>JARJLF010000176.1:0-318570 GCA_029378395.1 Mycena leptocephala
CGCACAGCCACATAACCTCTTGTCACCAGCCACTTACGGATTTTCCTCCTCGTGCTCTGCAGAACTTGTTTGACGACTTCAACCTGAACTTCTGCTCGAATAGTGGGATCCATGGAAGACTGCAAACTTGAAGGAAGGTAACGAGCCAGACGTGATTCGTTCCCACTGATCATTGATGGTCCATAAGTCTGCTCAGTCTGGTAGTCGTATTATGTTTTCGAATTTGGCTGGAACGAGCGCCCACAAATCCGTGGCGTGGCTAATTACCGCCCGAAACATATCAATCCCACCCCAACGCAGCCGACTCATTTTAATCACGGAAACACCGTTGTCCTCCGTTACCCATTCTTGTTTAGCATCTGTCGGAGCCCTCGTGAGTTGCGATGAATTGATATGACGGAATGCAGTTGCCGTGCTGTGCACTGGTCCGGCTTCGGATAATGAAGATGTGGCTGCGAAAGCCGTGCGCCAATCCGACTGTCCGTTTGACGGAGAACGAAGCCCATCTCACGCGTTTTTAGTGTCGCTCGTGGCGCCCACCTAAACTCTCGCCACTCGGGATGTGGCGGCAGCAATTTTTGAAATCCAGCGGGTTGAAATAAGATCCGCGATCATCAGCGGTGAGTTTATTACAGTTTTATCCACGCACGTTTACATTCAGTGCATTTACGCTGGGATCTATTCATCGTCTTCTACTCCCTCGTCCCAGAAAACACCTCTCTTGCTTGTGAAATCTTGCGCTGAGATGGCCGTCGTAAAACCGCTTCCGAATGTGATGGCAGTCCTGGTAAGTACATCATCAGTTAGTATTTATTCCCACTTTATCACTCTATCTAAGGTTTCTGTATATCCGTTCAGGTGCGCATCTCCACGTTCATTCACAGAGGGTTTGTCTCCGTGTTAAGTATTGTGGATTGCACCTGAGGTGCAAGCCCTGCCCTTCTCAAGCGACCAGACTCTGCCCCTCTATAGCCATTGCTACCCTACCCGCGCGGTCCTGATCGCACTGACCGGAGCGCAAATTGAATAGCACCTGGGTGTTTTCCGACTTCCCGCATTCGTGGCCCGTGTAATCATTACCTCCGTGGCTCCCCGACCTCAGCGCCAGCGATCTGACTGACAATCCCAAATACTCAAGTTTCGCTGCGATGCTTTTACTAGTCCCGGCATACCCCCAAAACGTATAATTAGCGCCAGTTGTTTCATACTCTCTGCATTCTACCCCGAGCTCCTGGCGCGTGTTTCAGTACTAGTATGCCGCCTTAACATTGGGGGCACTCATCTATATCCTCGGGGATACAAGCCGCATTCAGGCTATATATAATGGGTAATATTGGAGACGTATTTCTCTCCTCCCTCCTAATCTTCCGGACCATCATTTCCACCGCCATCCTCTCTCTCCTTGTACTCGGGCAAGGTGCCCTAGCCGCGCCCCAGCAAACTTCATATAAGTTTCATCAACCTTTGAAGTATGCGGCCCCAGCTGACTGGATGCCTGCTGGAAGGTGGACAACCTGGTGTACGTCCTACCCGTTCTTATCCTTTGCAAAAGCAATTATTTCCATGGCGCAGGACCCGCTTGTACGGCCCGCTCCAAGTTCTTTCTTGAAATGTAAGACTGACGATCTTGCAGGCCCGACACATCAGTCTTGCTGCAGTTTGATCGAGTTCAATTTGCCCGGCGGATTGTTAGTGTCCTCCGGAAGTCGGTGTCCGTATAACGGGTATTGATTACTATCGCTGCCAGTTGCGCACGAGTGTGCCCGCTCTGAAGTATGAACAGGTTAATATGACGGCGTTCAAATGTTCAAGTATGTGCTCAATCCCTCCTTTCTAATTCATGAGCGCTGAGATGACCTAGCGCATATGATATCGCTTGGATGTGGTCCATTGAGATACAATAGTCAAGAGTAATGCGCAATACTATTCTTCGTTATTTTATCGTCGCGTGCAGGGCAGCAACAAGAATAATCATGAAGAGTTTGATCAGCACCAGAAAAAGTGCGACGCGGATACCTGACTTATAAAAAATAGGCATAAATTTACGAAGAAAATAAGCTAGTCTCTCCGAATTCGAGCCATCTGATGTATTACCACAGTCATTCGCCTCCTGCCTTCGACCGCCGAACCATTGGAGTTCGCGGACCTGATCTTTCTGTGTATCTCGCCAGGCGCATCCCGCTTCATCACTGCTGATAAAACTGCTCATGTGGATGAATGGTATGACACACATATGGGCGGTATACTGTCCGGAAAATACCCGCATAGAGTGCTTGGGTGGCTGTGCCGTGGCTATGCATCAGATTGGCGACTACGTCGATGCCTAACAACTTCAAACAGCTTTTCTTTCATGCAACTTTCATGACTCGCATCTTGCTCACATTCGTTGCAATCAACTCAAAACCCGCTATTCCGCTCTCTCACGACGTTCTGCTCCGCCGTTGACAAGATCTTGGCTACTAAACTTGAAAGCTGGATGTTGGCCGGATGACATGACTCTAGTCAGAGGTCAAGAGTCTCAATCTTGTCTTCAATAATCTCGTGATCCTTCGCATCCAACTTTCCCCGCTCTCTTGGCCCATTTTTGGCTCAAAAAATGACCTCGCAGCCTTCCTGATCCGCATGGTGCGTCGCCGCCGATCGCATTAGCTCGTCATGCGCGCATTTGGGGCGTATCGTGGCGAGATATTTCTTGGTCAAAATGCATAAAGCATATCATCCAATCCCCCTCGTCCTGTATATTTCATCGTGGACGCCATATGACCGGCATCATTCCGGGAGCAAGCGAAAACTCGGACTCCCCACGACGAATCTGTATGTTTATCATTCTTATCCGCCCATGGCGGTCGTCTAGTGAGAACCATTCAACATTCAACATTTTGGTCAACAGAGGAGCTGGAACAATCGACTACTCTTTCACCGTTGCTAACAAACGTAATTGCCGAGTTGCCATTCTTTCCGCGTTTCCGTTTCGGCCTTCAAATCCAGCTCTCTGCAAGGTCAAACCAAGGTCAAACATCCATTTCTGAATCTCCCACAACTCCATCGCAGTGTTATCCCCCGGCGTGTTCAGCACCCCATCGTGCCAGGGGTCGGTGTGCATTATTTTGCCAAGCGCACGAACGTCGACATCCCGTTTCGACGATCGCCCTCCTCCCAATGGCTTGTATCCCGCGCGCCAGCATTGCGAGGCGGTGACCCTTGGCGCACGTCTCGCACCTACCATCCGCGGCAGAGGGCTGGGTAATGTCGACTTTATTCATTATATGGAGATGAGGATACACAATGATGTGAATGGGTACCCAGTATGCAACATTTTCCTCGATGGCTTTTAGGTATATCCCACACCCTCCTTCTCGCCTCGGCTGAACCGAAATCATCTCGGAGTCAGGCCCGCTGCGCATCCCGGGTGTTGTGGATGGACTCGATATTCACGGTGCGTATATCTACATGGTGCTCTAAACATGACCCACGGACTGTGTCATATTGTAGGTATGGCCGCACTGCATCCCCGCATCAGATTTCAACACCAAAGGTGCGGAGGGTCGTCCGTCTCATTCTTACACCGGCGAACGATTCCGATTTACCATGGGCAACGTGTTTCAGGTAAGGCGAATTCAATTGTCCACGTTCAAAGCATGACAATTACTAACGCGTCCCGCTGATGGGCGTATTCAATTCTGGCTCCACGCAGAATTGGCCCTTGTCGGTCTAGGTGCTCATGCCCGTGGTGGAGAGGTGCAAGTTCCCTCGCCGAGTAACCTGTCAACGTCACCTTTTACTGGGGATGGGGCGCGACAAGACGGTCGCGCCGATGAGGTTTATGAATGCGTTCTCGGATCCGGTCATCACTGCAATAATTGAGAAAAGGCGGCTCGCTGAGAAGGCGGCGGAGAAGAAGGATGTTGAGGCTGAGACACTGCTTGACGAGCTGCTGGGTTCGACTTCTGGTACGTCCGGTCCCACCAGTCTCGGCGCTCGGGTATTCTGACGTCCTTGTTTCCATATCCGAAGGTCCTCAAGGTCGAGACGTAGGTCCCCTCCCTCCAATCATCCGAAAGATATCTCATGAAGTTTGAATTAAGCAGGAAGAGACACCACCATGCGAGCTATTACTAAGGTCATTTACATGTACGTCCAATTGACTGTTCTGTCTGACCGTGACAGATAATCTGCTCACCAGCGTGCCTTTAGCTCGTTGATCTGCCCAGAGTCAACGGTCAGTTCACAAAGTACTTCAGTACTTCACACACAAAACACGAA
Organism: Mycena leptocephala; assembly: GCA_029378395.1. Classification (NCBI taxonomy): domain Eukaryota; kingdom Fungi; phylum Basidiomycota; class Agaricomycetes; order Agaricales; family Mycenaceae; genus Mycena; species Mycena leptocephala. The sequence goes on from JARJLF010000176.1 coordinate 4,264, forward strand.
TACTGAGGAGAACAAAGAGGCCTTGAGCCTGTATCCCTCAGTATCGTATCACGATATTCATCCTCCGACATTTCCATTAATTCATGGTTCAATTTCAAGTATGAATGCGCTCTGCCTCAGATGCCACTTTGAACACGCATTTACAGCATTTTGAGACCATAAAGAACAGTCACTCCGCACAGCGGAGGCCGAAGGATTTTTGGGACCAAAACATGGCATCCAAACATGTCTTCCTGTTTGGGAATATGTTTCACGCGTGATGTAAAATCAACCCCAAAAGATTCCTTCTTAGGCCTATTTTCTACACCAAATTCGACCCCGAACATGATATCTATTTGTGTCCCAAAAATACATCCCAAAATGGATTATTTTTGACAAGAGTTTTCGATGCCGAAACAGGGAGAGAACAAAGCAAATTCCGCTGTTTGTGGCCCAAACCAAGGTTTTTTCTTGCATGAAAAATGCCACCAAAAATAATGTATATTTCTGCTGGACTTTGGACATGAAGAGGGATCATTTTAAAAGTAAAAAAAGAGGATGAAAAATCCATCGGTTTCAGCTTATGTTCCAAGGCGGCCAAAAAAGTGGCCAAAGGGAGAGACACGTTTGGACGTCATGTTTTTGGTCCAAAAATCCTTCGGCCACCGCAGTGCCGGCAGCAGTACAAGGTATGCGCAATGCTACCGTTATCTCGAATCGAGGTCGACACCTCTCACAACTCATTCACAAGTATTTTTTGGTGTCAATCCCGGTAATTTTGAAGACGCCGGATGCACACGACACTGCACCCACACCCACAAGCCTCAGCCCGCCGCCCACCACTCCCTCACATGGAATCGCCATTCGCTCAACATCTCAATACGAACTATGCCCCATCTGACTACGAGGTCAAGTGGATCAAGTCGCGCCTGATCCCACACGAGCTTGAGGTCTCACGTCTCGATTCTCTACTCCGCGATCTCCCAGCGGGAGAGGAAGTTGCAATACATCCATGTCTATAAATTCCCCCTCTCCCCTGTTCGTCGTCTGTCACCTGACGTCTTGCATGAGATTTTCCCCGCGAGTCTCCCGAAACACTGGAACCGTGTGACGAGTACTAAAGAAGCGCCACTCATCCTTGGCCGGATCTGCAGTGCGTGGAGGACGCTTGCATTATCGACACCCGTTCTTTGGGCGTCGCTGCATCCCCCACTCCAATATATCATTGATTATAGCGTTCATCACGCCCCCCAGAAATGGCTCGAGAGATCCGGACGATATCCCCCTTCCCTGTCCATTTTCGGGGCCCGAGATATGGAGCAGTGGGAGAGAGACGAGGAAGTTGTTGACACGATTATGGAAACATTGGCTGGCTGCGCCGACCGCTGGCACAGCGTCGACCTATCCTTCCATTGCACCGAGGGGATGCTTCGGCTCAACAGGTGTGGATCACCAATTTGGTGGCTCTCAAAATCGACACCGCGGCATGGGAGATAGAGCAGATGAAGCTTCTTATAACACTGAGCCTGCGTTCGCTTACATTGCATATTATGCGGGGTTTCGACCGATGAATCCATGACATGCCTTTGCAGTGGGACCAGCTCACTTCCCTCACTTTTGATTGCAAAGGACTCATTTTACGCCCGGCGCAGGGAATGTCGCCCCCCGTCGCGCTCCAACTCTTGACATGATGCCCGCGCCTCGTACATTTCGAAACAGATCTGATTCCCTTCATGAATGATCTCCCTCCCATGGCTATCGGACCGACGGTCTCGCTCCCTGCGCTACAGGACCTGATCATCTGTCGCTGTGGCTCTAGCGTCGGCCAGTGGTCTATGAATTATCTCCTGCAGCACCTTATGCCCCAGCTACGCCTCTTGCAGTTGCCACAGGCAGGTATATCGTCCCGACTCTCAACTCCTTTTCTTGGGGCCTTGCCGACGCCGTCTACTCTGTTACAAGAGCTCAATATTGACCTGGGGGGACTTACCCATGAATCCATCACCGACCGTCCTCTCGCGTTTCCTTATCTGCAAACGCTCATGGTCATAGACGGGACAGATGGGTCAAGCGCCTCGAAGTTCATTACCATTCATTTATGCCCCCAATTTCGCCAGAGGTCCTGGCGTCGTTTGTGGCGCGTGGTCTCACTATTGCGACCACCTGCCCCGCTTCTCAACTGTCCCAGTATCCCCGGCCCACTCCCTGGATGGATCTAGAAATCATGTGTTAATGGTAGTGTTGGCTGTTCACTCGTTTGTCGGCACCAGGCTCGTCCTGAGTTCGCATGGGGAAGTCTTCCCTATCCCAAATATCAAGAGTAGAGACGAAACTGTGCATCGATCTGCGGCAATCAGACCAAGTTCTTTTTATCCCCTTTCTATTTGTTGGATATTCCATCTCAACCTGACGGTTGTATTTAGCTCGTAGTGAATTCTTTTCAATGTATGCCTCTCTAAAATATACGCCCGTAAGCGTGAAAGGAATTCGACCATACGGGCCGTGGACTTGGGACCCCGTAACTGTACCGTAACCACACGTTACGGGGGTAAATTATTTGCCCTGAGGTATTAGCATTTTTCTTTGGAGAGTGGACACCGGGGATTTTTACCTGGGAGGAGAGAACTCTTCCCGTACACTTGCACACTCTGCTTGTGGTCAGGTCCCACGAGGTTCTAACCGGAAGCCCAGCCATTCAAACGGTCAGCCAGTCCACACTCCGCCAGTGTCTTGCATGATCTAACCCCTGGAATCAGTGTGTGTTCTGTTGGTATCTTGAGGATCTTTGTAAGGATAGCCACCCTTACAGTACCACATGTATACCTTCAGTAAACTCATTGTTCATATTGTGGACCTGATGAGTATAATATATCCCCCCCAACTTGTTAATTTACCATTAGGGACGCACCGATTAATGATAGAAGCGCTCAGGAACGCGCTGGACATACCCCGTAAAATACCCCTGAAAAAACGGCCGTATTTTGACCTCACTTTTGGCCCCACGTTACCCTTTTTACGCCCCGTCGTTAATTTTACAGGACGGTTTACAACCCGAATTGATACCGACCCCCGACGCAGTGATGTCAGTCGGTGGTTGTTTTACCAACTAATAAAATTAATTGGCGATGGACGACTCTTCTAATTCGCCCGTCTTCGTGGTTGCTTCGAAGAAAGGTGAGCACGTGATCGAACGCGTCTCAAAATGGGAGCCAAATTTGCGACAACAACAAATCTTGACACCGGATTCAAGCGACACTTTTCCTCAAATGGAAATTTCTCCGTCCTGAGCTTTACATTTGTCCATCTGTCACGTCCGTGCCTCTGAATGAACGAGTCAGTGCCCGCGCTGCGCAACAAAGTCGGCAACTTTGGTGGCAATTATCGCCTTCTCCTGGGGAGAAATTGAAGGACTTAATTTTGGACCTCGTTCCCTTGAACACACTCTAGTCTTAAATAGACGCTCACCCAACCGCAGCCGATGATGAGAGAAGCGTGGCCGGCAATCTCCGAGGTTTCAAAGTCCGACTTTGTCGCATTTTGCTCTTGCAAGACCACCATGAGCGCCATCTCACTTCCTTCATTGTCTGTGGCCCCCGGCACTCCTGTTCCCGGTGGGCATCTTTTTTCCGCCCACGACGCTGCGCCTGCTCGGAAATCTGCGCTGGTTGTCGATTCTCATCTACCCGATCCGAGCCTAATTTCTCTACAAGTCAAGTTCCCCACCAATCCATATATATTTCACATATTAGCTGCTAATATGTCCGTGCCCTTGGTATGCTTCGGAATATATATGTAGGCAACCATCTATCCATCCCTGATAGCTATCTTCTCATGCCTTCAGCGAGTCCCGCACCCCATCGGCGAGTTCTTTCTAAGTTGGAATCGTTCCGCCCCTCTCTGATATGATCCTACCGAAATTAGCCCTTCATAGTTCTTTCCATCCTTTCGCCGGTGATGTTGATGACTGTGTAGAAGTAAATTGGGATTGCGATTGGCCTTATCCCGTTGCCTACTACGCATATTTCAATGGCGAGCACCGCGCCACATCTCAGAGTTCCATATTTGCACTTGCCGGCGCCGAATTGTTTGGCAGATGGAATGCATTGTTGTCCCTGGTTTTTGACACCGAAGACCCATATATATGTACTAAAAAGTACGCCCTTTCCCCCTTCCTTATCTGCCTCACGCCTCAGCAGAACTAATGGTGCTCTCACTCATTTTCCTCGCGCTCTTTGTGAATTCTGCATATGCTCAAGCACAGGACACATTAGCGATCACTGCACCACACATGATCGTTGACCCGACCCAAGGTACCGCTTTCTCGTATGCTTTCGTGGGAAAACCCGGTCATGATACGTACTCCTTCGTTATTTCGCACTCGACTCTGATGCTTTGGTTGTTGTACAGTTCAGCAATATCTGGATGGAACTGATGTTCGGGAAATCGCCAGGTACGTGTCCGTATCCTCCTTGCGCCGGTCGCGAGAAAATCATCTGGTCCTTTGGCAGATAGTAGCAGCAGTGTGGCAGATATTATCGGTTCGGCTGCATGGCCTTGTTCGCTGAACAATGCTTACCTCACTAGCTGTCGGATACAGCCAGAAGAATGGCAACTCCATCCCTTATGCCCTCCATGCTTCGGTCCGTCCGATATTTTCCACCCGTTTACGTTGCCTTGAACATTACCTGCAAGACCCCTGCGGGTTCTTACCACGTTAGGATGAATGGCACCATCTCCGAAGGCACCACTTCACTGGACACCATAGTTGCCTACTCGGCGGCAATCAACATCACACTCTCAAATTCGTTTCAATGCGCGACGCCGGCATTTACGCCGGTCCGGAGCGTTTTCGATCCAGGATACAGTCCTCTGCGCCTCGCGATGCCCGCTGCCGGCGCTGTATTTCTCCAAAATACTCTGGATCTTGAGCACGGTAACATCACTGGGACGCTGAGCATTGTTAACGCCTCTTCTGACGTGTGTCGAACCCCGTGAGCAAAGGCCACAGATTAATGCATCGTCGCACAGACCTCGAACATAAATGCGACATTGGAGCTGGTGAGCATGGGGACTGGTGCCAGCACCGCCGTGCAGCAGGTGGTACGCGATTTCCATTTTGCGTTCACGGTTCACCCATTATTACAGCCACAACCACAAATTGACGAGCGCATGGTGGTGTATTCGACAAAGAATATCACTCTTACCCCGGGTACATGGAAGGTACGTCAGTATATGCACCCATGACGGGACTCATCTATTTTCAGCTGCGTATGAATTTCACCGATCCCACCGCCGAAGGCAGGGCCCGCCTCAGTAGCCTGTCTGACGAGTTCTACGTCGTGCTTGCCATGCCCTGTGTCGGCCTCCCGGGAAACTCGACATCTGCCTCGTCAATTTCTGCGTCCTCGACAGCGACATCGCCATCTTCGCTCACCATTTCGGGGTCAGCGCCGGGCTCCAGTCCGTCCAGCTCTTCATCAGCGCCTGAGGGTGCCGGCACTAGGCTTGCGTCGAGGTTCTCGAGTACGACACTGGTTATTCAGATCATCGTGGTGGGATTGTCAAGAGCGTTCGAAATCAACTTTGCTTTTTAATCTCAGAAGCGATCAGAACTTCTCCCCCAAAGCCCATCTCGGGATGCATTGATTATAAACCACAGTGCCATTGATTGATCATAATAATCAACAATTTGAGGAAGACGCCGAGATATTCAGTGCTCTTCAACTTTGTGGAGTGTACAGGTGTAGTCCCCGCTCAAGTGGTGCTACCAACTGTCAGGTGGATCTAAGTACAGTAGAGTACACTGGGTTGCTGAAGCCGCCGCGGATCGCGTGGAAGTTCACGCTGGGCCCTTGACTCGGGATGCCGAACCAATTCAAATGTAATTCCATGCGGTCGGTAGTAGCTGCGTGGACTATGATCGGCCGTCTTCACGTACTACTCGATGGATCGGAAACTTCGGCGGGGATTATATACACCGCACAACGAAGGGAAATTTGTGTTCGGCAATCGCGAACCCGGGTCCAGACCATTAAAGCGGGAGCGACTGAACAAATAACCAGAAATGGGGAACGAAATGTCTGAAGCTCCAAAAGCTGGAAGACCAAATCCTGTTCCGGTACTGCAAATCAGGAAAGCGTTGACGAGAGAGTGGGCCGATGGCACTCCTGGCCACCTCATGCATGGCCCGGTATCGCCGCGGTTCCATTTTGAAGGTATGAGATCAAAACAAAGGAGCGAGATTGAGCGCCGTACTCCCAAGGTGGCGAACTGTCCGTCGGGGATCAAATTCACATTCACGCCGTGCCACACCGGTTTGGGAGACAATTGGATTTGCATGTTGGGTCCGCACGTAAACGAATGTCGGTGTCCCGTGTTCGCCTCCAACGAGGGAGCGATGACTATACCAGCCACTATACCGCTGGCTTGCGACCAATCGTGGCCTTGACGGTTTATCGGACTGTTGAAATGCTCAGTGGTGACCGTGTGGGAAACCGTTTGTATTTTCTTTTGCGGCGATAAACGGTCATCCTGTCCACCTTCGGTCCCGTAAATGACCAGCAATCGTTTGGGACAGGGTCACATCTGGATCTTCTTGATCATTCAGAGGCAAGCCTCGCGGCGATGAATGCTTCATCCCACGTTTCCCAATCAGCTGCCCCAGTTCCTGAATAAAACCTAAATACCAAAATTAACGACAGAATGAACGGAAGCCCAAGACTCACCCATTTCGACTGGGGAAGCTGAGTAGGTGGATTCTTGCCGGTCGCTGAATTGCTTGAACGAAACAGCCCGCATGCACGCTTAGCTGGAATCCGAAAAAAAAAAATTGTGGGGAATAAAATTCGGGTGTGAGGGAAGCTTCAGCCACCTACTCGCTTTCACAAAAAGTAACCGGAAATGTGTTTATTGTCAGAAATCACGTGCACTGAGCTAGATGGCCTACCCGTCAGAGATACCTAAGGATCCTATGCCGAGATCCCCCAACTTGTTTCGGAAGTCTGGGTTCATTAGCACTGGCTAGAGGCCCAAAAGATCAGCAATGCTGATGACAATTATGTCCTTTTGTGGTCCACAAGAAAGATTGGCCCCAGGAAGACAGCCTGAGACCCAATTGACAGTGGCCTGACTATGGGGTGAACGCTAAAGCATCTTGCCTGAGTTTTGGACAGCTAAAACCTTGAATACCCTGAAGGAACAACTCAGCAAGCCATTCTGCAATATCAACACCAAAATTGCAACATGCATCAGATAAACGCCAATTATAAACATAATCCCTGCAAGGTGGAATCCTAGATAAATGGAATAGACTGTTACAAGTGCACCCATAGATTCTCACTCAAGAACAAAGCACTCAGGTACAAATTTGTATGCTAAATAGTATGGTGCTTTCTGCGAAGATTTTGCTGAGTTGACTTGCTGAATGTTTGACCTGTTTTTGTTTATCTATCGACTTCCCAACTCTATATGTAGGTCTTAGAGCATATAGGACATCCCGAAGATTTGCCCTCGAGACTCTCCACCAAGTTTATCCTTGTAAGTGACTCTGTGCCAGAACATTTTTTGCCATCTGCAGCAAAATCAGGTGCAATAAATATAACCCATCTAACGAGCACATACCCACCGGTTTCGAAGCCGACTTTTTTGTTAAGGGCGGCCATATAACCCAAGGAACACACACATTGAGTTAGAACAAAAATATCCTACAAATTGATGCCGTAAAAACCCGATTTCCGGTTACTTTTTGTGATAGCGAGTAACTTGAAACGATCGGAACGGAAACAACAGCCTCTGACACTTCTTGACCTCGTAGCCCGCCAAACCATTCCGAGATGAAAGGTCACAATTAATCCGGGAGCTGACTCGAAAGCCTATCATAATGACGCGAGCGCCTCCAGATGTCTACACCCGAATTATTGCGAGCAACGTGTGTGTAGGCGATAGTTAGGGATTCCGTTGAGTGCAAATTAAGGTCCATGCAACATAATCAAGACCAACGACCGGTTCGCTCGGCCCTAGCATACAGTAACTGCATATACATAGTGCGCATGATGCAGCCGCCAGCGATGAGCGTCGATATGAGTCCCTGGCGTAGTTCAGGAATCGTCCGCAGAAAAGGGAGAAAAAGCCGCATGTAGGACTCTGGATACCGGGGAATTTCGATTGCGGGGGATCAAACAGAATGTCCTTTGAGGCAACTTTGAGGTCAAGAGCATACCAGTGGCAGTGTTGTGATGCGGGTCTTAATTTGGATTTGATCCGTGATCGGAGTTTCCGGCAGTGAGGTGTTGGTAAACACATTCAGTGCCCGAGCAGAGATGCAAAATCCCAGGGGGGGGGGTTATTATTGGGAAACCTCGATGATCACTTTTCTACTCCACTACTCCTTTGCAAACTTACCAACAACCTTTAGAAATCAAGAACAGCCTGAAGTTGAATTGGCTTGCCACTGTGATATATATCTCAGTTGCGAGCGTCAAGGAAGCATCGGGGATCCACAGCCTAATTGGATAATGACACGGGAAACGACGATGTATGTTCAGTGAAAGAATATGTCAGATGAGAATCAGGATATTGATCTTCATCCGGTGGGTCACCGTGGGTGATCCATCAACTATATCTGTGATAGGGATTTCTTCTCTAGATGGAGATGTTGCGAGCTGATTTGCTCGTGGTATCCCGCCGAAGTCGCATGAATTCTGGCAATTTTCCGGATATTTTATTTCCTCAACACAACGATCTATATCTTTCGGTCAGTTCACGCTGTAAATCGTGAAAAAAACTGCTGTATGAGACTCGTGAAGCATATGAATGCCAATGAATTCACGATCAAACATTCTCCACTCGGTTGAGTTCTGCATTAAGGGGATTGGTTATTCTGTCCATGTGGATTATATTCAACTCGCACTGAGACCCTGAACCATGACATATCTCCAATCGGATGAGTTTACTCCTCTGTAATGTTGGCTTCAGTGATTCTTCCATCCACCTAGCATGCGTGACTCACGGGTGGATGCCGAAGGTCGATCCCGACGCCACATTTGCCTCGGGCCCAAACCAGTTACGAGCACAGTTTCAGGCGAGGAGCGAAGTTTCTTTCATATTGGATACAAACAAGCCGTCGAGACTAACTAGCCACGTCGAAAATGTCATGGAAGCTAACTCCAAATGACCAGCATCGTGTAACCGACGAGCTATGGACATTTGAGTGGATTTGGCGAGCCATGGACATTTGAAAATCCGCTCACCACTCCGAAATACGTCCCTTCCCTTCCGGTACTTGAAGTTTGGGCGTCCTTATATTCCACGATTCCACACTGTTTCCAGATCATTTCCCCAGAAGGATCTTTGGAGTTCCAGGTGGGTGGAATTCAAGGTCCCAGAGCGGATTTGCGCGTCGAAAATATGATGTACAGCAGCCCTGACACAGTGAACTGTGGCACCTCGGCCCGCAAGTAGGTTGAACCTCGACAATGGGATTTGCAAACAGAGTCAGCCGAGTGAATGATAATCTCAAGGTAAAAATGTACAAATCGGTGGAGTTCAAAGCTAAATCAAAGAGTACTGACATCGTAACTACGTCGCGGATGTGATCATTAACATTGTGGATCAAATCCACCCTCAAGCACAGCCGTCACCACCAGAGGGGGGGAGGAATAAACCGGCCGTCCCGACCACCAAACCAAAACAAGAAGGCTGCCGAAAAAGGCTGAATTCAGTGCACCGTCATTCTCTGTCGCTTAGCAACAAAAAAGTATAAATTCGAAATTCAACCATTGCGACTGTCGTCGGTAGTTCATGCGATGTCTTCCGGAATGGGCAGACGCATTTTCCCTTTCCCCTCGGTTCTTCCAACGAATCTAAGCGTTAGCACCGCACCGGGGTCCATCAGCCTAAGGTCCCATCTGTCACAGAATTCCCGATGGTATTTTTGCCTGTATTAGGGAGGCCTCGAAAATCTCCGGCGGACTCGATGGCGCTGCCCACCGCCATCGTCTTCTGTGCCCGAACAAGGTACGTTGAGGGCGACTCAGGGCCCAGGGGTCTGTTGCTGGCTTCGTATCCACGTTGCACCTCGAGAATCTCAAATCGAGGGGAACGTTATTTTTGATGCCTCTACGCAACGAGGTCGACAGACGAAACACCAGGCACTATTTTTGTTCCTCTCGAAAACACCTGCGTCCCTGCGGATCATGACGACAAAAAACAAAAGTATCATACGGATTCTGCCAACGTACATTCTCACATCTCAAACGCCGAGCTCGTCGGGATGAAGAGGTCTCTAATTCCCTCTTAGCAGCGCTGATCCCTCCGGCGTCTGCGGTTTTGGGTGATCGCCCCCACCTCCGGATTTGCAGATTGTTTCTCTGATCCGCTAAGACTGGCGATAGCTCCAGAGTCTAGGCTGCGACAAGCAGCAATTTCCACGAAGCCACTGACATCGGGGGGAAATTTCCTCTGTGCCTTCCGCCCGCTGCGCATACAATCTCCAGTGCTGGTTTGTCTCAGGGAAAAACATCCGGTAATCACAGCCCCGCCCACATCGCTTCGGTCCTTCGGACGTCCGTGCGCGCGTGTACCCGCGGGCCAAACCGCAACTAGGTCAAGAATGGCACCATTTCTTCTTATGCTCTGGACACGCGTCCAGTGCTTCCTGATGCTGATGCTTTGTGTCCGTCTGCCAACAAGCAATATATCCACTCCGAGTCTTTGACTCGTATTTCGCCACCTCCCACCCAACTTCCGCTATTGATATTTGGATGGCGTCGGTTGAGAAAGCATTTGTTGGACACGCTGATTGTTATCAGTTTGACGGCTTTGACTTTGACTTTGACAGTTCGGCGCACGCGTTGAATCACCAGTGGCGGTGCGCTGCTTCAACTTGACTGAAGGCAGGCAGGTCCGGCTTGAAGACGTCGGGGGAGTTTGGGCTCCAGGATACGACAGCGCTACGCCAGTCTAACTGGAGCGGTTTCACATGTATAGTTGAAAGGAGTACAACATAATATATTTTAGAACTTGGGTTGTGTATAGAAATCGAACTCATAACTATGGTGCACTAGGTAAAATTACAATATACGGCGAAGTAATCTACGAAGCGCTGCTCCAAGCATACTCCACCCATCATCTCGAATGCTTCGTCCGGGGCTTGATCTTGTTACGCCGCAACGAGAGCGGTCGCTCCTTGCCGCGCAGACGCGCGTAGACCCCACATGCATTGCACACCTGCTGCCCCGTCTTGCTGCGCCGCCAGACAGACGTCTGCCGCGTCAGACAGTGGCTGCACTTCGGCCCCGTGTACTCCTCGTCGGGGATCTGCGGCGTGTCGTCGTCATCGATGTCCGCGTCGATGAGCTCCTGTGGGCGCAGCTTGTTGCGCTGCTGCAGGTAGAGCCCGCAAGCATTGCAGAGTGGTCGCTGCGTCGCGGGTTCACGGCGCCACAGAGGTGTGGAGGTAACATGACAGTGGAAACATTCTTTTTTCGGGGTGCCTTGGTCGGCGTGGCCGCGGCGGGATCCCGACGCGGTAGAGGGGGTGTGGGATATAGGCGGGGGTGTGGTGAGGAAGTACGACGGAGAGGAGGATGCTGATGACGTTGCAGAGGAGTACGGCGACGAGGGGACATATTCGTTGAAGTGCTGCGCTAGGGAACCGCCGCTTCCGAGCGACGAGGTCCATTGGTGAGAAGAGAGCTGTCCGTCGGAGGACGGGTGCCAGAGGGTGGGTTTGTTCCGCTGGAACGTAGCATATTGGGCCACGTTGGAGGTCGGCCACTCGTTGCTGTACGACAGATCCAGAAGCTGGCCGCGAGAATCCATCTCCGGAGACCCTGGCTCGGCATACATTGGGATGAGACCAGAAAAGTCAATCGTTGGGTTCGATGATTCGGACTGACGGCCGTAATCATTGGGAGAGCGCGACGGGTTGACGTCGAGCGCTGCGGAATACGGAGGATATGTATAGTCACGGCTGCGGCCAGCATGAGGTAAAGGAAGGGTGTTGTCTGTACTTAGTGGTGATGAGCCATGTCCGAAAACACATTGAACCGCTCCCTGACCTTCTCCCCAGTATGAATTCGACGACCGCAAGCTGGAGGACGGGAGGGAAGACCTCCTTGCCGACTGCATCCCCAACGTGGGAGAGCTGGTTCGCGACTGATCCTCCCGTTCGACGATGGAGTTGAATAGAACGCTATGCGGGGACATGGGTGAATAATTGGGAGGTTTGTCGCGACATCACGGCTTCATATAAGTGCTGTGGAGGAAGAGCGGAAAACGACCCTGATTGACGCCCGTAAGCGATTGCGGAACCATCTGTCCATGAGGCGATCGGAGATCTAAGGTAACCCCGGACAGCTGGACCCCGGCGCGTTTAAGCGGCAAAAATGGTATTGATGCAATAAGAAACTCTAAACACCGTGCCGTACGGTCAAGTCAGAGCCCGGGGCAATCGGTAATTTCCACTCGGCCGAATTCAGTCTCCTTTGCTGTGGTGACGCGTCGGGTTTCATCTAAGGCAGATCCCGTACTTATACTCCAAGGTATCCAGTGGATCCAGGGTTATAACGGGAGAAGACAAGAAGACTCCACAGCAGCCAGTGCCTGGTATGGGCGTATTGCGAGACTAGAGACGTGTGGGAGACCGAGGGAAAAGGTACCACATCCACGGAAAACAAGCGAGGGTTACTACGCTGGCGCTGACATTCGCCTAGGGAGGGAACATTAGCCCGAATTCAATGACTAAGGAGTGGATGCTATTCAAGAGACCCATCAGGCGCCACAATTGAATCGAAAACAGAACAAATTGATACCATGTGATGCAGTGGGCCAAAAGACGGGATTGTGTGCGTGGGAGTTGATAGTGCCTGTAGTACCTGAGCAGAATAAGAAGGGATGGGATTTGCTGCACAGCATTTGGCTTTAACCAACCTCCACCATACGGGTACGACGTCAAGTGTCACTTAACTACCGCGGCGGCGGCGGCGTCGAGCGTATCATTTCGACATTTTGACATACCGAAAATGAAAGAGGCCATGTCTGTCCTCCCGCCAAACCTGTGACGTAAGAGTCAGACGGGCGCGGTGAAGCAAGAGCGAGGTAGGAGGCAATGAAACCACATGCGATTCCCGATACCGAAATATCCTCTTAGCGACCATTTTTCTGGATTTCGTCCACAGAGTGGGAAATAACGTTGTTTATTCGCGCATGAAGAAGGAAATAAATGGGATGTGTTTGTCGACCGTCATCGTTTCCCGGCAGCGGGAGAAGAACAATGGGCCCTCCAGTCGTGTCGCGGGCACGTGCTGCGAAAGCGAGCCTAAATGGTGCAAACTCAGAAACTGCGGGGCGGTGCTCACCGTGTACGGTATCTCGCTACCGGCCTCTTGGTACCGGTGTAGGATCTACGGGCCGCGAAGAAGCTGCAGCAGCGAGTAGGGTCGAGGATGAGGAGTCTGGACGGGGTCATTGCAGCACAGAGTAAAGTAAGTCTCCGCCCGGGCCGTCCGTCGGGGTCCAGGTAATATTGGCCCCGCCTATCCCATTCAGCGTCGGCGTCTTTCCGGCTGCCTCAAAAACATCAGACCCCAGAGTAGCTATGCCTATAATTAGAAATCGCCGCGAACGGCCACTAACGCTGGTACGAATCACGCATCAATATGTGCTTCATTGAGTTTCCCAGATTGGCGATGAAGCTGTAGACTGACTGGATGGATTTTGAAAGCAGAACGAGGCATGAAAGCGAGGAAGGCACTTGAGGCGAATGCGACCAGCGCGAAGACAGTTTTTCCCTCCGTCGAAGTCCCGTGCAGGAGCTGTGATTGTGGACGAATGACCTTTGGCGCCTGGAATGTCGGATGTGATGTTTCCGTTTCACACGGAGCAGCCTGAGAATGCCAATGATATAAATGAGTTCACTCCATCAACGAGTCGGGCCGTACAATTGAAAGGACCAGCAAGCTGGTAGAATGTGATGTTTGTGGACGACATGAAATCAGCTGTGCGGAATAGACAAATATGACCGGAGCGATGGACGGCACGAGAAAGGGAATCTCAACGGCCAGTCGAATCCAGATTCACCATTTTTGCGCATAACGCAATCCCGCGCGCGCCAGAAGTAATTGTCGGTATGCACCCAGTGGTCATCGCCGCGAATATGCGGAAATTGGGTCTCCGCATGTACATCCAGTGTTACCGTCCGAATAACGGGAAACTGCCTGACGGCTCCCGTTTCTAGGCGTACAGAAACCAGGAGAAACAATGGAAATGCATCAGAAAGCACCGACCTAATTTCACCGAGTCGGTATCGTCCGAGAAGATGAGCTAATTCTCAACGGGTGGCTGGAGTGGCGTCAGGATCGATGAACGAGGCGATGCACGCAGGCGAAAGGATGGAGATAAGGTGACGACAAATGTGGATTATGGGAACAGTCGGGCAGAACAAGCCGTTATAGCGCCCAGTGGGAATTCGAGTACATCCAAAATAGCAGCCAAGACGCACAAGACATCGGGGGAGTTTCACTTCCGCGCGCGGTACCGCCTCCGATTTATTTGGCTCCATTGGAATCGTTATTTTTCGTTCCTTTTACAGGATCCCGGAAGAATTAGTCTCCACAGGCGGCATGACGAGAATACCCGCACTGTGATATTTAATTTTATTATTTATGCACTGCGCAGCCGCGGCAATCGGACTCGAGGAACGACGTCGAGAGTGTCGAAAGAAGAGCGAAGATCTGCAGTCGTTCACTGATAGACTTTTGACTGGGTAAGCATCTGGATAATCTCGGTGACTCGCGTAGATGGTTGTGGGCGAAGGAAGAGATGGTGTATCAGGCGAGTTTGGCGTTGTTGATTGATGGAGACGACGCCATCGACACGTGGCACCAACCCATCTTTCGCACCACCGCCACGTCAACGCCGGTGCCCCCGCGTCGAATGGCCGCGAACGAGACAGGGTCTGATATCCCTAGGTGTGGACCGTGCCTGTACTCAAAACTGGCAGGTATTTGGGCGTAACGCCCCCTATTTCGGTGGCACCATCCTCTGCGCGAGAACGAGAAATAACGGCGATTTTAATGGAGGAATTACGGCGGCAGAACACTTTCGAGACGGAGGAGGAGTCTCGTAGAAGGTGCGGACCGTTCATGGCTATATGCGGCACTGCACGGAGTCTTTTGTGTCGGTCACCTCATAATTGCGCTTTACGACATGTATTCGTCTTGGGTATCTATACCGCCGGCGTTCGTTAGCCTATGGGTAGTTCTTGCATGGCCGACTCGCCGCGCAACCCGTGTCCCCGGTGCCACTCAGTTACTGATGCCCCATTTGCAGAGAAATTGTGGTCGGTCGGGTAGCAGCGCTCGTCAAGAAGTTCGTCAGGGAAGTATCTATCTCGAAGGGTCTCTCCGAGACCGCCGCAAACGCCGCAGGCGGTAAGATATTTACCTCTGGATCCTACCGCTTGGGCGTGCACGGTCCTGGCTCCGATATCGACACGGTCTGTGTCGTCCCCAAGCATGTCTCGCGAGATGATTTTTTCAGCGTCTTCGAGCCCATGGTCCGCGCCATCGATGGCGCGACTGAAGTTGCGGTATGTCTACCTACTCAGAAGTCAACTCTCGATGCCAAACCCTGGTGTTTAGGGCGTCCCCGGAGCTTTTGTCCCAATTATAAAGGCGAAGATTTCTGGTATTCCCATCGACCTTCAGATAGCGCCCATTGGCATGTCGTCAATTTCAGAAGACTTGTCGCTGAAGGACAATAATATCCTCAAGAACTTGGACGAGAGTGTCGTAAGAAGCATAAACGGCAAGCAGTCTTCATTCATCCACGTGTGGTCTTCGTAATCGCGCGGAATTCTGCAGGTACACGCCTGACTGACGAGCTTCTTCGTCTCGTTCCTAATGCCCAGGTCTTCCGTGACGCTCTGCGCTGCATAAAACTCTGGGCTCAGCGTAAGTTTCTGACGCCCCCGTTCTCGGCGCTGATAGCTCTGCCAAGGAAAGGCCATATATTCGAATGTCCATGGGTATCCGGGTGGAGTCGCATGGGCCATGTTGGTCGCGCGCATTTGTCAGCTGTACCCAAACGCAGTGGCCGGCGCCATTGTGCAGCGCTTTTTCACAGTCATGTCAAAATGGCAGGTCCCTCCCCAAACGTTCCAGATCTACGTGCCGCTGACCGATTTCGGCAGGCAATGGCCGCAACCTGTCCTACTCAAACAGATCGAGGAGGGCTCGCTTCAAGTGCGCGTATGGAACCCCCAAGTGAGGCTGAGCGGGCTCGCCTGATGGATGTGAAGCGCTGATCCTACTTACTTCGCTCCAGTTATACCAGAGTGACCGGACCCACCGCATGCCGATCATCACACCGAACTACCCATCCATGTGCGCCACGCACAACGTCTCTGCGTCGACGCTGGCCATTCTCAGCGAGGAGATCCAGAACGGTCCGCCTGTTTCATCTCCGGCCCACCTCCAGTTCTATCTCCTACTGAATTCATAATTCAGGCGCTGATATCGTTAACAAAGTCATGGCCGGCACCGCCTCGTGGTCGGGGCTGTTCTCCAAGCACGACTTCTTCCACAGATACCGCAACTACATCCAGGTCATCGCCCTCACGCGCGATGCGCAACTGCAGATCAAATGGTATGCACGACCCTCTCTCCCTTCAGGCATTCGTTTTTTGGAGCTGCCGCAATATTAGGGCGGGCACGGTCGAGTCTCGGCTGCGGCACCTCGTCATGAAGCTCGAGTTCGTCGACAACCTGCGGCTGGCACACCCGTTCATGAAGGGCTTCGACCGCATAGTGCGGTGCGCGTCGGAAGACGAGGCGCGTGCGGTTTTACAGGGCCAGTCCCCCGCTTTCGCGGATGCGGGGGATGCGGACGGTGATCCGGCCAGCGCGCTTGCCCCGCACACGATATACTTTACGGCGTTCTTCGTCGGGCTGGCGGTGCGGCCCAAGGAGCGTAAGTTTCCGTTCCCTCTGGCGCTGTCTATGTCGCCGATCGGCCAATGGACTGAATTATGTGCTTGATATATAGCCGGCGACGTTCGGCCACGACGGCTCGATGTCTCGTATTCCATTGCCGAGTTCGTTAAGATGGTCAAAGGGGACACATTCGATGAGGGGACGATGGGGATTGTGTTGAAGCATATTCGCAGGTTTGTCGTGTTCCGTATCGTTCGGTTCTGTGTGGTACAAAAGTACATTTTTGATAATCCACCGTCACTTATGCAGCACTGCCCTTCCTGACTACGTCTTCGATCCCGGCGAGCGGGAGGCGAAGGTCACCGGGAAACGCTCGAAGGTAGGCCACACCCTATGGTCCGTGTATAGATAGCTGGATTCTTTTCGTAGAAATCCCTCGGTGGCGATGATACGCCGAACAAAAAGCTTCGGTCAGTGTGGGATCGTCTTCTCTTCGTGGAACCATTCCTCATGATTCAAATGAAAAATCAGATTGTCGACTTCAAGTCTGTCTTACTCTCGCTTAGGCAATGGGTAATGCCGGATCTGTTTGGGAGTGAAGGACCAAATCGCGGATAACAAGTACTAGTGTCGGTGATGCTCTCTATATGCAGTTTTATCTACGTACATTTTCATAACAACAAGTCTTTGGGGATCACTCGGGTGTCTGACCATTCGGAGCACCGGAAGGATGTGCGGTGCCGCATACTGACGCCGCTCCTAATGTCTCTTTCTTCTCTTTCTTTTCCGGTGTGAACGGATCGTTTGTCACAGTTAGCACGGAGGCTTCGGGGACGGTGTGCTGGAATAACACCAAGGATTTGAGCGGGCCGCCTTAGCTGCCGAGGGCGATGCGGCCTAGCGTCGGTGTATTGCCATACAACTAATGTACAGGGACGGAGCACCGCCCTTATAGCCAGCCAGTCCTGATTCATTGTGTTGCGGTTCTCATTACCGTCATCGCGCTACAGTGTGAGGGCATAGGCATGGATACACTTTATTCTTCCGTCGTGAGTCAGCGAGAGAAATAAATATTCATCAATAGATAGATTGACGCCCGACAGGACGGCGGGGCGGGGACCGTGTGTCCCTTTTCTGGTTACCGTGATTATATTATCCCTTTTCGGTTTTAACTGTTCCTTACTTGTGCTTGAATGCGTGTCTGAAGCTGCAGGGATAACGCATGCTATTGCAAGCGAAGGACAACACCGTCGGAGCCAGTTCCAAAACACGGCGGTGCTAGGAGCTCTCTGCGCGTGGCGTGTGGACGTGCAGGTAGATTGGCCTGCATATTGCCCCAAATGGGGTGTGAAGTTTCGAACGTTGACACTTCTCAAATATCTGCGAAAGGCCAGTCGAGGCCTGCGGGGATAGTGCGGGGTTGCTGATGGCCAGAGGGTGATATGACCGAATTTGGAGTCTCCTCTAAAGAGCTTATTATTTCGGGAGCAGTCAATAAAGGTTTGCTACGCACGACAACCAACATACGAAACTCTCCAAATGCAAGCGAAATGATACTGGGAGGTAAGTAGGTAGGTAGGCGGAATTGCATAGAGTATTCTTAAGGCGTGTCTGTTAAGCGGCTGGGATATCTAGCTTTGAGTTCATCAGTATCCATCAGCCGCCAGCTGGGGTCATGCTCACGATCGCCAGCCTGCGAAAACTGGAGAGGTAATTTACTCAAGGTAGCCGTTGCGACGTTTACTCTTGGCGGTCGTTCGGATGAGGCCGAACATTCGAACAAAAGAGCTGCCGATCAGATCAGTGATTGATGTATCGAGCGGCGTTGAGTTCTGCGCTCCGGCAGCAATCCAATTGAGATTCAGACTCACCCGCTAGATTCGGTGCGGCAACGCGCCACCGCCCAGCTGGATGCTGAAAGCCCGGTCAACACCCATTCCAGTTGCAACCAAAACGACTCGTGACCCAGTTTGCTTGGGAACGGGGAACATCAACAGGTGACATCGTTCGAATTTATCTTTTGGTCACTACGAGCGATTAGCACCGATAAGTCGTGGCTTGCCTCCCTGGAAGGTACTGTAAGACAAATCTGATTTCGACAGTTCACGTTCTCATGCGGGTTCAGGACCTTTTCAGGTTAAACCTAACTTCAGTCGCCTAGGCAGAGGACACGATCCCGCAGAGAAATTCAGAACCCAGAACAATGGCGTTGACCACTGCGCCTGTCCTCAATGTATGTACCTTTCAGCTGTTTGCGGACGCCGCCCTGTGACAACCAGTTCATACCAGTTCTATGATTTTATTTAATATCTCCCCCAATATTGGGTCTATTGATTCCACCAGTAAACGTGCAATTGTAACCTATCATACAAATCGTGCTTCATGTAAGTAAGTATATCTTATTCCGGACGTTGCCATTCCCCATTCCAACAGTCTACGGTGACATCGCCTCCAAACTCAAACCTTCTCGATACTGGGGTCCTTTCGCACGTCCTCGATTTCCTCCGCACTGCCGCCGAGGCCCAGGTTAGAGTCGCCAACGCGGTCCATGACGTCGCGGAAGATCGACACAAAGTTGCAGCATATCGCATACGACCACGCGGCGACGAAGAAGCACACGGGCACCACCATAGCCAACGCGGTGGAGTTGTGCATGTCCGCGACCTTCGCCGTCAGCGGGGGCACTGCACGCATCGCGTCAGAATCAAATCCATTCCATGTGTATGGAAAATAGGATGAAGGAACGAAACGTACCGCACGCGCCGCCGACGACGCCGCCGATGATCCAGCCCGAGCCGCGCTTCGTGTGGCGGCCGATGCCGCGGATGCCCAGCGCAACGATGGTCGGGAAGCACACGCTCTCGAAGAACAGAGTAATCATGAGCATCGCGACGCCGGTGTTCCCCCGCTGCGTGATGGACGCCGCAGAGAAGACGATCACCATCGTCAGATATGCGAGGAATACCTTGCGCGGGCGGATGTGCGACATGATTGCTGAGTGCAGGTCAGCGATGGCTTCAAGTGGGCCGAGACGGGGCGAGACGCACCTGAGCCAGAGAACCGCCCAACGGCGAAGCACCCTTGTGCGCCGGCGAGTAGTTTAGCGCCAGCGGAGGAGCTGGTGTGCCCGCGCGTCTCAGTGACGTAGTTGATAAAGTAGCTGGCAATGGCGACTGCATATGCATTTAGCTTGGTTGACGAGGAAAAGTTAATTCACGAGACGCGCCTTGAGCTCCGACGTAGCAGAACTGCGCGAACGCAGCATAGAAGACCTTCCACTGCTGCCAGAATGGCTTCTCGCCCTGGCCCTCGCCGACGTGGGTGAGCTCAGCCTGCTGCGCCATGTCCGTGTCTGTTCAAAGTATTCTCAGGACATTATCCGCCAAAGACATGGGCGAAACCGACCTGTGACCTCCGGAATAACGGAGAAGAAGAACACGATCTGCAAAGGGTAATACGCGTGAGTAGCTAAAATCTACTACAAGCCAAGGTTGACGTACAGCGAGGAGGAAGACGAAGATCGAAATGGCCAAATACACCCATTGCACCGTTTTCAGTGAGTTTACAGAGTCGCCGGTCTCCTTGAAGAACACGTAGGATCCTACACTGCCAATTAATTCATTTTTCTCGAGGCAAAGTAATGACGATATACCAAGCACTGGCCCCACAACTGTTCCAATAGCTTGTACTGCCTGCGCAAGATTGATTCGCAGTTCAGCGTATTTGGGCGGGCCCGTAACTGACCCGTTCATTAGTTTGCTGTGGATTACATGAAAGCATGACAGGTGGACACACCAGCCATATATGGGTTCGCGGCAGTCTCGAGGCAGCCAAGGCCCGAGCCGATAATGAAGGTCGCGCCGCAAAATCCGCCGAATGAGCGCTTGAGACCCGCGGGCCACATCAGCAAGGCACCGATCCCCTCCAGTATCAGGCCTGGATGGCATTGTTCAGTGTTAACAGATAATCGCGTAGCAAGGCGTACCGAGAATGAATACCGCACGATATCCGTAGTGGCGGAGCACCCAGTTACCATACCCGAGCGATGCCAGCGGGTACGCCCCAAAGTAGGCGGCTTGCAGACCCGAGGACCGCGTTCTCGTGATACCGAGTGTGTTCTGGAAATGTTTGTTCAGGGTGTCGAGTAAGCCGTATGCGAAGCCCTGCAGATTAATTGAACTCCGGCGAGGTATGTAGCCAAACAGTCAGGCAACGCACCCAGAGGAAATACAGAATCGTGACGAGGAACAGCGGCCACAGTGTCTCACGGAGTGTCAACTGCGAAGCGTTCGTGATGCGATCGCCCACGCGCAGCGAGTGTGGGCGGAAGAGGCCCTTTTTCTTCTCCACTGGTTTCTCTTCTGTTGGGGTCGACATCTTGCGGACAGCGGACTGGGTGATGGAGCACAGTGTCGGGTTCGCATGCGAAGCTCTTGCGCTTTTAAGTCGTTGTTCCTGCCGGCCCGTGAGTTCCCAGGTGGGCCCATTTGGAGTCAGCAGGCTCACTGATGACGTTATCCCGCTCTGATTAGAGGCGACTCCATCGCAAAGAAGCAGCTCATAGCAGCTCATGTCGACGCGACTGAAACTTGTCTCGCAGAACTCAAGACTCCCAGTCAATCCCGGCAGCGTTCCTGAGGAGGGGCATGCAAATAAAACGAGCGTTAAAGGAAAATAGTTCGTTTTTTTCGACCGAAACGGAGCGCCCAACCCTGGGCCACCAGAATACATGAACTGTATGGGATAAAGTTGTGGTGGGTCACTTGGTTGATGCCGGGAACATAGCTCCGATTGGCACCGCGACAATTCGCACACCGTTGCCTGTCGAAGCAAAATAGACCGCTCAGAAGATCGCAGACGACCCGCCCATGCGCCGCAGAATCGTGAAAGTATTAAGCGAATATATAGTAGAAATGTAGAGAGCATGGCAGACTGGCAGACGCCAAATGGCACCGTAGCGAGAAGATAGCCGAGGTCCTACAACGAAGCATTGGGTTTGAATCCCGGTGGTGCAAATCCGTTCAGGTGTATAATAAAGCATTCATCCGGAGTTACTGCTGGTAACCCTCGATAGCACGGGCGCGCGCGAGGAGATCGGGACAAGGCGAAAAAGGTCAAGAATTGAAGACACAGCTGGGCCGCAACATGTAGGAGGTTCTTAATAGTTTGGGCGCCGCGAGATAAGGGAACGAGGGTGAGGTAGATTGTGTTTTCGTCAAGGCGCCGGGTTTGTGCGTACGTCTGCGTAGGCTACGTAGCTGAGTTTGCGCCCGTGTTTGGCCTGTGCCGGTCCGTGACTGGTTGTAATTTGGCTTGATATCCATCCGAAGGCGAACTCTACTCATTCCTGAGGCATGAGGCCCGAGATTGGCCCGAGACGTGGAGAACGTGTGTGGGAGAACAGAAGAAGAATAAATTGATCGCGTCAATGATGGTCACGCCTGCCATGGTCACGTCACTGCTTTCTTTGTTTTGTTTAGAGCGTTTGGGATAATGAGACTATGTTTGCAGAAGCATTCAAAGCTCATCTGCTGGGTTGCTGGATATTTGCCAGTCGGTCGGTGAATTTTGTCCAGGAGGAAATACGGTGTTTCAGACATCTCCAATTTCATCCCAACTTGGGCCTCAACTTCGTCTCCAACTCGGGACCGAACTTCGAATCACACCGGTGATATCTAAATTTCAGCCATCCAACAATTGAATATAGAACTCAAAGTTTCGCATTACGAATTAAATTGAGTATCAACTCGCGTTTCCTTCCTGTCGAAATGCCCCGGTGTTGTCATATATGGCAACCCCGAGGCACTTCGGCGCGAACGAAACGTGAACTGATACTCATTTTGATTCGTAATGCGAAATCCAACGTTCTATATTCAATTTTTAGCTGCCCGAAACTTGGGGATTGCCGGTGTGAATGTTTTTGCCCCGGGATCCAGAATGGCTGCCCCAAATGCGATCGGGGAATTTGGAACTTGAAGTTAGGGTCCAAGTTGGACGTCAAATCGTGGTCCGGCGCCCGATTTGACATCCAATTTCGTTCCCGAACTATTTCAAGGTTCAACTTCGAACGAAGTTGGGGTCGAAGTTGGGACCCAAGTTAGGCCTCAAATCGGAATGTCTGAAACACCCTAAATGCCGTTACACACATATTTTAAACCAGTGTGGGACTCTGGCGGCAGTCTCAAGGGCAGTCTGACCCGAAAATTTATCCTATTCCATGTCTATCAGTTATCCACTAAAACCCCTCATGTGTCCAGTCTTCCGGCAATGAGTCTTCATCCATAAGTAGGCCACTCTAAGTTGTTTCTTAAGTGCCAGTGGTCCAAATTTTATTCCATCAGGGAGGAGACGATAGCGCTGCATTGATCGCCTTCAACCATTGGTTGTGCATTCCTGATGTACTCTGAATCCGGTCCGGATCTGCAATAACTCGGCCATGACGAAGGTTCCATATAAGACACCATGCAGTGGACACTAGTACTAAGATAGCAAATAGTCTCCCCTTCGCGCGAAGGAATGTACCATTATCTGATTTAAATCTCACGAGGTTACAGCCTAAAATGAGACCCCAGCTCATGTCTGGCCATTGGGGTATCTCTTGTACCACAGTTGCTGTGTAAGGCCCCAAATTAATTTTTGGCCAGCTGCATTACATTCCATAGCTATGTGTTGAGGGTTTCTGGGACATTACAAAAATGACATTGTCCTCGTATTTCCAATGTATCGATGTGGACCCAAAAGTCCCCCACTCTAAATGTAGTGTGAATGGACTAAAAATTCCCGCATCAAGCGTTGTAGTGTCATGGAGCGAGTTCATTTCCAAATCATCTCGTCTGATGGGGTGTAGTTGGAAATTTCCTGGACTGAGCATCGTATGTGATCCAGGTTCACAAAGGTAGATGTTCGGTCCTTCTTGGGACGTAATCTCCATATAATTTTAGTAAACAATTTCTGGGACCCTTGAGATTCCTGGGCACTCGAACATGAGGTCAATCTCTGTGTTAATTTCAATGGTTCACATTTGAGTATGTGTTGAGAGTTTGGCCTGGTTATTGTAAGAAATGGAACGTGCCGGAATCGCACTCGGCACAACCGTTGGACTATTCGTCCCATCAAACATAATCTTACAACCAGTACAGTGCCTGTTTCCGGACCCACGTTACCCCGGACAGCCACACTGACCACTGTAATGGGAGACTGGGCTGTTACATCCGCCCTCCTGATGAGGTCAACGGAGCTCAGCATTTCTTTTTGCCAAGTGTGGGGTTCGAACCACTGACGTTCCACCAAATGTAAGGATTATGTAAAATGGAACGTGCCGGAATCGCACTCGGCACAACTATTGGACTATCCGTCCCATCAAACATAATCTTACAACCAGTACAGTGCCTGTTTCCGGACCCACGTTACCCCGGACAGCCACACTGACCACTGTAACGGGAGACCGGGCCGTTACAGTTATCTGTTACTTTTTTGAATTGGATGCAGGCAACTCTTTCATTCAGTGCCGCAAACACAGCTTTCAATAGTCTACAGTTCGGGCGCAACATGTCATTTTCAAATTTGGGTCTCTCTTTCACCAGAGTTCGTGCGAGAATTTCAGAGGAGGAGAAAATGAGAAGTGGTACATTCCTTTACGTATTCTGCAGTGCAAACAGTAGCCCTCCCAATAGAGCCAATGAAAAAGTCAGTGGTATTTCCGGTCGGTCAAAAGTGACTGACAACGTCTCATTTTGTTGAGTATGATCTGTAACTGTCTTGATCATAACTTCAAGTAGGGGTTCAAATTCGCCTGCACGGAGAACACGTGCATGTATAAATACAGTCATAAGAGTCGGTTGGGTCCCAAATATCTTAGATCTCCTCGTTGCGATCTCGTGGAGTGATTCCTCAAAAGCAAAGATCCGAAAGCCATCTGCCATGTTGGACAAAGTAAGAGATGGATCAAACACCGTTATTTGGTCGGTCTGTAGTGGCTTTTCATTGCATTCGTGAGGGTGAGCTCCTCGTTCAAATCAGGGTTCCCTATCGTTGGGTTCCATTTTGGATGAATACTGTGTATCAACATCTTCGCCGTTTCGATGCATTGTCCCGGATTTTTGCAACCCAATTGCATTCGGTCATGGTAACAAGATGGGCAGCCACAATTCTTACGCCCGATACCCGATGGATTTAGCACCTGGGGATTTCGAATGAGTGCTGTTCTCCGATTTGCGATGGTAAGAGGATCTCGAACAATTTGGATTCCATAGTTTAATCTGAGGCACGTTGCTGTATCTCGCAGACATGCATGTTTGTAGTGCTCTCTGTGAGTGCCCGGGTGTTTCCAGATGGGCAAGTTCAATTTTATATCAGTGCTGATGGACAGTGCCGTGAATTTTAGGTTGTACTTGCGTGCCGCGAGTACCATTCGCTTGATGTCTTCTGGTAGTGGAGTTCTCTGGGAAATTGGGACGTGTATATCTTGTGAGAAAACATTCATAATCTGTCCCGGCTGGAGTTACTGCTTTCTGTTTGCTACTTGTCGTGCTACTTGTGGTATCTTGTGGTTGTATGCAAAGGGAGCCCAAAGCGACCTGCTTGGGTTTTTAAACGAACAATCGGGATGTCATAGCCACGCACCCAAAGGCAGCCGCGTTGGAGCCCCTAGATATCCACTTATCCTTGACTTCAGGCTTATCTGTCGCTCACTGGCTGGCTGGCTCATCAACTCCTCATGCCCCTGTGCCTCCAGGACTTTGTGGTGGGAAGGAACAGCGATCGGCGGCTTTCCGAATGCCGGGTTCGGCAAATAATCTGCAACCACACACTCTCAGGCTCGCCTCTTGCGCCCATGCTTTCCTGCTTTCCTCTGCTCTCCCCTGCTCCGGGATTTTCATTGCTCCCTAAGATCTTTCGGTGTAGGGCTGCCACCCGTGCCCGTCGAGTGATCTCTCAGAGCTTCAACGGGACGGCACGGTCAACGGGACGGGTTAGTTCAGGTGCACATTGAGTTTCGAGGTGATTTAAGCCCAAATTTGGTTTGTTTCGGTATTAAAACAGGTGCTGGTTAATCATGTCTGCGAAATTACACGGCCGCTGGTCCAGAAGACCTGGAAATGTCTTTTTGAGGTCAAATATCGTGACCTTCCCAAAGGGGACGAATACCTCGGCTGACCCGGCAGAGATTAATCTCAGAGTATAGGTCTCAGTACTTGGAGGAAGACCAGGGATAGATCGAGAATAACGTATGGACCTGTTCCTGCGGTCATATATCGTGAGTAAAGCCAAAAAAAAGCGCACTATTTTAACAGTCGCCCATGTACCCGTTTACCTGCCGTGATGGCGGGTTTTCAACAGCCCGTTTTGAGATGCTCCAGATCTCCAACGGAACGGGCACGGCACGGGTGCCGTGGAACCGTGGCGACGGCAACGGGCGGCAGCCCTATTTCGGTGTGACCCTATGGTCACGAACAAAGCCTGAGATTCTGCCCGGAGAGCGAGAACATTGAGACGCCATTGAGACTTCGGCAGAAGAATCACTGGGCATTTAATCTGACCCTCGCGGCCTTAAAAGCATTTGACCTTCTTGAGAAGGCTGATGTGCGCTTGCTGCGGTGCCATCTTCAATTCAAGCTGCAAACACGTACAGATTTGTGCCACGTACGACTGTGCTGCGCAGAGATATCCATCGCGGAACCCAGTGCTGGAACTTGCTGCGCCGGTGCTTCCCATCTGCAGTGGGCCCTCTATTCCTGGTGGAAAGTGTCTACTCTGCTTCATATGGTGCCTGGAATAGCATTTTGGCAGCCCAATTTGTTCTCACTGCGGGGTCCACATTTAATACTTGCCTAAATTCTCGGCCTGCTTGGAAAGTATTCTTCGGTCTACCACGAAGCGCAAGACGCGGGTGCTGACTCTATTTAAATCCCCCAGGCCTGCAATTTATCGTTCAGACTTATAAAATGGGACTAATCGGTCATCTGAGTGGGTCATCACATCGGTCAGCATCGTGTTTCACCCGGCAAGGGCTGCGCGTATGAGACGGAGGTCCACATCCCGTTCATGGTCCGCAATCCCGGCCTCGACGAGGGCGTGAAGCACACGGATGTTGTGACAAACCACATTGACCTCGCCCCAACGCTGTTGACACTCGTGGGTATCCCGCTGGGCCCCCACGACTTCGACGGGACGCCGATGCCGATCGGCCAGGCGGGCGAGGAAGCGCACGTCACGCACGAGCACGTTGGCATCGAATTCCGGGGCGAACCGCATTTCGACGGCGCAACGTAGGGGCTCGACATGTCGAAATTCAGGAACAACACGTACAAGGCGCTGCGCATTATGGGCAAAGGCGCGAAGAGTCCGCGCCATCTTCGTCACTTAGTTACTTCGCTTAGTGTCGCGAAAGCTTGTAACTTTGATGGGAAATCGTGAAAGTTCGTGAGTTTGATAGGTTTCTGTGGAAGTTCGTGAGTTCGTATTCCGGGCGCGTCAAACGGCGACTTCTCGGCACATCATGGAGTGATGGGTATCAACAGTGTGCCGCGGTTGGCCGGTTAGGTTCGGGTTAGCGAGTTAGGGGTTAGAGATTAGGGGTTCGGGTTAGTTGGTTGAGGTTAGTGGTTAGAGGTTAGAGGTTAGGGTTAGGCCAGGGTATCTATATATATAAAAACGGGGGAAGAAGAAAATGATGGCCATATTGATGCGTCTGATCTGTGTGGTTTGTTCAGCTCACGAACTTTCCTAGGAATTCACCAAAGTGACGAAGTTTCAGAGCTTTCCATCAAAGTGATGAAGTTTCCCGATCTTAAGCGAAGTAGCGAAGTGACAAAGGTCACTACTACTCAGGGGTACATCGTCTGCTGCGACGGCGACCACGAGCTGTATGACATGCCATCGGACCCGTACCAGATGGACAACCTCCTATTCGCGACGTCCACTGGCAGGGCATTATCACCATCGGCGGGAAGTCGTACTCAGTCAAGAAGGTCCGCGGCCACCTTGACGGGCTCGTGCAGGCCGCCAAGTGCGAAGCCGTGGTTGATATTGCACATGCACGGCAAAGTCACCATGCTCGCAGACGCGATGAACCCCGAGTTTGACAACTATTACGACGGTCTGGCGAAGATAAAGTATGACGCCTGCTACCCGTATTACAATGCTGCCGCCGAGGGTCCGGTCCCAAAGCCGTTCAACTCGGTGGACAACTTGTTCGCTAGGTAGACTGAGTGGGATATGTACCAATAACACTGATTTTTCATACACTTGAATACTCCGCCAATCTCTCCTCCTACTCATAGTAATGAATCAAATTGTCCACCAAACCATTCCCTGTGAAGGTGTTAAGTATCCCAGCGGACGGGTCCGCCACCACTCACTCGAGCTTCGGATACTACAAACGCGCGGCAGGATCGAAGAGCCTACGCGGCCGCGTGAAATAAGAACGGAACAGTGATTCTACGAGGAGATATCCGGTCTTCAGAGACTCAACAGGCGGAACGAGTACACCTACAGCCAAAAGACCGAGAATAACAGCGAGCGAGCGCCGATGTGCTTAAATTTCCACGCCCATTCCACACAGAAATGATCCGTTCAAATTCCACGTCCGATGCGGAGACTTGGTGATTCCAATGAGAAATGTTGAAAGATAATCGGGAGACGCAAAGGTGGACGAACAAGATAGTGAGGGACTCAAGAAAGGAGAGCGTCGTTAGGCGGATGAGCCACGAGGGATGCGAGAATTGGATCAAGATAGACGCGTTGCGCGAAAGGTAGATCGAGGAATCCTAGCAGATATTGTCGTGGACGCAGCAAAGAATAAGCACCGCAGTGACGGAGCGTCAGGCCGACGGTCGAGGCTGATGGCCCTACAGCAACCCGACCAGCAAAATACCCGAGAACACGCAAAGGAATTCGGGCAAGGGCGAATCAGAATCGCGCACCAAGTAACCCCACCCGAAGACGCGCCTGAAAAAAGTGTCGAGAACGCCAACGCCGTTTCTGCGACCCTGGAAAAATCACCCATGCAGGTGAAGGAATGGACTGATTTTCTTTTCGTCTCCGCCCGGATTCTATGGACTGTCTCCGGCTCCCAGAGCATTCGATCGAGGAACAGCATATTTATGTGCAAGCGCGATCGAAGTTGTGTAGGAGTTACTTGTAATTATTTCATGGTTCACAGTGGTCATCGAATCGAACCAGTCCATTTCAAGATCCAGAAATTACTGAACTCTCGCCAACCTCGTTGAACCTGAACTATCTTCTTGCTCAGTGCCGCTCACACTCTGTCCTTCCTTAATGTCTCTGCTGATCATACGCTTGCAGCACACAATAAACCCTGCCTAATAATGAGGTATCCTGTACTACTAAAATCAATTCGTCAATCATGCGTCACGGGGGTGCTTGACGTGACGAATTTTGGAACCTTGTCACGGGTAATGGAGGCACTTGACGAATATACTTTCCGTCACAGTAAGTTCAAAATTTCGGTTCAGGCCGCTCGGAGCAATTTTTTCTCAGCCGTGGGCACTGTCCACTCAATTGCCCGCTCATTTCAAGGTTTCTCGCTTCAAATCATCTTCAAAACTCACAAATATTGTGGATCAGAGCAAGTTGAACCGCAGAAAAGTGCATTTTCCTGCATCACTCGAAGATTTGTTGAAATAAATTGCTCAGGTCAGTTATAGGTGATTCCATTGAGTTGCTGTGCATTCACCACAAGTTCTGGTAATATATATATATATATATAAGGGTTGACGAAAATTCGGGAGCTGTCACGCAGCTCGAACCCCTTGACGAATGAGGAATTGGAACTTTCGGGAGAGTTCACTTTTCGGCTTGCAGGACGGGCTTTTTCGGGCTTGGGCTTGGATTTTAGTGTAGAGCCAAAGCCAAGCCCACCACGATGCATCTCCACCGACATGGCTCCCAACACTGTGGACACTGGCGGCATCGCGGTAATCGACTTCTCAGCTTTTCTGGATGGATCCAACAAGCAGCAAGTCGCTGACAGAATGCTCGAGTCCTTGAAAGACATTGGTTTCGTCTACCTTATCAATCACGGTATCCCCCCGGATCGCATTGCCCAGATGTTTGAATTGGTGGGCGCCAATGTTATAGTGGCAACTGGAATCACCAAGCCGCACAGTCCAAGACGTTTTTCGCACAACCCATCGAAGTCAAACAACTCGCCCCGCATCCACCTTCTGGAACGCATCATCGAGGTATCTGCCCTGGGCATGGCTGGAATTCCTCGTGTCTCATCCATCTCGAAGGATATTCCGCTCCTGGACAAGAAAAAGTCATCCAGCATGTGTATCAGCCTGACGCGATAGCCGAGCAGCGTGCGCGCGCTGCCGATGCGAAGGAGAGCTTCGAGTGCGGGCGGGAAGGCGACGAGGTGATGCCCAACATCTGGCTCCCGGACGGTGTGCTCCCGGGTTTCAAAGAGACGTGCCTCGACTTTTTCTGGGTGAGCTCTCTTTCAATTATATGACTTCCGGCGCTGATGCACACACCTTGAGCTCTGCTACAAAATCGAACTGAGCATCCTCCGCGCACTTGCCATAGACTTCGGGCTCCCGGAGGAATATTTCCTCAAATCCCACACCGCTCCGGATAACCAGCTCAGGCTTTTACACCATCCCCGGCAGATCGGCTTGCAAGCCCGTTTGATGGCTTGGCAAGCCCGTTTGCTCGCTTAGCCGAGAAACGGGCTTGCACATATTTCTCGTCCTCCAAGGCCTATTCTATCAATCTGAGTGGATATATTATACAATGCAAGCCTATAGTTACAGGGCTTGCAATTTTTTTCCGGTAGTTTTGCTCATGGTTGTAATGATATGGTATCACCACCAAAGACGATACCGGGCACATTGTCAATTCTTCCCAAAATGGCGGGCTTGCCAGTCTCATTACAATCTGATATTCTCTGCTCATTCTTCAGAGCCAAAATTTCTCCCCCCACTGCCAGGACCTCGGTTTTAACTCAAGAGATGTTAAAATTCAACCGAGACCACACCTGGTTTGACCAGGAAGTCCGACCGCCGATGTTTCGTCGCGACCGCCCATCTGACTGGCTGCCGAGTCACGCCATTCCAGTTGTCGTTGGAGGCGGGTTGAACTTAAAGCGCCGGGTAGATGATGAGCCTGAGGACGAGAAGCCGAAGCCGGCGAAGCTCACCAAGACGGCGTACAGCGAAGACGTCAGATCAAATGGTCGCCACAAGCACACCTCGTCGGCTGCGTTCCGGAAACGTAGTTTGAAATCTAGACAAGCCAATCCCTCGCTTCGCTCCGGGATGTTGTGGGCGCGATAAGACGGTCAAGTATGCGTATTTAAATTTGTTGTATTCGGAAGCCCGATAATGTAGGCAGAAAGATTACAGGGCAACAAAGACAGAAATTTGCATGCTCCAGATGATTTAAACGGGGCCCATGGATGCTTATTCAACAGGTAATCGCGAACAGAACCCACCTCCGAACTGCGATGGTAGGAGACCCCGTAAAATGGCAGCTGTTGAATGGCAAGTGAATAATTAATGAACTGTTGACTCAAAAGAAAGGTAACCAAGCGGTCCTGTACGAAGTTTGCACCGTGTTTGGGCCCCAAAGAAATCCGTGTTTTGAATACCAATTGCTGTAGATGAAGTTTCATGTTGTATGAGTGGAAGATACTGTACGTACCTGGATGGAAGCAACGCCCCAAGCACCGTGACACATCTGTTGCCTCATTTTCAGGCAACGGAACCCCCGTGATCGTGACCGTTGCTTGAATAGGCAACAAGATGTTTTTTCTTTCTGTCAATATTGAGGGATTTCAACGAGATGGAGCATAGTTACTCTGTTCCAATCCTGTAATCAATGGTTCAAAAGCCATTCTAGCAGATATTCAGGCTCACAAATTTTTTTCAGAATTTCTTTTCACCATGTCACGATTTTTTCAAGGCAACGGCCCCAGCCGTGATCGTGATGGTACCAAAAGCAAGCAACGCAACGATCCCATCGTGACCGTGACGGTTGCTACCATACAGGTACGTACAGTATCCCTGCAGATCTGGAACTTCATAATTGAGGCGGTTTGAAGCGATTATATAGAAAGCAATATCGGACAATCCAGAAGGCAAGGCTTCGTTTCCAGCGACAGCCAGATGAGGCAGACACTGAGACGAGGCAGCAGGGGATCAAAAACTTGAAGGGGGCAGCACAGTAGTCCAAACAAACAAAATAAAAAAAGCCAAGCAGTTCTCATGATCAAAAAATGCAGTCTGCGTGAACGAAAGATAGGTCAAGTTACAGGTATATCGTCACCAGAAAGGACGGGGAGTCTGCCCTTTTATGTGTGGAGAATCCTCGGATCTGCGCGATGGCAGGCCTGTTAAATTGACAAAGATCTGACAGAGTAGCCTACTGCGACCAACTGCGTCTGCCTGCGGCTCGTACTGTGCATAGGTCAGCGGGACGATCCTAGCGCATTACAATTGGAGAATTGTTGAGTTGCCAGCCATTTTGGTCGAGGTTGGTTCCGAGGGACTGTGGCGGTGTGAGTTTGAAAATTTTGTAGACGTAAAAATGAAGCAGTGTCCAAACGGGGACCGTGGTTGAACTTGGGTTGAACACGAGACGAGCCGCAGTGAGAAGAAATCACAGAAAAAGTTGGGATGAAAGGAGTTAAACAGAGAAGACACGCAGAGGAAGAGAAAAGGAGTAAGGTCATACAGGGAAATGGCACAGCCGAGGAGCCATTTGCTTAAAGAACGGTTAATTCAGACAAATAGAGAAAGGGCAAACACATCCAAGAAGCGCGACGCATTTCGTTAAAGAACGGTTAATAAGTTATAGGTTGTACTTAGTTTGAGCCGGTGATACACACACCTCTACTAGCGCAGCTAGCTGATATTCGTTGACTTGACCCGTTGGACGATGAAGAACGACACGGATTTATATTCTTACATATCTACCCATTGACAAAGAAATATGCATGTTAAATGCATAAATAACAGGGCACATTGCATCACAACATGATTCGACGCGCAAAAGTTGACAATGCAAGCGGCAGATCATGCGAAGATAGATGGTAGCGAGGGAAATGATGCGAGGGCGTCGTTCAAGATGAATGAATTACGTACAGTGTAAAGGCTTGGTGTAAGCGAGCACAAGCTAGCACAAGCCCAAGCCCGTCCAAGCCCAAGCCATCGAAGCCCGTGTTGCCAAATTTAAACTCCGACAAGCGGGGCAAGTCCATCGGACAAGTCTGCCTGCATGATGCCATTCCCCTGATCAATGGATTTGGCGGGAGGCAGCTCCTCCACCTTGTCTAACTGTGTGATGCGTAACGTTAACTCTCTTATTTACCCTCTTCCAGCTCAATGCGATCGGGGGAACGTGAGTGGGAAGTTCCCACCGATTCAAAACGAGTCATTCTATTCAACAAACATGATCCTGGATCAACAACTGGTACCACCCCCTCAGTCGAAGTTCCAATTAACCTCAATCACCCCCACACTCGGATCCGCCAACGCCGCGAACGCCCCGGCCGTCAAGTCGATCCCGCCTGCCTGGCATCCCGGGCACAGGTCTTGCACGTTGACGGTGATGGAGGCCCCGTTGACTGTGTAGCTCAAAGTCAGCAGGCGTCAGGCGATGGGAGGGAGAGGCGTACACTGAACATTGATGTTCTGGCCACAGTGCGCACCGTTGGCGTAGTCAGCGCTGTTGAGCGCAACGGCAAAGTCGGAGTCCTGGATCGGGTTCCCGCACGCGCCCAGATTGCCTCCGGGGTTATAGAACGTCGCTTCATAAATTGTGAGTGAGCACAAAACACGAGTAGGGACACGACGTTCAATCGCACCTGGACCGGTGGTCCTAGGGATGAGGGCACCGGAAACGGCGTTGACTGCGAGCGCAAGGAAAGAGGTCGGGAGAAGAGAAGAGCTAGTGAACTTCATGCTTGCTTTGGATGCTGTACTAGGCTTGTTGTGAATGCCTGCATAATGAACTCGCTTTTATACGGTCAAATGCATGTGTGGTAATAATGCGTGTCCGACAAGTAAGGATATTTCGGTCGGGCTGGTGGTCAGGATCAGCGAGCGCTGATGATGCCGGTGTACATTATGGTTCATACACCTTTGTCATGAACCGGTGCAAAGGCACGTGTCTCCGAGTTGGTTGATTGGAGCGACCCATGAATAAACTTGGTTTCAAGTGCACCATACCTGTTTTGCTCTTGGTTAATTCAAAACTATATTAGTGGGTGTAGCAATGGCGATCCCGTTGGTGCCGGGCGGCGGAGGTGCTGAAATTCCAGAAGGAATGTCCGAGAATTTTCGCGATTGTCTTTGGGGTTGTTGAAACCGGACATCTGAACATCGTATATTGGCCGCAGGATATCGCACAATGTACATTCACCTATCAGGGACCTACAGTTGCGGATTGCATCATTGTGGCTCATAACCACGCGGATACTTATATGTAGGCATCTTCATGTTTGCCGACGTTCGGTACACTCGAGATTAACTGTTGGAGACATTCCCCGTTTCTCGAAGCCAAATCCCCCGTCGGTGGTGATAATCATTACCCCTGCCGAGGCCGTGATTGCCTGAAGCAAAAGATTTATGGTATTGCAATTACGTTAACACACAACCGGACAGTCCGCAGAACATCTAATCCTGAACCTCGGTTGACCTCGGCCAGACCAAACTTGTTACTTAGATCATGGGATTGGTTTATTCGCCGAGGTTACGATTTACCAATTTGGGAACCGGGATGTGGACAGGGGCACGCCTGACATTGCAAGCCGTAGTCGTCCAAAACAAAGAACCTATATTCCTAAGGATTTCAAGTGGTCACCAGCTGACCATGACTTTTCAAAGTACTGTTTAAAACAGCCGGCGAGAGGCAACCCGAGCACTGGATCAGAAGTGCCATAATAACATACAGCTGTGCGGCAAGTTACGGGATACGGTGAATTAATTAGAGTGAGTATTGCCTAATATTGGTGGTGCCCAAGGGCAATTGTGAGGTGATCCACCATAAATTCAGTCCCCGGAGTGCGACGTTTGTTTAACACCAATGTCAGAAAAGCGGAACTTGATTTCGTGGGTTGTGATGACTCCTTATGTTGGCCTATGCTACAGAATTTACCTAGAATAGTGGAGGCAAAGTGGAGGTATTCAAGTGACGAGTTAATGAAGCAGATTTGCTTTTGTAACAAACCGCTGAAAGACAAATCTATGGTAGGCGGTTAAACTGGTGTGTCGCTGGCAAATGAATTATACCGGGACGTACATGGGGAACTCAGGCCGACAGCACTGTGAAAGACGCAGATGTTTCGCCTTCATGCAAACAAGAATAGGTGAAACGTTTGAAGAACCCCAATAACAAGTCCGGAATTTCTCGGGCATTCCTTGCGGAATTTTAGTCGAAGTGCTCCACTTACCCGACCAACGCGACTGACCTGCTACGACCGCAATGTCTCGATATGGCCAGCACTACACAGCTGTCGGGGCTAAAAGCCAAGTTCATTTGTGGGCAGCTCCACGTTGCCGACCGATTTCTGACACGTCCCTTTGAACATCCCGTAGGCTAATGGCAAATGCACTTGGGGTAAAATATACACCGGCGTCGTTAGTGCTCAGCCTAGTGATATGCCCGACCGCAATATCCTTGCTCATCGGGGGCGTTATATTTACCACGCGTGTATAAAAGCGAGTTCATTTTCCAGGCATTCACAACAAGCACAATACAGCACCCAAACCAAGCATGAAGTTCACTAGCTCTTCTCTTCTCCCGACCTCTTTCCTTGCGCTCGCAGTCAACGCCGTTTCCGGTGCCCTCATCCCTAGGACTACCGGTCCAGGTGCGATTGAACGTCGTGTCCCTACTCGTGTTTTGTGCTCACTTACAATTTATGAAGCGACGTTCTATAACCCCGGAGGCAATCTGGGCGCGTGCGGGAACCCGATCCAGGACTCCGACTTTGCCGTTGCGCTCAACAGCGCTGACTACGCCAACGGTGCGCACTGTGGCCAGAACATCAATGTTCAGTGTACGCCTCTCCCTCCCATCGCCTGACGCCTGCTGACTTTGAGCTACACAGTCAACGGGGCCTCCATCACCGTCAACGTGCAAGACCTGTGCCCGGGATGCCAGGCAGGCGGGATCGACTTGACGGCCGGGGCGTTCGCGGCGTTGGCGGATCCGAGTGTGGGGGTGATTGAGGTTACTTGGAACTTCGACTGAGGGGGCAGTACCAGTTGCTGATCCAGAATCGTGTTGGTTGAATAGAATGACATCGACAATCGGGGCTCCCCATGCCACATCTGCAGTTATTTCATGGACGCTTTCAGAGGTGATGTTGGTTCGATTCCACCGGATGGTATAAATCAGCTTTTCTTCCTCTCCCCCCCGTTCCTTTTCGATCATTTCAGAAGCGTTTTCGGGAGCCCCGAAACTTGACTTTTTGCGGAGTGAGTAGAGTAACCGTGGCATTGCTGAATAATATTTAGTAGCGAAATGGTAAGCTTTCAATGGCACTTGCATTGATGCTGAAGATGGCAATTGGGCGGCAGGAAACCAAGAACATGGCATGCAGGCTGATCACGTCGTCTCATTGCGCTTGTTCCTCAAAATCAAGGTACGCTAAATTATAATTGTACCATCTAAAGGCAGGTCTGCGCTTGGCTCTTCATGCAGCAACAATTTAATACTTTCTTTTCTGTGTTTGGACAGGCAAACCTTTTGTGCACAAATGACTGTTCTTTAAGGGCTGGTTTCATCATGGCTTCTCTTTGGCTTGTCACAGCCGTTGTCGCTGTTGTATTTGGTGTGCCAAAGGAAATTTTTTCAGCTTTGTTGAACTTTAATTTCTAAAGTTTGCCTCGTTAGCCTAGCAATTTTAACGCAATTAAAATTTGATCTTCATCATCCATGGGAACATGTTAACTCGATAACTGCCAGAGTGAAGCGACGACTCATCTTGTTTAATTCAGACTGCTCTCCATTTTCTCGATCGCATCCCCGATCACCCTGCAAATTAGCCGATCATTACTAGAAAATGGCCAGCAACTAATATTCTAACTGCTGTCTATGGGAGTAGAATTCCTTCCAGCCCCGGTTCCGAGCCTCTTCAAATCTGAACGCTAAGTGTGATGACTACGGTAGTCTTGGACAGGTATCGCAAAAGCTCAAGAGCTACAACCTTCAACTACGCAAGGGGGAAATATGCTGATTCAACCTGAACGAGCTCAGTAGGGAAACCATAATACACTGACGCAGTACAAATAAGAGCCTCAGTGGACACACCGCTCATGGCCACAACCTGTACCACAGTTTAAAAATAATAATTCTCTGCCTCTTCCGCGATCAAACCAAACCAGCTCCGAGGCACTGTCGACCTTCATCTGACTTTGATCTAGATCTCCTCAAACACCCTTTTCTGAATCAAACGAGACTCTACTTCTCGATCCAAGCTCGATCAATACATGTGAGTACATCCGGAGCGCATTCCTCTCCCATGCCGTTCTCTCTGCATCTGTAAAATCTGCCATCTTTGAAAACAGAATGCCACACGCATTGACTCCACCCGCGTTGACTGTGGCGAACAAAATATTCCTCGGCCCTGTTCCAAGTTCATGACTCTAATTATAATTGAAGAAGCTATGATCATACTAATCTCGGCTCCAGATGTTAGGGCGGTGCGGGGAGGATCAGCGGACCGAGAGATCCGAGGCAGAAAATGATGGGAAAACAGTCGCGGGATCACCGCCCTAACATCTGGTGCACTTTGATCGTAAAGGGTGCGCTCAGTGACATCTGTCACGCGGGTCACAAGTCAAAGTTTCGGTTACTTTTGCTCTTGGGGTGTTTTTGCAGCCCAAGAAAATTCACAATTTGTATTCATTACCTCTGAAATACTATACTAATCACCGTGGTGCGGTTAAATAGCGCCGGGATAGAATTAGACGGCCAAAAACCCTTGCTTTGGGAAGAAATTTCGGAAAACATGTGTACAACGTGCGCCTGCAGGGCGGAGACTACGACAATGCACGTTAAATATCGTTCCACAACTGTTTTACACCATAAAATTTTATTTAGGATCAAATGGAGCGCGTTGAGCACCTGCAGAACTCTGTGTTGAGCGAGCATCAATCGGAGGTTTGCACAGGAACTTGTGATATCGGCTTGAGAAACATATTTTATGCCATATAGAGTTCTTCAAAGTATATTCAGGTCATAAAACAAGGGATAAGACATTTTACATCGTCCAAAGTCTCTGAATTGCCTTTAGAATGTGTACATCACTGTATCCCGAATATGGCAGGGGAATTTGTGTTTGAGCGGCCCAGAGTGTGTCGTAACATATGAAGGACATATTTATCAAGTTTCATGCCCATATGACAAAGGAAGGGGGAGTAAGTAATATTTTGGTACAAGCGTGACGTGAGCGCACCCTTACCAACCAAAGTACACCAGACGTTATAGGGCAGTGCTCCCCCATCAAACTTTCATCAAAATCTGCCTCGACAACATCTGTACATATTATCCCCGGTAGGACTTCTGCCTGCGAGCGCAGCGAGCGACTGCCCTATAATGTCTGGGAACGAGACTATGATCATACCTCGTATGAGGGTCAAAATGCACATTTATTCCGGCGCAAATATTTTTTCCAAATTTCGGTCTGCCGCCACTTTTTTCAGTGTTCGAGGCTTGTGCCGCCACTTTAGGCCCTTTTTGCAACATCAAAAATAGTAGCGCCGAAACTCGACCTGCCGCCACTATTTCTTTCAAAGTGCGCCACTTTTTTATTGTTTTTGTTTTTTTGTTTCAACGCCACTTTGGTGAGGCAAAGTCATCTCAGACTATATTGCACTCTTTTGTTCAATTTGATGTGTGTGTCGCAATCTCTAAGTATATTCTATAGCACCGAACTGTTCCGGCTGCTGTCGGGTAATGTCGGAGGCCGGATAAGGGAATAAGTGGGTGCGATAATGAGATGGTCGAATTAGTAAGCGATTCGACCATCTCATTATCGCACCCACTTATTCCCTTATCTGTCTTCGTCCATGCAAGGCCCCAATATACCTTCAGCCGCTTTGGCAACCTCACAATCATCAAGTATTCAGCGGCTCCAACTAATGGCACTTTGCTAGACTCCTCCGACTTGGACCCTGGGAGACCTTTTACCAGCCAAAGTCGCGGATCTTCGGGTAGTAGTGACTTCACTGGTCTGCTGTGTCCACTGTATGGACAACACAAGATATGCAAGAGCTCAGTACCTGTGTTATGGTCATCACCCACCTGATAAGCAATTTTCACCATTCGCGCAAAAGGGTCACCACGGCTGGAAGAGCTGCAGATGCCGCCGCAGGTGCGACTCCGGCCATTGCGCGGTGTAGTGTTGGGTTTATTTCTGGCCCAGTTCCTCTTTTCCAGGACATGATCTGCAGTTATCCAGCTATCCGAGTTGTCTACGGTCGTACCGACACTCTTGGTTAGCCTGCTAAAACCGACGTGTCACCAGAAGTGTCAGGCGAGTCCTGGCATTATCGTGTTCATGGGACTGATATCCGGAACTCTCGTAGTCCACTGTAGTTTTCAAGGTCTCTACATTGCACCGCACACTGCTCACTTTACATCCCCGCGCCAAAGTATGTCGATATCTTTGCAAGTCCTTTACCAAATCGCTTCAAATAAAATACCTACGGCACACCTTGGAGTCCCTCTTGAGGCCCATGCAATCGTTATGGGGTCCGGCAAAAACCGCGTTGGTGCGACGTGCTGTCATCATGGGCTGGCCACTTTGCTCCCCTTACCAAAGTGCGTTGATTTCTCATGACGTTTATGACAAGAACACTTAAACTACTATACTTATAGCACCCCTGGGAGTCCCTCTCGAGGCCCATGCAGTCGTTATGGGGCTCCGGCGGAAAACGCGTCGGTGCGATGTGCTATTATCACGGGCGGGCCATTTTGCTCCCCCCTACCAAAGTGCGTTGATTTCTCATGAAGTCTACGACAAGACCACTTAAACTACCATACCTATAGTACTCCTGGGAGTCCCTCTCGAGGCCCATGCAGTCATTATGGGGCTCTGGCCGAAAACGCGTCGGTGCGATGTGCTATCATCACGGGCTGGCCACTTTGCTCCCCCCAACCAAAGTGCGTTGATTTCTCATGATGCCTACGACAAGAACACTTAAAATACTATACCTATAGCACCCCTGGGAGTCCCTCTCGAGGCCCATGCAGTAGTTATGGGGCTCCGGTGTGTCTCGGCATTCTCCCGCGGGAACAGAGCGGCCCTCTCGTGCGTATAAGCGACGATGTCGGACAGCCTGGCTTCAATGACTACCATCACCATAGTCTTCACTCTTCTCCTCGTTTATGGAACACGAACCCTTCTCCGGGGCATATCCTCGGTGCTAGACAACGTCCCCGGCCCCCCGCCGAGGTCGTTATTGACTGGTACTTGACTTGCCCCTCACTATTCTCGGGCTTCTGATGCTCGATCACAGGAAACCTGGCTCAATTCCACGATCCCGACGGATGGGATTTTCACAAGGAGATCGAGGAAAACTATGGGCAAGTCATCAAAATCCAGGGAGTCTTTGGAGTGAGTTGAGATTCCTTCGTGGCCGGATTCCCCAGAACGACATCCCACAGGATCGACAACTTTACGTGTTCGACCCGGCCGCGTTATATAGCATCCTTGTCAAGGATCAGGACTTGTATGAGGAGCCACCAACAATCATCAGGTAAGTATTCTTCCGCTCTCAGCGTCTCGTCAGAATAGCTGACTTTCTGGATTCCTAGCCTGAACAGAGTCCTCTTCGGGAAAGGAATCACCTCCGTTGGAGGCGACGAACATAGGAAGTATCGCAAAATCATGATGCCAGCATTCTCCACTGCGAATCTGCGGGGAATGGTCCCTCTGTTTTTTGACGTGGCAGAGAGGGTATGTGTTTTAAATGCGCGATGTCACCCCGCTGATGAATGTTCCTGCAGGCACGCCACGGTTTAATTGCGCCACATCTCCATGATGGTCCACAGACGGCATGCTATTTTCCATCTGTCATACTCAGCACTGATAACCGACCTCAGCTCGACCTCAACTCGGTCCTG
Organism: Mycena leptocephala; assembly: GCA_029378395.1. Classification (NCBI taxonomy): domain Eukaryota; kingdom Fungi; phylum Basidiomycota; class Agaricomycetes; order Agaricales; family Mycenaceae; genus Mycena; species Mycena leptocephala. The sequence continues at coordinate 45,279 of JARJLF010000176.1, forward strand.
TGCCGCGCATCCATGGAGCTCATTGGTCGCACTGGGATCGGTTATTCGTTCGACCCAATGGTTGCCGGACAAGAGCAGACAGACCGATACGCAGAGTCCTTACGTTCCCTGTTGTGAGTGGTCAATATGCGCGTTCCCTCTTCCTCCAGTGAACATATATTTCAGCCACACCGCATTCAAACTCGCACATCTGTTTCCACTTCTGCCCCTCGTGCTGAAAATTCCCTTCCCCTCATTCCGCCGGTTCATGATCGGTTTAACTCCGTCGCCGACGTTGTGGCATCTTCGAGACCTGGTGGATTTCATCCATGCGACCACCAGTCAGTTGGTCGAAGAGCGAAAGGCCGCAATGACCAACGGGACGCTGGAGGACACTGCGAAGGATCTCATGAGTCTCCTCGGTATCGCACCAACACCCTACTTCTGAAGTCTCACCCCTAATTTATGCCTACAGTACAGAGCAACATCATGATGTCCGCGGAAGGGGAAATGCATCTCACGGACGCCGAGTTGGTGTCTTCCACATCGTAGGTGAATTGTATTGTACATCGGCGATACGGTGTAGTGAAATGCCTAAACAGAACCATCCTCTTCGCGGCAACCGGTACCACCTCGTCCTCGTTACAGCCGATGTCAGTACCGAGGGCGTGGATCGAAAATTTTCTGTTTTGGGATGTTTCCAAAGAATTCCCTATATTGCTGTCAGTTCTTCACCGATTCACATAAAAACTAAGTAGATCTACTCAGCTAATTCATGCACAATTAGTGATAGAGAGGAACTTGCGAAAATATTATGTATTAGGTAATTTCTGTTTTGGGGTTGTTTTTGCCCTAAATACCATCTAGCATGGTGAGAACATTTCCCAGTGACCTACACTTTTGGGAGGGACAACATGTATATGTTATGAAACAAGTGATAGAGCCAGAACTATATGAAATGTCCAGATGAATGTGATCTTGGCAATATCTCTGAAAGCCAAAAACTGCCAAATGTTTTCACTGGAGCTAGAAGGACTGTAACTAAATTATCCTCATTTCTGGCTCTATCACATGTTTTTTCAGGTATGCATATTGTCTCTCCCAAAATTCTAGGTCACTGGGACATGTTCTGGCCATGCTAGACAGTATTCAGTGCAAAAACAGCCCCCAAACAGAAATTACCTAATACGTAATATTTTCGCAAATTGCTCTCTATCACTAAGTGTCCATGAATTAGCTGAGTAGATCTATTTAGTTTTTATGTGAATTGGTGAAGAACTGGCAGAGATATAGGGCATTCTTTGGAAACATCCTAAAACAGAAAATTTTGGATCTACGCCCTCGGTACCGACATCGGCTGTAAACAGAATGTTCCAACTCTTGGCGATGCACCCCAATCTACAGGAAAAGCTGCGCGCTGAAATCCTTGCTGCCCCGACGGAACTGGATCACGACGCACTGGTCGCGCTACCATACCATGACGCGGTGGTGCGTGAAGTCCTGCGCTTGTGAGGCCATCGCTGTTTCCCCTTCGTATAGCTGACCGTTGCGCCCAGGTATCCGCCCGCCTCTCCCGTGATGTTCCGCGAGTGCGTTGTATTTAGCTTTTTTCCGGCATGGAATAACGAAATGGCAGAGCCTTGCAAGATACTGTCCTCCCCCTCAGCACTTCCATGATGGGCAAGGGCGGGACGCCCATAAACTCGATCACCGTCCCCAAAGGAACCACGATTTACGTCGCAATTGCCGCTGCCAACCATAACAAACGGATATGGGGGGCGGATGCGCTGGAATTCAGACCGGAGCGGTGGACGAACGCGAAAGCGGACTATGTTACAACGAAGATGTGTGGCGTGTATGGAAACACCATGACCTTCCTGGGCGGAGGAAGGAGCTGCATGTTCGTCCACCCCTCCTCGTCCGCGTGTGTCCTGAGCTGAATTAAATTAATTTCAGAGGCTTCAAATTCGCGGAACTGGAAATGAGTGGGTCCTATCTGCATCTCCAGCACAATCAAGCTACTAATACTTCCAACCAGAGGTCCTCGCGTGCGCGTTGCTGCGCACTTTCAAGTTCTCGAACCCCGACCCCCGTATCAAGTGGCGGATGCTAGGCATCCTTCCATCTCCCTACTTCGGTGATAAACCAGGGCTTCCGATGTGCGTAGAGCGGTTCAGCGATCATTGAGGTCGTTATACTACATTACAAGTCTCTGCTTGGCCGTCTAATCACCTTTCTCTGCTCGTTGTTTGTTCCCTTGTTCTGTAGGTAGACAGTTCCGGCCCGCATGATTAAACCAATCGCTTTGAATTCCTCCCCGTTTCCGTTTCCGTTTCCGTTTCTCGCCAACACCAACAAAATCTAAACTGCTCCGACTTCGCAAGCCGATTACTGTAAGTCGTATACCCCGTCGGCAGTTGAAAACGTAGAATGCGCGGCGCACTACTGTATGATGAATGTGGCGGTAACAACCTAAGTTTAGGGGCCCGGGATTTCGGAGACCGGTCAACGTACCATTGGGGCCCAAGGCGCATTTCAAACACTATTATTTCTTTCTTGAAAGCCCCCCCATAGCCATTCGGCAGGAGGAGCATGCGCATGCGCTTGGTATTGAAGTGTTATTTCGCTCCACGCGGCGTGGACGCCCCGAGAAATTGAACTTGATTTAACCGACCGAGGAGCGAATCATACGATGTAAAATCCAAAGGGTACAACACATACCAGTTCGTCGGCGTGGCTGAGGAGCATGCACGTTCCCCGTGAAGCTCAGGCCCAGGCCAACGGATCTACGAAATAATAGATAGGTGTTCAGTCAGACGTGTCGTGTCGTGTCTGGAATGGCCTGCACTCGCGCATGATAATGGTTGTGAGATGGGGATTGTCCAACGGAGACCCAGGGCCTGAATTTGGGACGGTTGGACGGTTTCCTGGAAAAGGGACCCACCCCCAGCGAGCAACATGGATAGGGTCCGGACGTGCTGCTAGGAAAAGAAAAGAGCTGAGATGAGCGGTAACATGAGGGTATAGCACATGTGACAGAGGGCAGCAATGAGACATACAGGACAGCGAAATGGTGTTTTTCATAATTTGAATTTGGCTCATGGATTCGAAAAGGCATTTGAGACTTGATTGAGTCTCTGGACGTCGGGATCCGGATACCGCTTCGAAATGAAAGTCGCCGCGCACATTGTGGACAGGGATCTTACAACGAACCGGCGCCCGCAACTTGAGGCCAACGTGCAACAAAGAAAAAACGGAACTGCGATCGCAAGTCACACGGAGTGCACGTTGCTGCACACCGGGACGAATGTAATTGAGGATGCCATCGCCATGGCCAAGGGGAAAAAAAGATCTTCATTCGGCAAAATAAACGGACAAGCACGTAAAGATGATGGGGTCGGACCTGGATCAAACGCTCGGCGGAAACCGCGAGCAAGGCGAGGATATATAGAAGGCAACGCCGATGATATGTAAGGCGGGGAATACTCGAGACTGAGAGCAGCGTAGATCGGCGAGGGGGGAGGAGGAGGAGATGAGTAATGTCACTGTTGGGGGACTAGAGACGGCCTAGGGGGGTAGAACGGCACAGCGGGATTAGTGAACAGCGAAGACGCACGAGGATGAGTAATATTAATCGTTTCGCGACATCCAGATCGTTGTTCTGTCGCGTATTGATCAGTAATATCCGCGTGCATACGTGAGGCGAGGCGTACAAATGTGTATCGTTCGGGGTCTACAAGCAGTCAGGGCTGGGAACGGATGCGGAAAAAAAGGCAAAAAAAAAGGAAGGATGCGACGGTGTTCGACGCACACGCGCCGTCTCAGGCTAAATACAAGTACCTTCAAATGGCACTCGTGCAGATGTCAACTTTTGAATGTTATTGCTTACGTGAAGTGCCGTTTAGACCCACGACGCAGTTTCGTGTTCGTGTCTCAGGTATCTTCGTCCCCCGAGGCTGGAATATATCGCCAAAAAATCCGCGCGGTTTCGTGGTCTGTCGCTGGCAGCATTCGTGGATTCATCAGGTCAAGAACTTATCCTCATTGGGCGCGGTACATGCTGATGCAGGGCTGATGTCCGCGGCCTTTCGCCATCTTGCGGCTTGCGCTTGTTTTCACGTTTGTGGTGCAACATCTATGTCTGTCCAATGCATACAGACCCCGCCTCGCATGAGCCAAGCCTTCCCGTTCTCCTTCTTCCATTTTTTACTGTTTATTTTTGATATCATTGGGGAAAGCTAACTCAGTTGCATTCTGCAATCCCGAGGTTCCTTTCTTCCTTCTCGGGAATTCATGTTGATATGGATATGTATCCCGGCCCAAGTGCTTTCTTTGTACACACCTGTCATTGAAATTTTGATTCATCCACCATCCTTCAGATCCTGGAGTATCCCACAGTGTGCGGCATGCTTGTGCTCCCTGTCGCGTTGTAAGTCGGGATCCCACAGAAACCCATTCGATTCTGTATTGGGTCGTGTGGTGTCAATGTGTTTTTTGTTCCGAAAGATGATTGAACGTTATTTGAGGTTTAAGTTGCCCGCTGCAGAGCGACGTGGCCTCTCAACCCCCGAAATTGGGCTAAAATTCAGTGGTGTAGAGTTTGGAACTATTTAGTCAGGCAAAAATAAGTGTCCAAATTCGTCTTTGTTTGACCCAAGAATGACAAACCTTGTCGATTACCTGGAAAATGGACTCCAGCCGATTCTGGGCAATTGCCATTCTGCTTTGCCATTCGGTTGGGCTCTGCCTGAGGGTACCGGGTGTTGACTTTAGATTATTTTATTTTATTTTGGCTCCTGCGTTGACACTGTTAAGCGGCGCCGCGGAAGAGGCAGAGTATTAGCGCGGTAAAAGATGCGCACGCTCGAAGGATGCTTGAAGGAGTGAAGAGAAGATAATCGACGAAACCGCCGAAAAGGTACAGAGCAGAAGATTAGAATGTCGGAAAATCAAAGGAAAGCAGCCACACACGAAAGAAACGACGGAGACGACCCACACCGACGTCATTCGCAGCTGAAGGAAAATGCCATACCGGAACCGCTCCCGCTTGCCGGAAGGTGCCATGGTGGGATCTGGCTTCGTTAACCGAATATAACGCCGCCCGGATACCAAACGGGTGCACGCTGAAGCCAGTGAGTGCAAGCGGGATCGATGGCTAAAGACCGAGTTAAAGGACGTGATTGACGGATCCAAGGCGACAGGTGGATATGAATGATGTGCGCGCCGCTTCTTGCTGCGATTCGGATCTTGTGATTGGCATCGAGGGGTGTTTTGGTCGGCAATGGAATTCGAAGGGAAAATGTCCCGCTGGAACGCCAACGCAGGCGAGGGCTCCAGGCAAGGAAAGGAAGATGGACGGGCGACAAATAAGTCGCACCAGCGATGAAACCTCCACGAAGAGATGCTTTCTTCGTGATATGCGCACCTTGCACGTTGAACGCATGCGACTCCGTAAGCTCCGACGGTAGAAATCCAAGTCCGCAACTTAGCAATACGAAGCGTTTCGGAATAGAGGTGCCTGGGAGATACTAGGGGTGTCAACGGTAAGGCCGGAGGGAATTTTGCTGGGAGAGTCGTCCCTGATCAATTATTCCATGCACGGAGATACACAATTGACGCCGGATAAGACAACGAGAATTAACAGCGCGGGGATGGGGAGGTTGGAAGAAGAGGACGGACCCGAGATATCCATACAGCTCAGTCAAAGGCCTCTAGAATTGAATCTGAAATATAAAGGAGCAAGATTCAGAGGAGATGATAGCTCTTTCTATGTGTTCTGCGCGTCTCAGCAGCAAGTAGCGGAATGTGCTTGAAGCGCGTTCCGACACGTCGATATGCGGAACTAAGGAGCGCAGATGGACTAAAGGCTAGTCTCTTATAAACAGACGCTACAACAATATGGTGCTCGTACCTCGCACGTTGTAACTAAAGGCATCAGATATGTGGATTGGGGCCAGAGGTTCACTTCTGATGCCCGCGACAAGGATGGTACCTTCAGGAGGTCTGAGGTCACCTTGGATCGGACTGAGAAGGCACTAGGAGCAGAGGAAGAGTCGCGAGAGCCGACACAGCCAACATACACCGCCAGTAATATAGCGTTGTGTCGGTTCTGGTCCGAATATAGAAGCTGTTGAATGCGTTTTTCCAGTTCATACGCAACTCTCGCCCGCTCGCGGAGGAGAAAGCAAAAAATGCCGTCATTTGATGGGCAAGCTGAGTACTCAGGGGTGGGAATGTGTTACGTGACATGTCACCGGCCACGTTTTCGTTTCTCTTCGTCCAGCTGCTCAAAGCGGCAGCCATGGGCACCGAATCATCCGTTGCGGATCCTAGGCTTCCCTACGAACTAGAACGCGTAATCTTCGAAATCGCTGCTGTCTCGCGTCCAACCAGCATCCCAAATCTCATGTTAACAGCCTGGCGGGTCAAAGACTGGTAAGATGGTACTCATTTGTCGCATATATTCTTCTGACGACAGTACACCTTTCAGGGTCGAACCTCTCTTGTATCGCGTCATTCTGATCTGCCGCCCACTCGAGAAAACGTCTCGCTATCCTGTGTTCACGGCCGATATCCTGGCTAGGGTGGTTGCAGAAAAACGCCCGGAATTCCTTCAGCGAGCTGTCGCTCACCTTTTTCTGGACAATACGGTTGCGCCATCCGTCGTGCAGGCCATCCTCTCAACATGCACTCGCGTCACGCATCTATTCCTCTCGTCCAGCGCCGGGCGGTATCTGAATGCGCTGACAGAACCGCAGTGTCTCCGACGTCTGTCAATTGACCTTCATCGACTATTACACTGCTGTGGCACTGAAGGCTCCCATCCCCTCTTGTGCAACATCACGCACCTCGAACTTTTGGATTATGAGCGTTTCGAAGAGGATCCCGAAACGCAAGATCTAGGCGCACTCCTTGCGCTCATACCACATCTCACACATATCGCATTCAATACTGCACCGCAGAACCTTATGTTTTACAGCACAATTCGCGCAATCACAACCTTCCAGTGCATCTTATTTTTAGATCTCGACGCAGACAACATGGAGAACCCCGCCCCATTAGCAGATGATAGCCGTTTTGTATGCATCGACCAGCAGAAGAATTATTGCATCGACTGGTCTCACGGCGCCGATACCGGCGAGGATTTCTGGGCACTAGCTGATGCGTTCATCGGGGCGAGACGGGCCGGAAAGGTCGGTCGTGAGTGCATCTGTTCTTTTACGACGGTCCGTTAACCCATTTTTTTCAGGCGCGGAGTACAGTATCTGCGACTTGGATTTCTATAGCAACCGCGGATCCCTGGTCATGCATGACCACTACGCTGACGGCGTCCGCCGCCCTTGATCTCTTTGACATCTGTACGCGATATTTACTATCCCTCGATATTCACACCTCCTTTGTTTTATGTGCGCGCAAGCCCCCGGATTGCGATCCTAGGAATCACCCGTGCAGGTGGAGGAATGAACTGATTTCTTTTCGTCTCCGCGCGGATTCTATGGACTGTCTCCGGCTCCCAGAGCACTCGATCAAGGAACAGCACATCTATGGGCAAGCGCGATCGAAGTTGTGTACGAGTTACTTGTAATTATTTCATGGTTCACAGTGGTCATCGAATCGAACCAGTCCATTTCAAGATCTGAAAATTACTGAACTCTCGCCAACTTCGTTGACCCTGAACTATCTTCTTGCTCAGCGGCGCTCACACTCTGTCCTTGTTCGATGTCTTTGCCGATCATACGCTGCAAGCGCATGATAAACCCTGCTTAGTAATGAGGTATCTCCGCTATGCGCTCAACGGTGGGCTAGTTCTACTCAGGTTTGCCCGCACCCTGACCTTTCATGAATGACTTTCTTTCAACCTCGCAAGTTCCGAGAACGTCGAAGCTTCCCGAGCGGTTTTTGGCGATGCTCCGCCGTACAATTCACGGTGCACCGCCTCTTGGAACAGAATGCACAATCGCGGCACTTCTGTGTAATTACCTCGCAGTAAACTACAGACATCACGCTAGCGCCTTGAGTAATCTGTCACGATTACCGGGCGCCACGACACCCGGTCATCTTGGCAGCCTACGCCAATGCTGTATTGATTGAATCTGTCAATGTGTTGTTCACATGGACGGCCAGGACGGGTGCTGCCGGAAATCGTTGGCGCATAAGTATCATAATGCGGCCTCATCCATCTTATGCAGCATGCTGAGGATGGCAGTGAACGTATCCTAACAACGACTGAACTGCAATCTTGATATGATCCCCACTACTTATGGTGGCGCAAATTTCGTCTGAATCAAGGCAGTGCACTTGTCATGACGACGTCCCCGCAGTCTTGTTGTGACCTTTTACTCCTTGTTTCTGCGCCACGACATGGACCAACCCATCGCCTACCTGCAGCTTATACCGGTGGAGGTCTGGATAGCATGTTGGACTCTATGCTCCACACGCCAAATACGACGACTTTCATTGGTGTGCCAGTTGTTTCGATCTCTTTCTTTGCCACTTCTATTTCAGGACCAAACCTTCGATATGGCGGCATTAGGGAAGGGCCTTGACCGAGACAACTGGGTGGATCGTCTGCACCATTTACATCGGACGGCAGTTCGGCTGGACAGACTGGCAGAAAGTCGCTTCACCCCACTGGTTCGGTCCTGGACGGTCACTTTCTGTACCTCCCCCATGACGACCTATTATTCTGATATTCAGAATATTCATCTGTTGAATGCCATGCACGACAGGGTTCTCAAGACCTTTTCGATGACACTCCGACTTTACCAGAACCTATCCTCTCTGTATATCACAGGGCTCACCATCGATGCCGCCTTCCGTGAGACGTTGCTGTCTCTGCCGTCACTACAAGACCTCCATCTATCTCACACGATAATCAGATCGCATCCTCAAGAGGCCGAGGAAGCTGTGGAGATTGTGTCTCCCGACTTATTACGCAGCCTCAATCTCGACCTCCATGATGGCATTCCCCTGATCAATGGATTTGGCGCGAGACAGCTCCACCACCTTGTCCACTTGTCCATCCGGTTTACCCGCGATCTCGAGACATTGTTCCGTTTTTTCCAACAGTCTCCCCGCCTCCAAGCCCTGGAGATCCGGTTGCTGAATCGGAAGTCTACACTTCCTGCCGTCCATCCGAATACCCTCCCGTTGCTACGTACCCTGAGCGGACCACCCAAGCTGTTCCGGCTGCTGGGGCCAAACCGCCCAATCGAACGCGTCACGATTTTAAACGATATCGGTTCGGCGATGGACCTACCTGAGCTCGCGCGCCTGTGCATGGACATCTCGCGTAGCTCCGTTCAGATTTACGCGCTGACTCTCCCCTGCACGTATTCGACGCTTGACTTCCTGAACACCATCCCGGCTCTCTTCCCGCATATCAGGGAGTTGACAGTAGGAATTGCAGACTCCACCGGAATCGTCTGTAGACTCAGGCGGCCTCTAAGAAATAGCACGCCTGGGGACGACACACAGTCCCCGGTTCTGTGTGACGCCGCCGCGTTCGATGATCTCCCCACCGACGATATTTCTAGCGATGATACAGTGGAACCTCCAATTATTGTTATTACGGAAGGTTCGAAGACATCCAGCGCACAGGAAAAACCCTATCTCTGGACTTATGCGATCGATGTACGGATCTCGTACAATGTGGTTGAAATACGCAGCTGACATTTCCATTCTGTACATAGCGGATTTTGGACTGGCTCTTCATCGAAGCGCTTTCCCTACCACCGCACATTGAGATATTTCACCTGGTGGCGCCGTGGCTTGAGACGGAACTCCCATTGAAAAAACAACATCTGGCCCCGGTTGCGCTCAGTGGGCAATGTCCCCACCTTCGTGAAGTGGAGTTCGGGTTGAAATCCAGCACTTGGAAACGCAAGGGGGATTTGTGGAGATCGCCGGGCAAGTCATGCGTCAGGGTCCTCTCATAATTGTTGAAGGACATGTCCTGCAGATCGTGTTGGAGAGATTCTTAAACTCCTTCAATAAGTTACGCTGAACCCACTGGCGGGGACTGTAATTTTAGCACGGCAGGATTGGATGGGAAACCAGTGGTTTGTGGCACACTTGTGGAGTGGTTCATGTTGGAGCTGTGAGGGTATTCTGCTTTCAGATTTCTTCTTCATTCAAAAAGTACAAGTCTTCAAATCTAGCTTCAGACAGTAGATGAATGTAATTCCCTGTGGGATCCAGATTCCAGTGGACCCCATTGAATGTAGAAATGGATAAAATTCAACTGTTTGCTGTTGATATAGTATTTCTATCTCGTCTCTCGTTCGTTATACAATGGAAATTTGATGGACAAACTGAAACGCGGTGGAAGTGACTGGCCAGTGGGAGGAGCTGATATCGCTGTTGGGATCCATCGGGATGCAGTTGAAATCACTGGATGAACCTGCTGAAGATGGTTACTGTGCTCAGTGGAACTGTGGGTCAACTACACCCCGGCTACAAGCGATGCCGACTGATGCTGATTAGCTGGTTGCCCCGCGAATATAAGTACTGTGTGACTCCATTATTTACATCTTTATTTCTCTTTATTTCTTTACACTTATATCGAGCTGACGAGATATTTATGACTTGAGCCTTAGTTGACGTAGTCGGTCGTATCAATGATATTAACCGTTCTTTAAGCAAATGGCTCCTCGGCTGTGCTGTTTCTCCATATACTCATTCTCCTTCCGCATTTCCTCTCCTCTTTCTCTTGGGTCACCCCTTACGTCGTCGACTTTCCGTCCGGTTCAACACAGCCTTTTCATTTACCGCTGCCCAGCTGACCTACGCGCAGTCTTTTCTTGACAGCACACAACTCAGCGCAGTTGCTGCCAGCACTCGATTCTTATCCAGCCGAGAGGCCACGTAGTCTCCCTTGAGTCCTTACGGTGCAATAGATCCGGCCGCGAGGAATAAATAGCGGAATTTCCCTCCTCAATACGCCCGTCACTTTTCGCCTCGCCCTCCTCAAATCGACTGCACACGCTCTCTGCCCATTGCTGTTCTGTGGAGCTGTTCGCGTTTTGGGCTGTTTGCTTCTGCACTCTGGTGTTTGTTTTACGGCTTCCCTGTCGGATTCAATGGTTCTCGGGGGATCAATATTCAACCAAGCTCCGCTATCGATCACTTCTGGAATCTCGGCTCGGGCTGGACTTCTACACACATTCAATTTGCTTCATTCGTTGCGCAACCTGCTCCCCAACACCTTGACCTCCAATACTGTGGGTCTCTGCTTCCAAGTACCCAGTCTCGGTCGTTTTTCAATGAAATTCTCTAAATGCTCAGCCCAGCAAATCCTTCACTCCTGGCCAAAACTTCATTATGCGGCAGTACAATCCCCCCGTCGCTCGTAGCAACCTTTTTGTGCTGCGACTCTATTCAACCTGTTACGTCCCGAGTACGTTCTCAAGGTCAATTGGGAATTGATGTCTCTCTTTATCTCTTTATTGATATTTTCTTGGCGGTGGGATCGCTCCGTGATCGTGAGCCTCGTCGAGACTGTCGAGAAATTGATACTGTGCGTGCCATTGCAACTAGGTACTACTTAGGGCTTGAGCTACTCACAGACTTTGAGATCAAATCACTCTGTATCACCTATTGTGTATTCCCGCAATCCGTGTTCCCACCACAATGTTCGGGTTTATTATCGTCCGTGTTGCCGGAGCGAAGCGGCGGCGCGTCTTGTCTTCGTATATTCGTCCTGGTGCCACCACTGCGGCAATGCCGTTCCGAGAGTGATGACACATCAGTCTGTCATCTGTCGGGACATCGATTAAACCGTCCGCCACGTGGCATATCTCTACTTCGTCCCGCTCATCCCAGTACCCCCACCAGCCCTACCCATGCCTCAACACAACACGGGCTCTTCCCTAGGCGATGCACAGGACGCCCCGAGTCCCAATAAGTCCCCAGGGCCCCACCCACAAAGATCAGAGCCAAAGCCGCAAGCAACTTTTCTCACGAAGCTCTATGCGTCAGTTTGCCTTCTATGAAAAAATGGTTGCAACCACCGATCGCGTAGCACAACAGACTCCTCGAGGGACAAGAAAATCACCACATAATTCGCTGGGACCCCCAGGGCAAGCACATCATCGTTGAGCGTCCAAAACAGCTCGCCCTTCACATCCTCCCCAGTATCTTTCACCAGTTCCGTTTCGCATCCTTCTCCCGGCAATTAAATGTACCTGAGCTTCATTCCTCGCCTCCTTCTCTGCTGAAGCTATGAAATAGATCTATGGCTTTGTACGGAATGTGAAACTCAGTGACGCCGATCCCGCGATAGACGACCCAGCCGCAAGCACTTGGTGTAGGTTTTCGTGTTTTTAACCTTTGAAGATTGGCGCCAACAGATGCACAGCACACGCCACCCTAGACCGTCACTCGCCCCCAGAGGTCGTCGCCAACTTTAAACGTCTCCCGAAGCCACGAAAACATGTTCCCCGAGACTCGCCGTCATTGCCGCCGCCGTCGCCGTCCTCCTTCTCGTCCAAGTCGAGCCTCACGGGGAAGAGCATAAACATGTCGAGCTCAGTCGAAGAATCAGATATTTTGCACGCACTCGGCCGAAAGAGATCCGACGATATATCTCCTGTTTCCGCTAGGCGTCCAAATCTCCGAAAAAGCCGGTCTAACCTCAGTACTGCATCCAGCGGACGGGACTCGTCGTGGCTGAGTGGATATAGTGACGCTGCAAGCGACGATTCCTCACTCGGCTCTTCCCTCGTCCCGGACCTTTCCGATTCTCGGGGAGAATGGAACGGTCCCAGCTATGATCTTCACTCACATCAACTGATATTGCAGAACTTGGCAAGATATAACATTCTTTAATACCGGGAGTGTGTCTTAAAAAATCATCGTCTTGCAGGATTTGACCGGGAAGATCAAGCTGGATCGATATCCGTTTGAATCCGGGAACCGCGCCGACATTTATCAGGGCAGAATGAACTCTTCCGGGTCGTCCATCAGTGCCGGATCTCCGTTTTCTAATGGGCAATACACAGCTCGAAAAGTAGCAGTTAAAATCTTCCGACGTATGCATTCTGACCGAGAATGGCTTGAACGCACAAGTAAAGTCCGTTCGTCCACTCACACCGAATAGAGCTTCTGCTGATTCACACGACACTAGTCCCTATACAAGGAAGCAAGGATCTGGAGGCAGCTCGACCACCCAAATATTCTACCCTTTTGGGGCATAGCACTGGATCTGGGACTTTCTCCAGCCCTCATATCTCCCTATTGCGCATCGGGCCCTATCATGAAGTACTTCCAAAATCACGCAAAAGATCCAAAGGACGAGCTCGAGATGGTTCTCTTTTCCACCTGAAATATATGTATGTTTGTAACCAATTGACAGGTAATTGGTGTCGCCAATGGCCTGGCATATCTTCACTCGAAAGAAATTATCCACGGAAGTTTGTGTACAGTGTGTCAATTTCCCGCTTTTAATGCACCGGCGGTAATATTGGCATACGTAGAAGAAAGTCCTCATTGATGCAGATAGTTTGCCGGTCATTTGTGGCTATGGGACGTCGAAGACTGCTGTAAATCAACCTCCAAACAGCACCTCCTTGTTTCCTACCCCAATCCGATTCACCTCGCCCGAATGTTTGTCTGCCGGCAAATCTGCTCATACGGTATCCGCGGACATTTATGCCTTTTCTATGGTGATGCTTGAGGTTTGTTTGTTCACTCATTTAAAGATGCCGCGTCGCTGAGAATAGATCGGGCTAGATTCTGTCCGGCCTTCCACCATATCACCACTTACCCAGCGAGCATGCTGTGTTTATGCATGTTCTCCGGGGTGAACGGCCCATTCGAACTCACCTCGATCCCCAGACGGTCACCACCCGCATCTGGCAATTCCTTACTTCGCTCTGGGACCAAAACCCTTATTCAACCTTGAAAATGTCGGATGTTGCACGGGATTTGATCCAGATGTGTGTTACCAATTGGAATGCCAGAAAGTGACCGAGACTCACTACCTGAGCAGACGAGACAGCGGCAGTGATAGCAACCTGGATGAAGACATCCATTCGGCCTCAGTGCGCGGATTTGCTCAGGGTCGAGTCTACAACTAAAGCTTCCTGACAGCCTCAAAGCACACATGAATTCCACCGAAGAGAGAGGGTAAATATTTCCACAGTGGTTCCATTGTTTTTCTCTACTTGAGACTTTAACAGGAAGTAAACAGCTCAAGCGGAGAAGAAACCTGGTTCGGGGTTCGATTTATAGACGTTCTCATCTCTGTTCTGTTCCATTCCAATCAATTTCCAGGACTCATCCCTTCCCGATATCCATGGTCGAGGTCTCGAGGGTCGTGTAACTCAGGACGACCAGTATCCATTTGCGGGCGGAGGAAATTCGAATGTATACCGCGGTAAATTGACTCGATCTGATGGTCGAAAAATTCGCGTGCGTACTGCGATTGGAATAAGCGCCAGGACCCCCTCATCGTTGCTCGCAGGTTGCTATCAAGATGATCCGTGCCTCTGACGATGGCTCTGGACACCTCGATGACATATTGAGGGTAGGTTGTCCCTACTTTGTTCAAAATGCGATGCTCACTGCAATCAGCGACTTAAACGTGAAGTCGATGTCTGGAGGCGGCTCAGGCATAAAAATATACTCCCCTTCATTGGGGTGTGCGACGATGTGGCACCGTTTCCCGTTCTGATATCCCCGTTTTATAAATTTGGACATGTTGGAACATACCTCAAAAAACATCCTACCGTTGATCGGAACGAACTGGTAATATTGGTCGGATGGAACAGTGTTATAAAACTAACTATTGCATGCCACAGGTGTGTGGTGTAGCCTCAGGATTGCAATTCCTGCACAGATATGATGTTATCCATGGAGACCTGAAAGTGGTATGAGCCACTCCAGCCATTCCTAGACATTGATCTTGACTCCGGTAACAGCATAATGTCCTGGTTGACAAACGAGGAGCTCCGTGCATTTGCGACTTTGGCATCTCGAGGATAATCAACCACGGGGGCTTTACGACATCGACCGTCGGAACCGCACCATACATGGCACCGGAGCTATTCTTCGTCGTTGATGGCAACACTCGGGCCTCCCCGTGTATCACGAAAGGCTCCGACGTGTATTCATTCGGTCTTTTGGTTTTGGAAGTGTGTGTCCGATTCGGAGACCATTTGACTTTGATTGGTGAACAGAATATTCAGATCTTGACTTCAGAGCCTCCGAAGGGAAGGCCCAACAGGCAAATCGTCACAGTTAAACTTCTTGAAGCCCTTCATCCGAATAGGGCCGACTACGACATACATAAAGTGACCAACACGACATGGTCGGTGCTCGATCAATGTTGGGCATTTGACCCACAGCTGCGACCGACCATTGCTGAGGTCCTTTCCCTCCTGCGCCAATCTTGGTCCCCAGATGGAAACTCCGGTAGTGTAGACAGATGATACATGATATGCGGCAACCTGCAATTCGTGATTACATTGTTGAACGTCTTTGGACCTTGTTTCGTCAACGAACTTGGCGCGCTCGAGCTGGGAGGCCCTTGAGCGCCGTCAGCTTTGCCTCAGCTCATAACGCCTTGCGTGCGTCGGCCAAGGACGTTTTACTTCTTTGGGTCGTCCTTGGTTGCAAACTTATTCTGTATGGGACTTGTACTGGAATCGGGAGTGTGAGTGACGAGGTAGAGGAGGCGTGCAAAGAGATTACATCCAATTGGAAACAACTGTGATTCCAAGTGCAAATGACCAAATATCAACGCCATGTCAGAACAGAAGATCGATCGTACGTTCCCTTTTCCCGAGGAACGGCACTCGCAGGGCGCCACGCCGCCGAATTCGGGGCAAGGATGCGTAGATCCGTTTCTCTCAACTGCTCAGGTGCACAGCTGGCAACCTCCATGGCGGGACTTTGCAGGATTCAAGGGGCCGGAGTCGCGGTGGAGGCCGAAAAACGTCGCCTCTGGATATGTTGCCCAAATATATATCAGAATACCGAACTCTCTGTAAACACATTCTCTTTGACCTGGTCCCATTTTCTGGAACATGCCAAATTGTAATATACTGTGCTACACAGCACTCTCAATGAGTCACACATTTTGAGGTTGTGGTTCTCAGGCACTCAAATGTTAGCCTTTAAACACTGACTGAGATCGGTTTACTTATGTTCCTTCTGGCACCATACCATTAGTTCCTCCTCAAAGACTACAAACATTTGGTACAGTTTCCCCTGTATCCATCTGAAATATTATACTCTTCAGGATACTGGCTGTGTTCTAAGGAGCCAAAGAAGAGATTCTAAGCTTCATAGATTGTATTGACTAGGTGAACATTTGCTGTGTACCTAACAACACACCCGAAAGAAACTCACCAATGCAGACAGAAATATGTCTAGAGTTTGGTAATTTTTGGAGGTGTCGCCAACATTCCTTCTGTACTTCTGAGTCTGCCAGCAAATGAAAGGTAATATTTTTAAAAATCACTGCTACCCAGGTTTGAACCCACTACACATCAATGTTCATTACACGAGGCAGCGTCTGCAGCTTATGAGCTGATAAGCGGTGGGGCATGCCCCCTGTGTCTCAGAGGTAGATAACAATGATATGTGCTTCGAGATGGGACAGAGGGAAGTGGGGGGGAGGCCGTAAGTAAGTGAAATAAGGCAGAGGCGGAACGAATGTAAAGGAAAGGGTTGGGTGGATGCACAGATGAGTCGGCGGAGGACCTGGGGAGGCAGACAGACAATTGTTATGTGTGGGTGTTGGAATATATACAGGCGGGAGACAGAGACATAGATGTAGACGAGGAGGGGCGTAAAAGTGCAATAGATCTAGATGTTAACATGAGAGGGACGAGGGCTGCAGAAATAGTGGAAGGCAAAAACGGAGACTGGACGTGGGACGTAGATCTACCCGTGGGTGGGACTATACCGCTGGATTCGTTGGATAAACGCTGGATTTCAGAGCAGAACAGAACAGAACAGAAGAGCCCCGAAAGTCTTCGTCGATTTCAGAACGAAAAAGCAAGGAATGTGGGGCACCAGGATAATTGAAGATTGGAAGATGACGAGCTCGAGAAAAGGAAGACGCACGCAGACGGACGCAGAAGGCGAGACTGAGTCAGGTGCACACTAGAGGTGGCTCACTGGGTGCCAGGCTAGGAACTGCAGGAATATTTTGTTCCGAGATGCGCATAGACGACAGCCCGAGTCCAGCGCAGCCGAAAGACACGGAAAAAGAATGTAAGGAACACCGAGGAAAAGATGCGGAGAAGACAAAAAAAGGCTGAGGAGCGACGGCATGAATTAATATGACGCATACAAACGATGGGTGGGTGGTATCGAACAGGATAGCGGAATGGATAGGACAGGATGGGGCCCGGGCCCATGTGTCGCCTCGTTCAGGACGAAGGGCAGGATACCTCACAATAATTAGGCACGAAATCCACTGGAAGCGGCGGGTGTAAGTTGTAACCAGAGGTATGAGGCTGGAGTCGTTTCGCAAGTGGAGCAGAGAGACGAGGATAGCTGCATCGGCATTGGCAGTGGGAACGAAGGCCGGTGAGTGGAAGGAGAAGAAAGTGGTGATGTTGGAATATCAAGTGGTGTGAACCCAGGACCGGCTTGATGAAGGAACATATGTGGATTACGTTCATGAAGAACATTGGACATACATAATCGGCGGAACGGACATGGTGTCCGATTCATGCACCATCCCCAAAAGCAAATACTGTAGTATTTCGTTCAAATCGACAGTCACGCGTCACGCACCCCCCTGTCGATAGCGAAATTTGGCAGGGGTCACGCGTCACGCTGGCGATTGTCGAACCTCCCTAGCGTCACACAGTGCTCAAAATTGGCTGTAAGGCGTAAAAAAGCCTAAATTTTCGTTCTGATGTCGAAAATTTCGCTGGTGTCACGCCAAATTTTGGCCGTTGTCGAAATGTCGAAATGGTTTTTTGGGTCACGCGTCACACCCGGTGTCGATTTGAATGAAATACTACAGTAATGCGATCACGTATTGGAACGTACAGGACTTACATTCAGTGTTTGCACCCCAGAACTGGAACAGACAATACATATGTTCAGTGGAAACAGCTGGAATGAGGCTGTGCATCATTGATGTAGAAAAGGTATACAAGCAGGGTAGTTTACGCCTGTAATATCTGACTCAATCGACTCGACAAATCACCCCCATCAATCTATCGTGTTCTCACCCACCCTCCTTCCTGCTCCCTTCCACCTCATTGTCTGCGCCACATATCCTATTATTAGCAACAGGGGACAGGAGAATTAATGAAGAGAAAGGATAGTGCGGATTTGGATGGAGCGGCCAGATACGTGGTGGGTGGAATTGAGGAGATAAAGAGATACATAAACAGGAAAGTCGAGAAGCTGAGGACGATGTTCAAATCTCGCCGCCTGCGTGGGTGGGTGGGATCGTGACCGTTGCATGAACTCCGATTGAGCATTGCGAAGATATACGATAAGTAGACGGCGGAGAGCTGTGACGGCGGGGAGAGAGGTTGGAGAGGTAGAGCGCGTAGACGTGGCGATGCAGCCGTAACGCATCAAGTCAGCAGCGGCCGGGTGATCCGGTGCCTTCTCTTACAACCTTCCCTCTTCTTCCTGTCTTCCTGTCCCGCTCGCCAACTTGGACCGATAGTAGGCCGAGAGCCGCAGAGCCGCGGGAACGTAGTTGTTATCCGGCCCTCCCTTCCACGGGCGGGCGGAGTGAGCCGCGAGCCCCGGAGTGATGTCCATGGTGGGCTGGGAGAATGATGGGGATGCCGATGGTGAATCGGTGCGCACAGATCTAGAACCTCTACTTGCTTCTTCAGGCTCAGTGTTTATTATGCCGAAACCTGCCGGAATTGAGTTGGCTCAACTCTGCCGGCTCAGCGCACTCGGACTTCCTTGGTTTACGACGAGTTTCCCATCCACTTGGCTCTCGCGGAGATGTCTGTGACTCTGTGAAAGCTCTGACATATTTTTACGCAACCTTTGCGCACAGGCAAGTTGCGCATCGATTGACTGCGCGACATCTTGGATAGCATCGAGATCGTGGTCTGATTCCTGCCCCAAGGCGTCTGTTCAGGGTCTCGCCCCGCTGAATAGAAACTATTCAAAACTCTAGTCCTGGGATTGAATATTTACCGCGGGGAATTTTGTGCAGCTGGAATTAGCATGAGGAGCCTTGTCCATCCTTGGGTCCCCGCCATGAGAAATCTTACACCGCGGCTATACCGCGGGTGGTTGGCCTCGGATCTATGGGCACAGTATCAGTTAAGGCATCGGAAAACCAGTAATCCTCAGCCGGTAACACGGAGCGATACAAAACAGTGGACACAGCAGTCTGACCGTGAGATACGTAACCCCTTTATTTACGCTCTTCGGGCTCAATGCTGTCGGAGGGACGTTGAGAGGGAAGTTCCCGCCGATTCAAACACAAAATGAGTCATTCTATTCAACGGACATGATCTTGGATCAACCTCCGATGGTCGGAGGCATTCTATTCAACGAACACGATCCTGGATCAACAACTGGTACCACCTCAGTCGAAGTTCCAAGTAACCTCAATCACCCCCACACTCGGATCCGCCAACGCCGCGAACGCCCCGGCCGTCAAGTCGATCCCGCCTGCCTGGCATCCCGGACACAGGTCTTGCACGTTAACGGTGATGGAGGCCCCGTTGACTGTGCAGTTCACAGTCAGTGGGCGTCAGGCGATGAGAGGGAGAGGCGTACACTGAACGTTGATGTTCTGCCCACAGTGCGCACCGCCGGCGTAGTCAGCGCTGTTGAGCGCAACGGCAAAGTCGGAGTCCTGGATCGGGTTCCCGCACGCGCCGAGGTTGCCTCCGGGGTTATAGAACGTCGCTTCATAAATTGTGAGTGAGCACAAAACACAAGTAGGGACGCGACGTTCAATCGTACCTGGACCGGTGGTCCTGGGGATAAGGGCACCGGAAACGGTGTTGACTGCGAGCGCAAGGAAAGAGGTCGGGAGAAGAGAAGAGCTAGTGAACTTCATGATTGGTTTGGATGCTGTATTAGACTTGTTGTGAATCCCTGCAAAATGAAGTCGCTTTTATACGGTCAAATGCATGTGTGGTAAAAATAGCGCGTCCGACAAGTAAGGATATTTCGTTCGGGCTGGTGGTCAGGATCAGGTAGCGCTAATGACGCCGGTGGACATTCTGGTTCAGGCGCCTTTGTAATGAGCCGGTGCAAAGGCACGTGTCTCCGAGTTGGTTGATTGGAGCGACCCATGAATAAACTTGGTTTCAAGTGCCGACGGCTCCATACATGTTTTGCTCTTGGTTAATTCAAGACTATATTAGTGGGTGTAGCAATGGCGATCCCGTTGGTGCCGGGCAGCGGAGGTGCTGAAGTTCCAGAAGGAATGTCCGAGAATTTCCGCGATTGTCTTTGGGGTTGTTGAAACCGGACACCTGACATCGTATATTGGCCGCAGGATATCGCACAATGTATGTTCACCTATCAGGGACCTACAGTTGCGGATTGCATCATTGTGGCTCATAACCACGCGGATACTTATATGTAGGCATCTTCATGTTTGCCGACGTTCGGTACACTCGAGATTAACTGTTGGAGACATTCCCCGTTTCTCGAAGCCAAATCCCCGTCGGTGGTGATAATCATTACCCCTGCCGAGACTGTGATTGCCTGAGGCAAAAGATTTACAATATTGCAATTGCGATAACACACAACCGGACAGTCCGCAGAGGATCTAATCCTGAACCTCGGTTGACCTCGGCCGGACCAAATTTGTTACTTAGATCGTGGGATTAGTTTATTCGCCGAGATTACGATTTACCAATTAGGGACCGGGATGTGGACAGGAGCGCGCCTGACATTGCAGGCCGTGGTCGTCCAAAACAAAGACCCTGTATGACTGGGATATCGGGTGGTCACCAACTGACCATGACTTTTAAAACACTGTTTAAAACAGCCGGCGAGAGGCAACCCGAGCACTGGATCAGAAGTGCCATAATAACATACAGCAGTGCGGCAAGTTACGGGATCCAAGCGGGAATGGGTGAAGCGTTTGAAGAACCCCAATAACAAGTGCGAAATTTCTCGGGTATTCCTTGCGCCGACACCAATGTGACTGACCTGCTACGCCCGCAATAGTCTCGAGTTAGCCAAGCTGTCGGCGCTAAAAAGCAAGTGGGTAGCTCCACTTCACCGACCGATTTCTGTCACGTCCCTTTGCGTATGCCGTTACGTTCCATTTACCACCACGGTTATAGATCTTCCTTCCTTCCTTCCGTAGGCTCATTACAAAGGCATCTGAGCCAGAATGTACACTAGCCCCAGTAGCGCTCGCTGATCCTGACAACCAGCCCGACGGAAATATCCTTACTCGTCGGACGCGCTATATTTACCCCACCTGCATTTGACCGTATAAAAGCGACTTCATTTTCCAGGCATTCACAACAAGCATCCAAACCAATCATGAAGTTCACTAGCTCTTCTCTTCTCCCGACCTCTTTCCTTGCGCTCGCAGTCAACACCGTTTCCGGTGCCCTTATCCCCAGGACCACCGGTCCAGGTACGATTGAACGTCGCGTCCCTACTTGTGTTTTGTGCTCACTCACAATTTATGAAGCGACGTTCTATAACCCCGGAGGCAACCTCGGCGCGTGCGGGAACCCGATCCAGGACTCCGACTTTGCCGTTGCGCTCAACAGCGCTGACTACGCCGGCGGTGCGCACTGTGGGCAGAACATCAACGTTTAGTGTACGCCTCTCCCTCCCATCGCCTGACGCCCGCTGACTGTGAACTGCACAGTCAACGGGGCCTCCATCACCGTTAACGTGCAAGACCTGTGCCCGGGATGCCAGGCAGGCGGGATCGACTTGACGGCCGGGGCGTTCGCGGCGTTGGCGGATCCGAGTGTGGGGGTGATTGAGGTTACTTGGAACTTCGACTGAGGGGTGGTATCAATTGTTGATCAAGAGTCGTGTTCGTTGAATAGAATTACTTCGACCATCGGAGATCCCCCGTGCCGTATCCGCAATTACAGTACTTTATGGACGCTTTCAGACGTGGTGCTGGTTCGATTCCACCCGACGGTATCACAAAATTGATCACTTGGTCTTCTTCTCCCACTGTTGCTATTTCCCCGTTGTCCACTCCAACCTGTGTTTCTTCTTTTTGCCGGCTGCCATTAAGCTCAGCTGGAGTCGAGCTGCTCATGGCCAGAAATAGATGATGAAAGACCCGCGAATATTATTGTACCATTAGAGCAGGCTAAGTATCGACGCACCAATTTTCGCCTGGAATTTCTCATCGAGCAT
This sequence comes from Mycena leptocephala, assembly GCA_029378395.1. NCBI lineage: Eukaryota > Fungi > Basidiomycota > Agaricomycetes > Agaricales > Mycenaceae > Mycena > Mycena leptocephala. The sequence continues at coordinate 67,566 of JARJLF010000176.1, forward strand.
GTGATACAGTGGTGAGAGGCGGTCAAAGCGGTCTTGGGGTACAAAGATGTGGATACTTCAGCCACAATCCGAGCTTGAGTGGAAGGGGGTGCTTGCTGAATACAGAAGTTCCGTATGTCCCGCAGAATGCGGGCAGGCGTGCTCTGTGCACCATTAGGTCTGATAGGGAGGCAAATGATGTTGAGCTTTCACTGGCTTGCGACGCGAGTACATCCCAGATCCTGGAAGAAACGAAGCGGAAAAGAAGTAGCACACGTATATGAGACGTTTGAGCAATGATCGATCGAGGAAGACGCTGAAGGTTGGGGCTTGCACGAGCCGCTGCAGACTTGAGAAGCAGAAAAAACGAGTCAATGATCGGTGTAAGCACTCAGGCGGATTCGAACCGCAAACTCCGAAAGATGGATTGTTCGGGGATCCGGCATTTGATTGACGTGGACTTTCTCTGGGTAGCAGGACATAACAAAAAAAGATCCTAAATCCAATATAACCATAGCCTCGGGCAGAGTCGAAGCGCCGTTCTCCGGAACTCGTTGGCTAGGAATGATGTGTGCCGGGTGACGTGGCGAATGATCACCGAGGGCTTATATAGTCAGAGGATATCTATGGTCCATACAGATTGGACATGGATGAGTGCACCGCAGAATCGACGTAAGCCACTTGAATTTTGTTGGCTAGTGCCAAGCCAACATTTTGGCTTGCAAGCCGAAATGCCCAAGCCCAAGCCCATAGCAAGCCATTCCGCGCGGGCGCAAGCTACTTTAGTAAGCCCCAAAAGTTAACTCTCATCTGCGAAACGGGTTTACCTACTCAGTCTTCTACCCTTGTCAGCATCCAAAACTAAACATTTGAACCACTTATATATTATATCAAACTACTTTATTGTACCTGAACATACCGTATTTTAATCCGGTCTTTTCACATGCACATCTGCCGACCTGTACCGATGCACCCTCGATTCAGATTCTTGCCAGCTACGCTCCGAGTTCGTACAAATGCAAGTTGGCAGAAAGACTGAGTTACTTGATAGTCATCTGTGGTGCGTCAAAATTGAACCTCTGCCATTTCAAATCACACACTGGTGGAAATTGAACATGGCTGAAAAGTTTGAGGGCAGTTATCTTTGCTGACGATGGTGCTGATACTCCTCGCCTCACCAGTGACTGGCGTCAGACCCGCTGTGTCACAGGGTGTGAACGAGCCGGGAGCTGTGGTGGGTTGGTGTCCAACACAGCCGCATGGCTGTGAGTCAGACTCGAAGACTTTCACTCTGCTCTTTCCCCCCGACTCGTTCGCTAGCAGGATATGAAGGCTGCAGCAAACATGGAAGCGTGCATTGCAAAACTAGTATTGCTCGGCGCGCGGGGGGCTGGCAAAACGGCCTTGATGGAAAGGGTAAGCCCACACTCCAGTGGTCTGCATCTTATGAATACTAGGTGGCTCAGTTTACACAAAATTACTTCACCGGTATGTCACTAATCTCTGACCATCGGTGCGACCCTGATTTTGTCCAGGTGCACGTGGAAATTGAATCTGCGCAAATGGCGTCCCGGCTAACTCTTGCATAGGGCTGCTACGGCTCTGACCTTGAAACCAGCTGGCGGAAGATGATGCTCGTGGACGAGCACATGTGGCGCATTGAGGTGGAGCTCATCCGAGAATATGATGCAGACCCTGTGTCTTCAGCGTGGAGTAATTTATTTTATTGTCTCATATTTTACATTCCGTGGTTTACTGTGTTTGCATTTTCAGGGAAGTATCACGAGGAATCTATTCAGTACGTGCATCCACTGCATTATTTGCTCGCGTGATAAATGTCGTACAGGAATGGCGAAGCGTTTCTCCTCATCTACTTTGTCGCCTCACGGACGACATTCGACCGCCTCGTCGAATTTCGGGAGCGCGCCATGCGGGGCAAGCCGACCATCCCACCGATGATTCACTGGGGCCAAAGAGCGAGGCATACGGACCTCAAGTGCGTAACCCGCATGTGGTTCGCATGTGCGTGTGACACCGAACAAAGGTCTTTGTTAGCACTATCCCTTTATTTTATCAAGTACCACTTAAAATGTGTTTGGATACCGCAAATACAAGGCATTGTTTTGCAATAGTTATGAATAAATTTCACCATTGATTGAGTATTTCTGTAGGATAGCTGAAGGTTTTGTTTTGCTGAGCTGCGACTCAGCCGGAGATGCCGCGAAGTGATGGCATAATGGAGTTGCGGCGGAAACACGGCCATGTCATGAGCCGGAGCCACACCAGGTTCACACTTGCTGGCACACGCTCACATTGCGGGCGTCACTCAGATGCCCGACACGCACCCATCTCACGCCCTGCTTGGCATCGCTTAACGGGACTCTGTGGCTCATTATGGACAGGGTCTTTATTGGCATGTGTCTATATTTGCACGTCACCTTTGTCGGGCTGCAAATGTGTCCGGACATCGTCTTTGTCAATGTGCAACCCTATCCATGCATTGTCTTTGCCAGGGTACAACCCCACCTACACACTTCCTTTGTCGGCCCACTAACCCACCCACACGTCGCCATTGTCGGGCTCTTATCCCGCCCGCAAGTCGCCTTTATCGCAGGCGGATCACAGGCCGTTGATTCCCGTGCATCGCCACCTGTCAAATCGGCACAGCAACAGCATCCGAGTTAGAACAGAGTTCAGAGCCGCCAACAGCCCGCCGTTGATATCTGAGAGAGCCGCCCGTTGCTTGTTTGATCATGCACCTTGGCGCAATATTTCGAGAGCCAATTTAGATCCTAAAGGCCAGCGCACCTAAGAACCTTTCTAAGTCAAATTTGAACGCAACTGCGGCAAGCCTCTTTTTATTGCTGGCTTGTGACACTATTCTGAATCTTTTCACAGACAGTGGCGATCAGACAGGCAATTAGTAATTTATTTCCATCCCGCTGTACTTACAAGTTCCATCCTTAAGATATTTGAGTCAACCCCGACTGCGGTCTTTGCAATGTCGCGTCGAACCGAGGCTCAACTTCTTTGAAGTCCACTCCAAATTCAAATCACGGTATGCCTCACACTTGTTTACATATACCCTCGCCTTCTTGAACCGCTTAGTTCAAAGCCTATGCCGCTCCCTTCATGAGTTGCAAACTGCAATTCCAAGCACAGGTACACCTTATTTCCCTTTGATTCAGTTCCCGAGGCAAAGGCATTCCATGGATCTCATGTTTATCTACAGTACCTGTACATATGCTGCGCAGGCAACGTCGAATCTGAGACCGCTCGCAGAGGCTATTCAGATGGAACATAGTCTGAGAGGTTCGAAGGACCGCGCGAGGGTAGGGATTGATATTAGGGAGGTTGAGATTTCGACAAGAGAGGGCCAGTCCAAGAAAGTGGTGACTAGACGGATATCGGAGTTGGTAGAATTTGTATTGCTGTCAAAGGTGCCGGAGAAAGTCTGGTCTCCAGAATCGAGCATGGTTGTAAGTCTTGCCACACGTACTAGAGATGAACCGGCGACAGTTGTAAGTACTAGCAACCCGTCAACAACGCTATACAGACTGCACTCACATTGCAAAACTTAATCATTCCATGGCTGGGTAGTAAGCTAAGTAAGAAAACCGTCATTTGGGGGGAATATTGCCAACCAAAAAGAACTGCTAACCTCAATGATGTCCCCCAAATTTGAATATAGCTCATTGTTGAAGGAAGGAGTCGATATATTGCAGCATAAGGTCGATCTTGCGACAGCAAACAATGAATTCGTGATAGCTAATAAATATCACTTGGGCTAGCTGCACCGCAATTTGTTGTACGGCCTTGACGGTCAATGTAGCGGGCCAATCAAGAGCAGGCTCATTCGAGTAAATAGCGTGTTTGGGTTCAACTCCATCTGCAAGGAATCAGGATTTGTTGGGTGGATGAGAAATAATTGACTCGCTCCAAACCACTCAAATCCAACCACTGGCAGCAGTGGTCACGCATTCACGCCCCAAGGCTTGGAATATGTGAATCAAGAAAGGTGACCTCAATGGAAAGCTACATTTATAAATCTAGATCGCAACCGCTGTTCAGTCCAAAATATCTGTGGGTACACATGAAACTATTTGGAGATCAATCCGCTCCGTAACTCTACAACGTTTAATACACGCGAATTCTTGTGGAAATTCATACATAACACATTTAGGGTCGGTGATTTCTGTCACCACATTAATACACTTGAGATACGTGGTCGATGTCATTCTTGTGGTGTTCCAGAAACCTTGGAACACATTGCATTAGAATGGAATGTGATGCATCTGGCCAAAAATTAATCCGGGACCTAACACGCGAACTTTGGTCAAAAAATATCCCCGATGGCCGACTTTGAGGTGGGGTCTGATTTAGGATGTAACCTCGTAAGATTTAAATCAGACAGAGAGGTCATCATCCCACAGAAGGGGAGACTATTTTCTATTCTCGTCTCGGTTGCATGGCATACAATATGGAACCTCCAGGTAAACTGAGTGATTACAAACCCGGACAGGATACTCACTGAATCAATCATTCATAACCAATGGTTGAAAGTTATGAACGGGGCCTTGCAACGTGACCGCCTATTGACTGATAAAATTCGATTCGGAACACTCACATTGGAATAAACAACTGGTTTTAAATACATGGAGTGGCCTACTTATGGACGAAGCCTCATTGCCGGATGATTGGACACATGAGGCGGTTTTAGTGGCTATATGGCCCATAATCGATAGACATGTGATAGGATAAATTTTCGGGCCAGAGTCCCACACTGGTTTATAACATGTGGGTAATGGCATTGGCTTCCACTGGCACCACCAGCACAACAACAAGCACCGTTCTATCCCGCCCAGCCCCACCTGCGCCCGGCTTCTACCCCCCCGCGGGCGCCGCGTACTATTCCATCGTGCCGCCAGGACAGTACCCCGACCACAGCCCCAACCGCAGACGTCCTCCTGGACAAAATTCACCGGCACCGACTGGCTAATACCCAGCAACTCAGCGGATGAGCCTCGGATGCTTCTGCAGACGAAGCTTCATTATCCCAAATACTCCAAAAAAAAAAAAAATGGAGAGCCCTCTTGAGGATCATGGGGTCATGACTCATGGTGGTAGAAATCAAGACGCGATATTTGCTAAAGTTTGGCAACTGTGTTCAGACATCGGCTACTATGCCGCTTTTGCACAATGCACAAAAGCGGCATGCCGTATGGCACAAGCTCTCTATTACAAATCACAAAAACAATTCGGATGCTGGTATGCACATCAGCAAATCCTGATTTTTGGGGACTATACCATACTACACCATACTATGGAGCTCTATGTAGTATTATATAGCACTACGTAGTGAGGGATTACTATACTCCACTATGCAACAAGAGACCTTCACTACACTGCACTATAGACACTATGTAGCACTTATAGTACTCTGTAGCACCCTGTAGTTCAATCAAGATTTGCTAATGCATTCCAGAACAAGTTTTTCGCAAATGTGAAGTCACCTTAGTATTTATTAGCATAAATTGAGCAACTTTCTCACCTAACTCACGGCGGCAGAGTCGAAGAACCAGGAGTTTGAACTTTGATGGCTCAACAGCTGACAAATCCTGACATAATCTGCTCTTTCTATTCCGCGAGAATGGAAGTTGAAAAAAAAAAACTTGAACAGATATTTGGGGTTAGACATGGATTTAAATACCCTCTCTCTGCTAAATTTTGGAGATGGGGGTTTTAGAAGTGCTAAATAGGCACGGCAAGATTTCAAACTCCGATGATTTGTAATAACGCGGCCACCTAGGTGGCGCGGTTAACTACAGACTACGACCGACTACGCGCTAACTAAAGCTCAGCTGCAGATAATAAATACCTCGGTCAAAAAAAAATAAGTAGGATCTGTCACAAGTCTTAGCGCCTGTTTCTTTAACGCCCATGCCGGCAAGTCGGCACAGGCTAAGCACACAGTCGCGCACGTGGTGTCACAGTGCACACAGGGACCATCCTCCGACACTGCGACATTTGTGCCTACAGAAAGAAGGCCACAGCTCGCTTCTGCAATGCTCGATCGCCTAGTTACAGATCTCGTCTTATACGTCCTTGCTCTCACGGACGTCTATACGATTCTCTCTCTTTCCCGGGTACGTCTCGTCGGATCCAAACGAGCTACGCTCATATGTGTTCGTAGGTCAACAAATTCTTTCACTCAATGACTCTCGCAAAACAATTATGGATACCGATTGTCCGCGATCTGGTGATACGGGGGCTAAGTGATTTTCCGGCAGATGAGGATTTAAGCGCCTTCTCGGTGGAGACCCTCGTGGAGGAGGTTAAGCGAGCTGTAGCTGGCCCACGTACCTGGTTTCCGGGATTCCAATCTGGCCCGGCTATTTATCGTGAGGCCAAGCTGGGATATGTTACTATTGAAGATGATGGGTCCAGATTTGCTCGTTGGCTACCGGGCGGCCGGCATATACTCTTCCAAAATGGCCAGCAGATTGGAAATATTTATGGGACACTCCTTCAGTGTTGGGAAGTGGATCGTGTACCATGCAGAGAGGTGTGGAATACGGTGTGCGTAGGCAGCCTGGAAGCCGCCGCATTCGATTTCCGGACGGGATCCAAGGTAATCGCATCCCTCGTGCTTAATGACGGGTGCGTGGTGGATGGAATGTTCTGTTGAATAGGGATATTCATGTAGTGCAGGCACGGATTCAGCTCGATCCTCCTCCTGGAAGTCAACCTGTCGACAGGCGTCTCGTCCAATCTTTTTCAGCTCGGTCCCACCATCGTCTGGCCGTGGCGGATGCGAATTTCCGGTGACTATATGGCATGGCAGGGCACCGCAATTATTGTGCTGATGAACTGGTTGTCTGGAGAATTTATCGCTTTCGAGTCAAAGGAGCTGAGGGTACGTCCGCCCCTCCTTGTATCTCAACCATTGATTTTCACATTTCATGGCAAGGCAACTTTCGAACTTTTCCCAGGCCATATCCTCCTTGCATATCCCACTTCCCGCGCCTCGACTCCATGTAGTCTCCATCTCTATTCCATTGCGTCTCTGGATCACCTCTGGCGTCCAGTCAGGGAGTTCGACTTCGATAATCGCAGTAGCCTGAAAGGGGTGCCGTCCGTGGTTCTAAATGTCACCGGCAATAATATCTCTGACAAAATTTCTCCGTGCACAATTTCTGTCGAGGTGACAGGGTGCCCGGTACACAGCGAAATGTGCGATTTGGTGGTGGTAGTTCAGAACTCTGTTCGCCCATCGTCATCTTCACGTCTAGTCTCCGCGTGGAGGCGACTTCGATCCTGCGACAGTGATACAAATGATCGTCCAGCAATCTGGAAGCAAACGGTATCTCGGTATCATTTTGGACTTTCCTCAGGGATAGACTCCCCGCCAATTCCACAACCAACTCTGATATCCATCCTGCGCCACACAACAAATTGTTCATTCGCGCATGGGAGGCAATACGGTCCATACACGCTTGGAAACTCATACGCGGTTTGCTGGAACGGCCACCGACACTGTTCCGGGCAACAAGAATGTCATTCGGGAAGGCTGGATGTCCGGCGACTATATCAAACGGGGACAAGTAGTGTCGTGACGCTTTCTGTGCCAGATTTGGATGTCGCCGAGGACGTGCGGGTGTCTAATACCGGCGCGATTATGGTTCACAGCGATTCTGGCGTCCGAATATTATATTACTTGTAGCAGTGCAAACTGAGATTTTACTTTGACGCAACGTGGTTTTCAGTCAAATTCAAGCACACACCTTCAGACAAGTTGGCACATTATTTTATTTTACCGACCAGAGGTCGCCTGGGTATATTATCCGGTATCCGAGCACGACGGCCAGGAACGCAACGAATCGAAAAGAATCATAGAACATGTAGTATCACAGTATTAATGGCTGACAATCGTCCAATGTAGATACTGTCGGAGGCCAACTTGCTTATTTGGCGGTCTCTCCATACAGCAGCTCATCCCATAGCTCATTCGAAAATCTCTGCTTGACTTCCTCCAACCCCCACCCTTGCCCCTGCCCAATCTCCTTCAAAATCTCCATAAACTCGGGGATCGCGTCCTTGTACACCACTTCCCTAAGGAACTTCCTCGCCTCCATCTTCTTCGGCCCCATCCTCAACCCATCCCTCCTTCGCCCAATGCGGCCGCACGTTCAGCACCCGACCATTCCCATCCTGCAGCGCCATCCACTTGTCCGCGATCTTCTGTGCGAAGCCCGCCCACTCCTTGTTCGCTGCGGCGTCCGGCACCGTGAACATCTCGATGCTCGCCGTGCCGTGCGTGTTGTCGCGCTGCGGCGCGAGGATGAGGTTCGAGGCGCCCATGATGCGGAGCTCGAGCGTGAGCCGCATGGGGGAGATGGTGTGCCCGGAGCCGGTGTATTCCGGCGCGTAGGCGAGGTCGATGGCGTCCCACCAGGCGCGCTGGACGACGGAGAAGTCGGGCTGCGAGGGGTCAGAGGGGAGCCCCGGGATGGGGATTTGGAACTCGACATCTCGAACGCGCATATTCTGTATGCCTCGACGGAATTGAAGCTTGAGACACCGTGGTGAGTGAATGAAAGGTAAGTGGAGGGGGTATGCTTACTGCGTTTGGTAGCTGGGTTCTGGTTGTTGTAGGAAAATTAGGAGGAAGAAGTTGAGGACAATGAGCGAATAATCGGTGATAGATAAACGTGCGCTTACTTGATGGTTAGGGTCTTGTCCTCACAGAATGTGGGCGGCAAAGCTGCCATGCCCATGGTGGCTAGAAGTTGAGCTTGCCAATGCCCAGGAATGAGGTTGAAGAGGGCGCTGCGAGGTCATCAGCGGCGTTAATGTTAAAATCAAGGAAAACGATTATGGCTCACCTCTCCGTCAAACCACCTCCTATCCATCCCTCCAACTAGACTTCCACATCATTCGGATAATTCACGGCCGACTCCGCGACGTCCACCGGGTTCCACGTATTCTCCCACGCCTTCTGCTGGTACGTGAACCAGAACCACTCACTGTAATAATCATCCCTCGCCCGCCTCACAAACTCCTGGCGTGCACTCTCCATCTGCGCTTCCGCGTCCTTGTCTTCATACCACTCCGCCCGGAGCACTGGCGGGATATCCTCTTTATGCAGCAGTGGGATCGCAAGCCCGATGTCAACCTTGCGCGGCGCCATAACCGCATAGCTCATCGCATCAAGCTCGAACGTTAAGTGTGTCACGACTCCCAGCAGGCCAAACGCGCCCGCCGCGACCTTCAACTGTCTCGGCCCCGACACAGTCTGCACGACGTCTTTGCGGTCCACGTACTCGACGCGGCGCACGTAGTCGGAGACCGTGAGATGCCTCCGTCCCGCGCCGTGGCAGACCGGGGCATTCACGCCGCCCACGGTGACCTCGACCATGATGACGCCGACGGGGAGGGCCCACGCGTTGGGCGCGAGAGCCCATCGGCGGAAGTCCTCGTTCGTGACCGCGGCACCGATGCGGCAGAGACGCTTCCCCGGAGCGGTCTGCTCCATGAGCTCGATGGTCTTGAGGTCCGGGACGCCCGTACCGGTGTAGGCGCCCGGGATGAGGCCGAGGGGTCGGGCAGGGTGGTGACTTCGGCGAGGTTGACGAAGGAGATGAGGATCTCGGAGGATTGCAAGAAGATCGGGGACCAGCTGTGGCGGAAGCCGCTGCAGCGGACACGTAGATTCTGACGCATAGCGGACGATATTCTGGATGCCGAGGACGGTGGTGGGGACGAAGGTGAACGTCGGGGTGTTCTTCACCGGCGTTTACCCCAGTGGACAGATTCTTCTTTGGCATGAATCTTTCAATGCCCTCGAGATTAAAAGCACAATTCGACGAAGAGAAGGAACTCACCTCCATAACCTTCGTCTGTGCCTTATCTTCGGCAAGTGCGGCCCAAACGCCTCCTTTAACTTCGCCGGGATCTGTGGCTATGCTTCGGCTAGATCTGGCTATACGGGTAGCCAGTGCCGCCTCGCCACACGGCCAGTAGCTTCTGCGAGCTGATGGTTAGGTCGGCTACCCAGGGCGTGGGTAGCTGTGGGTAGCCGGGCCTTTGGCACGACCCTTGAATCAGTCGTAAATCACTTGGGCCCTGCTCGGGTGCGTTGGGTCGGCAACTGATCCCAACTGCCGTTTGCCTCGGCTAATGCTGGAGGCATTCTCCCACACTCTTTACGCGTAGAGTCGCATCAGTAACATAGCGTAACTTTTCTCCAGGCTGCCTTTTGACGTGTCTACCGCCTTCCCCGATGCGCCATGGCCGACGACAATCCTCAGGACCCTCGACTACATGTAGATGATGTTGCCATTGCACGTCACAAGGCCAAAAAGAAGCAGGAGCTTGAGCAGCGCCGCAAACGGCTCATGGTCGCGTCCTTGATTTACACGGTGATAGCATTCACTGCTACGCTACAGCTCGATCTTCCGGCGCCCATACCCATGCACACCTCTATTCTCACTGGACAGCTGTGGCTCAATGAGCTCATACAGGGGCACGAAGGCCGCTTCAAAGACCAGCTCGGCATCGCAAAGCATGTCTTCTTTCGGCTCTCCTTCGAGTTACAGACTTGATGTGGTCTGAGAAGCACCAAATATGTAACAGCGGATGAGAAACTAGCCACGTTCCTCCATTTCGCACGTATTGGGTGTAGCACACGTGTTTTGCAGGAGCGTTTTCAGCGTAGTGCAGACACCATTCAAAGGTTATTTTCGCTCAATTCTCATATAATTAGATTTAGATTTAACATCGTTTTGGGCAGCTCTATTTATTCCACCCTCGCGTGTCTCGTTGGGCCATTCTACACCAAACACCTTCATCTTCCCTCCAATGACACACCACCCGAAATCAAAAAGGAGCCCAAATTCTACCCATACTTTCGCAATTGCCGCGGCGCGATTGATGGATCGCACTTCCATGCTTGGGTTCTACTCGAGTCGATGGCTCGTTATCGGAACCGGAAGGGCTTCATTGGCCAGAATGTGCTGGCAGCCTGCAACTTCGCGTTGCTTTTCGTTTATATTCTCAGTGGGTGGGAGGGCAGTGCGTCAGACTCGCAAATCTACAATTACGCACGCGGGCTTGATTTCGCTGTTCCTCTGGGTATGTATTACCTCGCTGATGCTGGATTCCCGCTGTGCGATGCCCTTATGACACCATATCGTGGTGTGCGGTACCATCTCAAAGAATGGGGGACCTCGAAACAACGGTAACAATTTTTGGTGCCTCAGTAGTTCCAATTTGATTCTTTCATCCCAGGCCCCGCAATGCGAAAGAACTCTTCAACCTCTGGCACGCACAGCTGCGCAACGTCGTCGAGCGCATTTTTGGTATCCTCAAGCGGCGCTGGTCAATATTCACGCGTGCACAGGAATATCCTATCGAAACACAGGCAAGATTTGTCAGCGCAATCGCGGCGTTGCACAACTTCGTCCGTGTTCACGATGCTGCCGATGATGCACGGGATTTAGCTGCAGACGGTCCTCCTCCGGCTGCGCCGCTTCGTCGTGAGGACTCGGTGCAGGATTTTGTTGGTGACGAGCCCCGCGAAATATCGCCAGAGGAGCTGGGGATGGATATTTCGGCGGAGGAGCGTGAACGGGCTTCTGCTCGCCGGGATCGCATTGCGGAGCAGATGTGGAAGGACTATTTGATCTGTTTGGCCGAACGTGGCGAGCTTCCACAGGAAGAGCTTGTTATTTAACTAGAAGCACATTTTTCCGGGTCCATTCACACCAAGAGGAACAACGAAGACGATTTTAATTCGATATGTGTAGGTATTTTATGATATTTAGGATGTAATTAAAGAAGACCCTTTCGTTGCGCAGCCTCAACTGAATCCCGGACGAATGCCGTGCGCGTCGACTTCTTCTTCGATGCTGTGTACGTCTGCGCGACTGCAGAGTCCATAGTGAAGAGGCGCATGATGGTGGCAGACTCATCGTCGGAGAACTCGTCGTCATCCTCCATCTGTTGCACAGCACGCATGCGGGCCTCGGGGCTGCCAACGACCTTGAGGGAGCCCGCGACATCGCGCAGAGCAGCTGCGATGTCAGTCCCGACCTCTGCGTTGCGGGGCTTTCGGTGACGACGGCCGTTAGGCTTCTCGGGCGATGAGGATGCTGCACGCTTCTGTGCCATCGGTGGCGGCGACGACGCGAGCAAGTCATTGGTTGATGGAGAGCTGCTGAAGGTCTGTAGGATGTCAGCGTGAACAACCGAGCAGAACTTTGTAACACACTGTATTTTGGTGCGCAGGAGTCTGCGGGGTGACGGGCATACTGGTGGACTGGGATGGTTGCGAGGTGCTGGTGAGCTGCGAGCTCTGTGAGGTGCCGACGGAGCTCTGGGAGACGGCGGTGTTCTGCGACGAGATGGCCGAAATGTTTGCGGAAGGTGTGGGCTGCATATGGGCACCGGCGTTGAAGGCAGGGGCACCAGCGTGGAAGGCACCTGCCCCGGTTGCGATGATTCCGTCGACGAGGAAGAGCATGTCGTCGTACAGAGGAAACGGGGTTGTCTGCCAACGCCTGTAGTCGGGATGCGCCCGCCATACTTGTCAGCCAAAGCAATGGGAGGCTGGATTGTGCACGCACCTCAAAGAGACGGTCCCAAACATCCTGGGTCGCCGTCACCAGCTTCAAACCCTCGTCCCACCCAAAGCCTGACAGGTTGCGGATCGCGTGCACCTCCGTGAAGTTCTTTTTAATCTGCGCGGGAAGGTGTCAACAATGACAGATCCTGTCGATGAGTACTCACACCCTGGTACTGATCCTTGCATTTGGTAGCAGTCTTCTCGCCACCTGGGGTCCCGGCGAGGTCCACTGCACAGTAGGGCCAAATTTGAGGCTTCCAGCCGCTGTCCGCTTGAAAGCCGTTAGTTTTGCCCCAGCGGAGACGGTTGAGGAGCTTCATTTTGTCGACATCCCGCCACTGGGCACGCGGAGGCATGTCCTGGGAGGGAGTGAGGTGTGGTGAGACAGCGCAGAGGCGGAGGACGAAGAGAAATGGGACGTAAAGCGAAAATTGATGGTGTGACAGCCTAGAGCAGCCAGCCATCAGGAACCCGAGCACATTGATTGGAAAGGGATCGGCCCCGAAAACCCCGAGCAAGCGATTGGGTTCTTGTTGGCGATGAAACAGATCCGAAGCGCTCCACCCGAGCAGGGCCTTGTTGTTATGGGAATGCCGTCTGCCGATCCATCTCCGCATCCATTTGGAATCAAATTTATTTGCCGAGACTGACTGCGCCTAACCGCCGCCCTACGTTCTCATGTCGGCAATGATTGTAATGTGATACATAGGAGAGGAGCCAGAGGTGGTGGCTAGCTGTAGGGAGGTTGGGTTAGCTGTGGGGAGGTGCGGCTAGGTGCGGCTAGTGCAGCTAGCCTAGGTTCGGATCAAGCCGCCTTCTCACTCTCACATGACCGACACGTGCTTTGCAGCGCCTTCTGAGAAGGGGCTTGTATCAAACTCAGAGAAAAAGGGGATGTCTTTGGCGCGTTTTCCTGCGACAGAGACCGCGTTAAACATTTGGGCGACCTGAGATTGAATCTTCCTAATAGCAATTAAAATGGATTGGCCTCCTCAGATTTGGCTTTAACCGCCTGATAGCAGCCGTACTCGGGCTTTGATCCAGCTCTCTAAAAAATGTAGTCACTGTAGAAATCTCTATACAACATTTTATTCTGATATCTTGTGAGAATTCTGAAGAGACAGACTTCTTGGCAGCTCGATTCCGATGGTCCAAGAGCTTTTCACTATGTGAATCAGTGAAGGGACTAATTTTCTAGAGCGGGACAAAAAACATCAGTTTTGGCTATGATTTGTCAGCATCGCGTCGCGTCTCTCCCGCTCCTCCCGCCCGCCTGCCATGTCAACTGGAACCGCAAACGTCCCGCAGCCACCACGGACACCACCTAGGCCGTCTCTACTACCACGCCGTACTCCCTTTTCACCTGTTGCTCAACGTCGGCCGCGCTCACCTACCACACCACGTCGTCACAAACCCGCGAGTGCAAAGCGGCTTCAGGGTATAAAAGAGTGGAAGTTTACATTTTCAGAGACCAGGCAACAGATGATCGACAAACTCAAGCTGTCCTATGTTCCCGAGGACTGGCAAGTTCACCTAGTCATCCGGATTCTTCGTGGCTTTGATTCCATATTTTTGGCGGGTACGGGGTACGGAAAAAGCTTAATTTTCGAAGCTGTTGCTGTGCTCGGAGGGAAAAATAATGTAACATTGGTTGTTTGCCCCCTAAAAGCCTTGGAGGCCGACCAGGTACGCATTATTTTGAATGATTGAAAAAAGCGGCCAATTCATCTTTAATTTGTAGGCAAAACAGGCCAGGGAAAAGGGCATAAAAGCGGTCCTCATCAACGAGGACAATACAAACGACTCGTCTGTCTGGAAGGCTGCCGAAAAAACTGCCCAGCTCGTCTACATTTCACCTGAAATGGCGTTGTCAGACCATTTTGGGAAATTGTGGACAGATGTAAAATTCCGCACGCGAGTGCAGGCTCTGATCGTCGACGAGGCACACTGCATCGACGAGTGGGGCGAAGAGTTTCGCCCGATGTACAAGCAGCTCCATAGGCTTCGAAATTTCACTGGCCAGGAGGTCCCATTTGTTGCGTGCACTGCGACGTGTGCAACGCGTACCTTCAATGTCATGTGGAATTCCCTAGCCTTTGGGCACCGGCCGTTCTGGGGTTTAGATGCGGGGTGCGACAGGAACAACCTCTTTTACCTTACCCGCCCCCTCAAGAACATCTCGAATCCTACCCTCGACGTCTTGGATATCTTGCCAACAAATCTCGATGACACATCAGACCGATCATTAATTCCAAAGATCCTCTCGTACCATAGCTCTGTAGCGGGAACCAAGACGGGGAAGGAGACATGGAGGCGTGCATTACCCCCCCACTTGCGAGACTGTGTCTATGCATACTCCGCCGACATTTCAGAGGCCGCAAAGCAAGAGTGCTGGGAAGGATTTCGATCCGGCCGCTACCGGATTCTGTGCGCTACCGATGCCGCCGGGATGGGCTGCAATGTCCCAGATGTCGATTATTCAATCGTGTTTGAGTGCCCAAAGTCACTTGCTGTTCTCGTGCAACGGTGGGGACGTGCGGGACGCAATCGCACCGGGGTGGGAACATGTATGGTATTTGTTCGGCCGTGGGCATTCAGGCCAGCACCTCCAGAGGTCGGACTAGCAGTACAACGTGTACGGGGAGAGGGAAAGATTGTCATTGAACCTGTCTCGCATACGACATCGCGCGGGAAGCTGGAGCAAAATCTGGAGGCGTTCCTCAACTCGGCAAGTTCGACAGAGGGTGAGTAGTTCCTTCCGTACATGGCGTGTCTTCGATGTCTGATTGACATCCGTCGTACGTAGCGTGCTCTCACGTATTCCTGGTCAAGCTATTTCGACCCGACACTGGATTGGATATATACACCAGTCTCACCGACAAAATTGTATCTCGGCGGGGACCTGTCTCTCAGAACTCCTCGCATGAGCTCACTTGGACTGTTCTTGACCTCAAACGAAATCCTCCCGCAGAGCGATGCTGCGATCATTGCAATCCCCTTCGGTTCGCCCATTTCCAGGCTTCGGACTCTCATGATCCCCGCATACTCAAGTACGCCGCGGATTTTATACACTCACTTCCTGCCCCCCCATCCCGACCTTCATCTGCTGCCTCCATGATCTCGCAAGCCGACTCTGTGGCCACCGTAGACTCGGCCGAGTTTGAGCCAGTGAAGGGCAAGCAGACTGTCCCCAAGGAAGACAAAGCTGCCCTCCGTGCACTTCTTGTGACGTGGCGGGAGGAACGTCATTTCCGGATGGGAAACAGCCCGTATATTCCCCCCGAGTGTGTGCTGCCCCCGAAACAGCTGGAAAAGCTAGTGACAGCGGCCGGCACATTCTTGAATCATGCACTCGTTGAAGCAAAGCATGTCAAGAAAGCCGCCACTTGGGAGCTCGCATCTGCAACAGACATTTCGGAGGTCTGCCAAGTCATTTCCAGTTGGCGTCTCACTCTTGAGATTTCACGGACACCTCAATCGGCTCGAAGGCAGCGCAAGCAGCCTCGTACGACACCTGCCATTCCATTAACACCCCAGCCAGTTTTCACCCCCATGCCCCCGCGATTGACGAGACCTTCACTGGCAACACCTGCACCCTCTCGCGCATACCCTGGGTTACCACGCCAATCCTTGCCACGTCAGACACCATCCAATCGGCAAAATCTACCTCCTACACATTCTCCTGCAGCCAATACATTTTCTCACACCCCACAAACACCTACATATGATGATTTCTTTGCTAGTCTTCGCAATTCGGGATCTACGTACAATACTCCAGTTGCAGGTCCATCTCGTAGATAATTATTCTGCTCCATAGAACTCATCCCCTCCGCCGAGTGCTCCTATCCCCATACTTCCGCCTTCGTCCTCATTACCATGTAAATCTACGTAGCTGTCGAATGTTAGAGGATTACTTGTATTGTCAAACGCAGTTCCGGTTTCGGGTATTGTGTCGCTACCCTTATCCGTCGACGTTGGCAGAGGGTAGCCAAGTTCCTTGTCGTAAGTCGTAGTTCGAATGAATTCCTCGAACTTGCTGTTCCACTCCTCGGCACCTTTGACAAAGATGTCGGCAATTGCTGACCGGGGGGAATCATCAGCTGCCACTTTTTTCGTTGTCTTCTTTGGCGGAGGGGCCGGTACAAAGTGGCCCTTGGTATTAATGACGTGGAATTTGCGGCGCTGCATTTCTGAGATGAGGGCTTCAATGTCTTGATGGAATTTGACCTCTTTGGACCGGCGGGCACGATCTGGATCACCGAAAAAATTGGCAACCAAGTGGCTGATGTCCCGGAACGCTTCGACGCAAGCCGAGCCTTTGCGTATGATGTACTGGACAGTAACACCAGCTCCGGAGGCGATATACACTCGCTTCAAATGATGGATTAAAAGATTGCTTGAGATTTAAAGCATGATACATCGTACCTTGACCCAAAAGTTTAATTGTTCGAGGTATAAGTCGGAAGGAATGAAGCGACCAGGTCTCCCGAAGCGATTTACAAACCAAGACCTTTCCAACGCACTCCTTAATTTATCGGGAAGCTCATATCTCCAGCGTACCAAGACCTCGGCGCACTCGCGAGCATAGTTATGTTGGCCAACACCACGGAACGCCAAGCCCCAATATTTGAGGACGCGGATCAGTTGCCCGGCATCCGCAAAGCTGACGGCTTTCTCGAACAGCATGAAAAATAATGAATCCCGGATGAAGTAAATTGAATGTGCCATCCAATCATCTCCCGCAGTCTGCGCTTTTCTGGCTGCAGTAGCAGTTGCAAAATCATTGGAAATGACAAGGGCAATTGTTTGAATATCTTGAAGAGTTGGTGTCCAGCCTGTAAGCTCGGAATATAATGTAAAGCCCTGGATTACCCTAATGAACATAAGTAATGATGTTCTTATATAAAAAACAAGAAAAACACGAACATAACACAGTGCAGGATGCGTGCGATTAGGGAGTGGCGGATAAGAGATTTGGCAGCCGCATAATTGGGCTTATTCACATCCCATTTACGATTCAAGAGGCCCTTGTGTGCTGCAAGAGATGCAGGGTCCTCCACAGCTCGGCCGTAATGTGTCCGCATAATCATATGAGTGGCCTGCAAGGCAAAGTGCCATGGGGCACTCAATTCATCCGCATACTCGAGTCGTTCCATCGCATTGATATCATCGGTCCGATCCCGACGTGCGGCGCGAAGATTGTTGGAGGTAAGCCAGTCTCCGACAAATATCCGGCTAATTGCGGACCAGATTTTTTGGGACAGTGTACTGCGCTCTTGCACCGTCTGAAGGACCTTAACGACACCCTTTTTAGATCCCTCGTTTACATCCAAGAGTCCGAACGGACGTCCATCCGTTCTGTCGGGAGGTAGTGGTCGATCCAACGGCATCATCTTTGCGACCCCAGCTGCTATCTCTTTGCGCTCGTGCCATTCACCGTTCCCGGGACAGTAGGCGACAATCATTTCTGCAATGAGAGCAACAAATGATCTGCCCACAATCTCGTCGTCCTCCGGGGTTGGCAAGATGTCTGCTGGTTTTGCCTTGGCTCTATTCCCACGAAGTGCGAGTTTTTCAGCGAGGTCGGCAGGGGTAAATGGCTCGACGCCGCTGATACCGATGATGGCGCAGTTTGTTGCATTGATCATATCATTTGTATTAGACAACCGCTGTTGCGACTTGCGCAGAAAAATGTTTATATTGTCGAATATTGTGAAGAAGACTCGTCCGCTGGTAATGAGCTCGACAGCCAGACTGATCGCGTCCTCGGAGATCCGTTCCTTGAGCCGTTCAATGGTGTCACCCGAGACACAGACACCCGCATTGCTGAGCATCTGCATAACACGGGTGCTGGTACCAGATATCTTGAAGAATAAACCGAGAATGAGCGGCAGGACATTTGTTGCACGATTGCGAACGAAAACCAGCATGCTGAGGCTCAATAAAATGGCCTACACATCGCGGATCAGCTCATGGTGCAATTCAATTGCCGCAAATTGACTCACAAATACCGGGTTGCGTGCGAACCCAAGATATTCTTGTGACCAATGGGATGGTACAGAATCCGGGTCAACTTCCCCAGATTCAAGGTTAGGGTCATCGGCCCAATCATCCTCATCTTCTGAGTCTACATCCGGCATTTGCTCATCTTCATCCACTGAGACAGCAATGTCTGCCGCCTGCCGCCTTCGATGGTTATTCGGGGAGGCGCAGAATGTGTGGAGGATTTGCCACATGAACGGCGCCAGGTCTTTGAAAACCTGGATTAATTTTTGGGGTTGTAACAGTGTTCGGAGTTTGTGAATGGTGAGGGTCGACATTTTTATTCGGAGGTCGGGATTGTTGATGAGACGGTTGCTGTCCTGGAGCGCCAGCTCGTGCGCACATGGAATTATCATGGTTCTAAGGTGCTTCTGGGCCCGTGGCCAACGACCCCGGTCGCGCCAGAGCCCAAACAGCATAGCCGGACCGAATTGTGCTTCCAGGGTATTTTCTGATTCATAGAATCCCATAAAGTGGGCTACACGGCGGAAGACACAGGGGATATCGGTGGTGAAAAGCCAATATATTAATTGTCGAACAGAGACTGAAAGGTACATTATTAGGGAGAAGATGAGGTGGAGTCGCATTTCGAGTGGAAGCCCCTTTTCCGCTTCGGGGATGCGTCGTCTCCAATATTCGTGGTCATATTCAAGGGTGGCCAGCTTGGAAAGTTGGGAGTGAGATAGAATGAAGCAGAAGAAGTGCTGCAATGGACATGCACCAAGAGCGTGTGGCCGACGACGAAAATTTCAAAAGATAGTCACAAATTGTCACACTCTGTCACTAATGAGACGCGTCGAGTCACACTGTCCCGAAACGGATGCTCAGACAAAAGCGTGTTTTCTGAGCGAAAACAGGTCTCAATCGCTTAATTTTGGGTGAGTGAAATTCTCTTGTATGCTGCCCAGTTCCATCGAGCCCATAAAATTCATGGATTTCGTCGATGAATTTTTTTGTTGGCTTCACATTTCTTCGAAGCAACCCTTCACAAAACCCCCGAATAGCAAACAGCCGGGGACACCAGTATTATAACTGAGTATACAGATCGATAGGAATCAATCGAATTAACATTTCAATCTCTTACAACGAGTGATTCTGACCAGAATCAGGGCAGATATTCAACCTCAAACACATCCCCCTTTTCGATGAGTTTGCGGCAAGCCTCTCTCCGAGATTAGCCGGCTCGCCGGCCCGGAGACAGGCTTGCTCCGAACCTACAGCTAGCCAGACTCAGCTTGTCCGGTTAGCCACAGACGGCTGGCTAGGTAGGGCTTCCGCCCGTTGCCGTCGCCACGGGTCGACGGCACCCGTCGAACGGGTGCCGTGCCCGTTCCGTCAGCCATATTTTTGCCCTCGCCGACGGCCGTCACGGGTGTCGCAACGGGTCCACGGCTCGCCTCGCTAACCTCCGCGCAAGCCTCCGCGTAACCTTGGGCCGGAAAACCGCACCTGACTTTATGCAACCCACCGCGTCATCGTAGGCCATCGCCGCTCGGCAATCTGACCCATTTTTTCGCTTGTGAGAGGGAGATCTAGCTTAGCGCCGGGGCTAAGCGCGAGGCCATCATGCTTACATACTACAGCGCCGCCGTCTATTTTGTCTCTATTCGGTACGTTCCTCCACATTCGTGCCAGGGTATGTTCTGCGTTCATTATATGTAGATTATACCGCTGAAACCGACCCAAAAATTCAGATTCTGCGCCAATTCTGTGCGGTGTACCCGTGATAACCCGTGGTACCGTCGACGGCCGTCCCGTTGACCGTGCCGTCCCGTCAGAGGTTTGGAAATACAAAAAACGGCCGTCGAATCGACGGCCGTTGCCGTCACGGCAACGGGTGGAAGCCCTACGGCTAGGTCCGGCTATGTGCTGCGTGGCTAGAACCCTGCTGAACGCAGTGAAAGCTCTTCGTGCCTAGGACATCTGTAGCCGACTTCCCTTCAATGAACGCACGAATCTGCGCCTTCAACTCCGGTCGCCCGATCTTATCAACACCTTCTTTGAACGCTGGCGTATACTGCAGCGCGCGCAAGAAGCCGCGGATCTGGACTTCCGTGTCGAACTCGTTGCGCAGGACGGGGGCGATTACTTCCTCCTTGAGGGCTTGGTGTCGACGTCTTTGAGGCGAGGCTCGTTCCTTTTGAGCTCGTCGATGTTGGCGAGGATGTCCTGCAAGATATAGTCCCGCTGCAAGATGACTTGTTCGCCTGATGGCGATGTGGTGGTGGGAGACTCCATCGTGCTGGAAAAACAGCAAGAAAGAAATTGAAAGAGGGAGCTTTAGCGAATCCTGGTGGAGGTTATACTGCGAGCAAAGCGAGTCCAGAGATATAAGCAGAGGGATTTAAGGTGCTGAAACGGCCGAGGATGCTGAAGCGAATACACTAGGTGGGAGCAGTGGACACGGGAGAGAATGCAGTTTATATGGTTCGGACTGCCGACAGCGTGGGGAAAAGCCGTGAGCAGGCACTGCCGCACAAAATGAAACTTGTTCCAAAATTGCCGCACAATTTAACTTGTTTGAGATACGTGGCGCAGGCAAGCAGAAATACGAGACTCTCGGGAGCAAGAACGAGGACCCAGGCAGAAGAGGTTGAAACAAGGCCGACGTAGAAGGAGACCAAGTAAATATGCCAGAGACAACACCTTGAAGTTGCCTTCAAGTTGAAGACGAGTGTGCGTGGATGGCGAATCGGGATGACGACTCACTCTGATGTCACTCAGTGGTTATTATCTTGGTTATTATAGTGCCGTATCATATCGCCAGATGCTGGGAGTTCATAAGTGTAACGCTGTGGGAGTGAGCGCAGCGAAGTGCCGCCATAAGATAAATGAACCCCGTAATGGTCGGGAAAGAGAGAGGAGATTGGCGGTGGCGGTGCCAAGCTTTGATCCGCGTTCCCATTTGGGTTCGACACACCAAGTTCACACCACCATACGAAGTATAGGTATGGCTTCAGTATCCGTACTCTATCCCCATATCTATTCTTTGGAATTCAACAGGACAGTAGATTAATCGAAAGCAGGACAATTGGACTGACTCGGTGATCTTGCCAAGAGCAAGCGCGACAGTGACATGAATCGCAGCCGACCTGAGGGACCTACGAATCTATTATGTAAAGGGCCTGTTAGGTAGGTTTTCTTGTATGGCAGTAACCTACCTAAGAGGGTTGCGGAAGCGGAGGTATCTGCTTCTATTAGTCAAGCGGAGCCTTACCCAAATTGGGTAGCTGGCGCGCCGCTTCCGCCTCTGTATTCTAGCAGCTGGTGCACTGTACTTGGAGTATGAACCATCTTGCCAATCATATCAATACATCTACGGTACAGATTCCAGGGCAGTAAATGGAGCACGGAACCTTCTGGGAAGGTCCAAACCCACCTCCACAACCTCCTCCGTGAACAGCCCGGATCGTTCAGCGAGTTATGGGCAACGGGATTATGGTAATACTTACCTTGCACAATAGATTGTGAGGGATAAAGTGCCCAGGTGTGGTCACAAACTGTACTGGAAGCTCCGAATGTACCTCCGCAACCTCCTCCGCGACCTCCTCCAAAAACAGCCTGGGTTGGGTTAGTCGTGAGTAAGGGGACGATAATAGAGGAATAATAAGGAAATTCCCAGGTGTTGTCAGGAACTGTACTGGAGGGTCCGAATGTACCTCCGCGACCTCCTCTGCGACTTCCTCCAAAAACAGCCTGGGTTGTCAGTTAGTCTGGAGTAAGGGGATGATAATAGAAGAATAATAATTGCCTTTCACGAGAGGTTTTGAACAAAATTAAATGCGCGGAAGTTGTCAGCGGAGGTTCTGCGGAGGTTGAAAGAAATTTGGCGGAATGAATAAAATCGAGCTGTGCATAAGTTATTTACCAGAAGTAATATGAAATTTACGCAATTAGAGCTGGCAGTCTAGATATTGGTTGGAGGAGGTGCGAGAGCCCTCCGCAGATGGTTGGAGGAGGTGGCGGAAACTTCTGCAGATCCTTTTTCAGCTAAATACTCATCAAGATGCTGGCAAGAGAAGAATTTACATACTCAAACCACAGAGACTGATAAGTAGCTGCTGTGTCGGTGCAAGTGGTGGAAGTGGCGGAGGCAGAGCTAGTTCATCAGTGGAGAACATGTTTCCACTGACTGTGATACAATATTGATGGAGGTCAGAATACAGACTAAAACACTGCAAGTGCTTGACAATTGATGTTTTTGCTGAAGTGGTGGCCAGAGGTTGCGGAGGTGGCGGAGGTTACCTCAGCTACTTCGGTGACCTCCGCTTTCTGCAGCTGCTACCTCCGCCGGCATCTGCCAGAAGTGAAGAATTTCTTCACAGTACAATAAGAACAGATTAATGAATTGAAACACACCTGAATGGATTGAAGTATTGTCAACAGCTGGAAAACGGCGCGAGAGATGCGATTGAATTCGGCTGTCATCGGCCAGACGCTGGGATCACCATTTGATCGACCAATCACAAATTGAATAACGGCCGACCATGCTCAAACCACTTGCTGCACGTTGAATATGGAGCCCAAAAATCTTCTAAAATCAGAAACAATTTGTTTCATTCAGCCCCATCATTAATTGATCAACGATTCCAGGGTCTTATTCAACTTACATGGCCATGCACGAACTGCAGTCGAGTTAAACTAACTTGCACTATTTAACTTCGAGGACTTGTAAGGAATTTTATTTTCAAGTCAAATTAGATTTGTTGATTGGCCTACATTGATTGGTTTGAGCTTCAAATGACTCCTAGGACATGCTTGGGTGTTTATTGAAGCCTGGATAAGAGAGTGCAAGTATTAAAACATGCAATTTCCGCCTTTTCCGCAAAATATAGTTTTCTGTTTGATTCATTAGTTGCAGACTGCGAGAGATCGTAAGATACATGACATACTTTCTGCACAAATGGGATTTGAGTTGACAAAATCCCAGTGGGTTTCCAGTCAATTTCTTATGAGAACCAGAAATGGCGGAGGCCTACCTCGAAACAAAATCCTTCATTCGATTAGCGGTGTTCCAACGCAAAGTTTCATTTTCTCGGTCCTTCCTCAACTATTTCCTTGGGACCATTACACAAGTTGGCAACAAAATTCTTCACATCTGGAATTCCTTTGACCAACGCCTCCACCTCCGCACCCTCCGCACCCTCCAGCCACCACTACAGCACACCAAAAACTCTCTTAGTACTTCACTCTATATTACAACCTTCCTAAATACTAAATGACGGGCAGCGTTCCTTAGAATCTGGGAGTACTGCACCTACCTCTGCCACTTCCGGCGCAGCAGCTGGACCCTTCCAGGTCTCTCTAGCCCACCATTCAATATTTGGCTGCCTGGATTAGGTTCCTAAGAGTACATATTGCCTCAATACTAACTCAAGTGTTAAATCATAGTTTCCGCCGAAGTAGCGGCACCTCCTCTCATTCCCGATATCATCCTGAGGAGCCGTTGTGCAGTAACGAAATAATTCCTTGGATTTGAATTCGCAAAACATTATTTGCTCATTAAGTTTAATGTTGTTCGTTACTGTTGAATGGCAGTCGGCGGAGGTCAGCGGTACCTCCTCCTACTGCTGATGTGGTCTAGAAACGCGGAATGGGGCCACCACAGCCTGCATACTACTCTTGGTAAATGACTTGAGTCCCAAACAATTGTCAAATTTCATTTATGTATTATTATCCAAACATCTAGAGTTGCATGCACCGCCGCGCGGAACCTCCGACCTGTTTCACACGGTCTCTGTGCATCTTACTTGTCTCGAAACTGGTCGTTTAAGGTATCCCTCTATCCAATGCTCAAACTTACAACTGCCTAAATCCCCGGCTCTGTTCAGGAGGGGGTTGTGGATTGGTTGCGGAGGTATGTGCCGGCAGTCCGGGAGGGGTCGATACTCCATTTCCTGCCCCACGTTCTTTACTATGGATGGCCAACAAGTAGGCACAGCTGCTTATATGATCCGTACTGCCCACTGGCAGCTGCGCACCACTCTTGTACAGAGGCGGAGGCGACGCGCCAGCTCCCAATTTGGACAAGTTCTGGATTGAGTAATAGAAGCAAACAACCTCCGCTTCTGCACCCCTCTTAGGTAGGTTACTGCCATAGAAGAAAACCTACCTAAGAGGCCCTTTACGTAACAGATGCGTAGGTACCTGGGGTGTCGCAGCACCAGGCTTTGCGAGTCGGGAATACCGAGCGGAGAAGCTGAGAAAACAGAATCTTGAAGTCCACCAAGTGGCCTGGGCAACCGGGCGCTGTCTGCATATATAGATTTCTATCGAAAGCACCCTGCATACCACAGAGAACCGGCCCTTGCCCTGTTCCGCAATTAATTCAATATCTGCTCCTTTTTGGGTCTGAACGAATGCAGGAGCTCGGAATCCTTTTCAAAAAAATCTACATAGCTGAACAGTCAGTATTCGGGTGCTGCTCTTACACAAATGTGAGCCACCGCCAGGGCGATATCATTGTGAGCACACCTAAACTGAAATGCAACAGAATGAAAGGGAATCCAATGGGAAAACCCTTAAAATAGAAGGAAAAAAACCTTTGAAAATTTATTTGGGCAAATGGCCTAGCCCCTAGTCGAACAGGGATTCTGCAGTCGACGAGTCATGTCTTCTATGATGTGCAGATGCATACCGCATGCTACCAGACCTCTCTGAGTTCCGTTGATACTTATATACCCGTCAATACTGTAACAGAACTTTGGAGTGCAGGGGAAAAAACAATTCATCGAAGACATGTCCTCAGGCGGAATTGAACCGCTCATTCGTAGCTTCACGATAATTAATACGCGTCGGGGCGATCGACCACGAGTACTTGGGGTTGGTGCATGAATCCAATTTGTTTTGCGAACGAAAGCAATCTGCACTTCGGTCCCTAGGCGAGTATGATTCTTCGTCGAAAGTTCACCTACAGGGTATTTCGGACCGATGATCCGATAGCTCCGTTCGGCATGTACTGTCGCGGAACATACCGAGCTCTTTCTTCCCACCATCATGTTGGCGAGCAAGCAACGAGCAAGTATGTCAACTACCTCGTTGTCAGCGCCGTTCTCACAGCCGTAGTTCGAGCCCTAGGACTTTCCGCTGCCCCCGATCAATGTCCGGCCCTCCTGCGCATGCCTAGCTCTACATTGGCGGTGTGAGACGCAGATTATCGAGGGACACGCTGCGTGTCTTCCTGTCCACCGTCATTCCGTATATCTTGGCAAAATTTCTAGAGCTGAGCTACCTCAATCTCCGACCCGGCCAAGTTGTAAACATTTTTTTGCAAGACATACATGTACCAATCTCCGCGAGAACACCGCTACCGGATGAGATAAAGCGGATGATCACGGTTTCCCGGAAATACAACCTCAAATTCACGGGTTTGTCAATCAGCAATGAGGTGAAGGTAGCAATGCCCATTTGGAAGCACCCGGCCACCAATAAACTCCTATACCAGCAGGCCTGTCGCCGAGATGCTGCAGCATGTCTTAGAATAATCCATCAAGTGCGAACAGTTAGTGATACAGCTACCATTGCGAACCGACGAACGCTGGCAACCAGAAAACCACACCAAGTGAATCCTTCGGGTATTGGCCGGAAAAACTGTGGCTGTCCATTGTGTTATCAAGACCAAACACTACTGGGGTGTGAGCACCCAGGACAATGTATTGAAGCCGCAAAAATGTTGATAGGCAGTATTCTGCTGAAGTGGAATCCTACCGGGTCCAATCTAGATCTATGTGAGAAGCTCGCGCTGACCGACCATGAGTTACAATGTAATGAGCAGCCAATTCAAACAAATGAAATGATGGTCTTCGACCCAAACTTTGCCCTGACTAATATGAGCAGTGGGTTCCGAATTTTTGCCGCTGAAGAGGCACTCAGTACAATTCCAGCGAGAAGATATAATATAGGCAGACCGGATCCAAGTCTCATGACTATATTTTTACACACACAGATTGTACATCCTGGTCAATATGATTCTGGTCTCAGGCTGACGATCAAGACAGAAACTGACCTTGTCGTTGAAAGTGAAACCTTGTCATTAACTTTTGACAGACCTGAAATACCTTCGATATTCTCATCTGCAATGATTGAGTGGCCTGCTGGTCGTGTTGCAGAATACACAGAGAAATGTACCGCTACTGGTCTGCTCCTCCTCGGACTTTCTGTCCCGAGCTCTTGTTAAAGAAAGACCAAGGTTTGAAAATGACGTACTGGATCCAAAATTCCGTTTATTAAGAGTTGTGCTGGCAGCTTTGAACGAGAGAGTCGCCAGAATTCATTTCAAGAAAGTCTCGAACAATCATGCTCAATTTTTGACAAATATTACTATTATTATAGGCCCCCCTCTGACGAAGGCCGTGATGGCATGCAAAAGAATCGTGTCCTTTCGGTTAATTTTTCTCGGCACGCAAAGTTGGGCTCATTAACATCTTCTCTATACCCTCAAATAACTTCAGGATTTTTGAAGCTCTTTGGAGAGAGATATACACACTCCGAGACTGCACCCTGAGGTAAAAAAATTTGACGGTGTTTTGGCATGGTCACAAAACTGTCACAAAAAGTACCATCTGATTTCTCTTGAGCTCTATGGATCTCAGGATGTCGCAAAATTTCATAGGAACATGCAAAGTGCTTATATACGGCTGCCTGATTTTTCTGCAGGCCATTGGTGAGTGAGGGAGGCCGGCATCAGCAAAATTACCACATCAGGTCAGAGGGGGGCCTATAATAATAACACACGGGTCGTCGCAGTGGGCACAGAGATTGATATTATGTATGAATGCCCAGGTGTGCTGCTGTCGAAAGGCTCACAGAGATATTTCTACAAAATTATACAGATGCTACAACCCAGACCTCAACGGACAGCTACATTTATAAATCTAGATCGCATCCGCTGTTCAGTCCAAGATATTTGTGGGTACACACCCTCTGATGAAACTATTTGGAGATCAATCCGCTCCGTAACTCTACAACGCTTAACACGCGAATTCTTGTGGAAATGCATACATAACACATTTTGGGTCGGTGATTTCTGGTACCACATTAATACACTTGAGTGAGATACATGGGCGATGGCATGCTTGTGGTGTTCCTGAAACCTTGGAACACATTGCATTGGAATGTGATGCATCTGGTCAAAAATTAATCTAGGACCTAACACGCGAACTCTGGTCAAAAAAATATTCCCAATGGCCGACTTTGAGCTGGATCTGATTTTAGGATGTAACCTCATAAGATTTAAATCATACAGAGAGGTCATCATCCCACAGAAGGGGAGACTATTTGCTATTCTCGTCTCGGTTGCATGGTATACAATATGGAATCTCCGGGTAAACCGAGTGATTACAAACCCGGACAGGATACTCACATTCACAGTAGAGGTCAAGCACACGCCTTCAGACACAAGTCGCCTGGTGATACCATATTATCCGTGATAGACGCTAGAATAGTATATCACCCTCCAACAGCAAACGACCCACATCGCACCCCTAATCACTCAACGTGCGGTCCTCGCTCGAGGCAAGCAGATTCGATGCCTCCCTTGCTCCTTTCGGTGAGAGTATTCTTTCTCGTTTCACTTCTGTGTAAGTTTCGTGATCGTGATCGTGTTTTCTCTCAGGTCACCAAAAAGCAGTGCATGGCGTACAGTTATTGGGGGATGGAAAAAAACACAATTGTCGAGGAATCCAGAATGGGAAGGACTCCGCCCCGAGTCGAACGGAGGTCGTCTCAGGTGACAGACAATGGATCAGACCCTTTTATGATATGCAGAGGCATACCAATTCCACCGGGCCTGCCTACGCTCTCTTGATACTTATATAAGTATCTGTGCTCCTTTTTGCATCTGCCGTTACTCAGTATTATGCAAAAAGGCTTGCGCTTGGAATTCGAAGGTTGGAAATTATAGCAGAACGTTCGGGTGCGGGCTGAGCGCGTCGGATTGTGAGGAAGCATCAGTACGATATGACGCGCAGCGACTGTGCGTGACTGAAATACTCGCAGTAAACATATTAGTTTCACGTCGCACTGAATACGCTAGTTTTACAAAATTGAAACAGTGAGTTGAATCATTGTAGCGAGTATACCCCGCCCAGTCACACGGGCTTTAGCCACAAAGGTATGAAGAGTAACGAGTTCAGAGGCATAGTCAAGTCCAGTTCGATGTTGAACCACGGTAGGAAAGTAACACTGATTAAATGCACTGCACTGAGCGAGCAGTCTATTTGGCCCCCAATGCATTTGTACAGAGCTGTCGAACTCTACCTACAGCCGACAGAGCAACGACAGAGGTAACAGAGCCAGTAAATTGATGAGAAGTTCAGTGAAAATCGGAATTCTATGCAATTTTTCGCCGACATCGAGTCAACATTCGTGTGAAGGCAATGTGAAGGAAGCTTGTCAAATCTACTGGACGGTGTTGGATTCCACTGGCGACAACGGAATTAACTGGACCCGCTGGACCCTGGTTGCCAATGCCGGA
Source organism: Mycena leptocephala (assembly GCA_029378395.1). Lineage (NCBI taxonomy): Eukaryota > Fungi > Basidiomycota > Agaricomycetes > Agaricales > Mycenaceae > Mycena > Mycena leptocephala. Next base: position 96,686 of record JARJLF010000176.1, read on the forward strand.
GACTGCCGTTAACGTTTCCATCAAAGATTTTGTTGAAAGTTGCGATCTCCGCACCTTCCGCCGCGCCCTAACAGAGACGCCCCCAGCGACAGCCTCCAAGTTGGGGCCATCCCATAGCATCCCACTTGACTCCGAGAGACTTCGGCGTTCGGGGGCAACCTTATCAATCATACACGTGAACTCCTTGATTGACCCCCTGAGTTGACCCCAAGTAAAACTTTCTGATTGATTGAACCCGGGTCCCCGGTCCTTATAGGCGCCAGCGACGACGTGTAAATACTGATAACATCCCCACTAACGCCCGCTAGCTCTCAAATCCATAATCCATCGCCCACAACTTGATAATACACCTCCGCCTCTTCCTCAACGTTCTCCTTTTCACCCTGTATGGCGTCCGCGCCGCCGCCAACGAGGAGCGTGTCGGAGTCGGGTAAGCAAGCACATCTCGTCCCCTCCCTCCTGCGAGCCATCACCACTGTGTACGGAGGAATATACAATCAATTAAAAACTTTTTACAGAGCCAGTGGGGACACGGGCGTCACATCGGGGAGTGGGATTGACCGCTGGACCGTGCCGACGGGGGGACTGTACCGAGTCAGCATCTTCGTTAGAGGCGGGTGACGTCCGAGCCGGACAGCAGGGACTCGGAGGAAGAGCCAGAAGACGCTGACAAGGACTGGGCAGGAGGGAAGCTAGAGTACTAACTTGCTGTGGTAACTTGCGCGTGCGCCGTGGATTGACTTGTACTGGGGTCCGTTCGCGCTCGTCGTAAATAAAACACCTAGAACTTCTCCTCAGAGACTCCAATTACTCGGCAGGAGCTCGGTACTAGCCTTGGGGTTTGGCTGCCGTCACCAGTCTTGGCGTTGTTTCGCCGTTGAGATTGTCAGGGAGCATCCGCCCAGCAATTCCTTTTAGCTGATGACACGAAATTGCTCCACAAGGGCACGGGTGTTTCTACAGAGAATATACGGAATTCCGGAAATTAGTTCCATGTTTCACCTGATGCACTTCGGTGGATGAAACTGTTTGCCTCCAAGCCTCGAGCGGCAATATTTCCCTCAAGGAGGCAAGTCAACCGGCAAGGACATTATTACAGCCAAATGGGTTGTACCCTGGCAAAGACGATGCATGGATAGGGTTGCACATTGACAAAGACGATGTCCGGACACATTTGCAGCCCGACAAAGGTGACGTGCAAATATAGACACATGCCAATAAAGACCCTGTCCATAATGAGCCACAGAGTCCCATTAAGCGATGCCAAGCAGGGCGTGAGATGGGTGCGTGTCGGGCATCTGAGTGACGCCCGCAATGTGAGCGTGTGCCAGCAAGTGTGAACCTGGTGTGGCTCCGGCTCATGACATGGCCGTGTTTCCGCCGCAACTCCATTATGCCATCACTTCGCGGCATCTCCGGCTGAGTCGCAGCTCAGCAAAACAAAACCTTCAGCTATCCTACAGAAATACTCAATCAATGGTGAAATTTATTCATAACTATTGCAAAACAATGCCTTGTATTTGCGGTATCCAAACACATTTTAAGTGGTACTTAATAAAATAAAGGGATAGTGCTAACAAAGACCTTTGTTCGGTGGCACACGCACATGCGAACCACATGCGGGTTACGCACTTGAGGTCCGCATGCCTCGCTCTTTGCCCCCAGTGATTGTTGTGGGGAGTCAGTGTGATAAGCGGGATTCTGAGCGTGAGGTGTCGACGGAGGAAGGGGCGGAGCGCGCGGCGCAGTTCGGGTGTCCATTCATCGAGACATCTTCGAAAACGGCAGAGAATGTGGAGCGCGCGTTTGGTGACCTTGTTCGCGAGCTGCGGGAGCGGGCCCCCATCGTTGCACCAGATTGTCGGAGAAAAAGGAGGAGGGAGAACAGATGTATCGTTCTGTAATCTCGTACACAGGATTAGTTGCGAAATTATCCATGAGCGATATGACGCATCCTTACGGTATATCCGATCAGAAATATCTGGCATCTCCTGATCCCAAGTCCAAAATCAACATACATTGTCGCCAAAGCGAACCCCATTTGCCATTGAAAGCGCAGGTCGACTTCGTCGCAGAAGAGAGGATGCTATCGACACGCAGCGCAAGGAGGGTCCGAATACTCGAATGGTGGGAGGGCATGCATCGAAGAAGACGAGGAACAGCTCGGATCATCGAGCAGGGCGAGGGAAAATTGTTGAGCACATCAAGCCATCGGTGTTGTCAGCCCACAAGATGAAACGAGGAGCGTGCGGATGGGTCAAATTTGGATGCGGTATCCTTGGTTGAGGAGGGGCGGGGCAGCAGACAAGCAAGCAACGGAAGCAGAGGCCGGGCTGGGCGGGCACAGGATAGTATCGAAATGAGAAAGCAGAGGAAGTTGAAACGATGAGGTGGATAGGAGTAACTGAAGGAGAGCTCAAGGCGCAGAGGAGCGAAAGCAAACGAAAAAGAAAATAGACAAGGAGACCAGCACGCATCCAAGTCTTGCACGCTCGATGTGAGGGTACTCCTATTACGAGCCCAAACTCAGCCGAGGGGACAGATTCCAGATTGCGGAGAATCGAAGCCAAAATGAATGGACCTGGACCTCGAGATGGGATAGATGGCCCTCGAGATATAATGCATACATGCATGAAATGCGATACTGGATACACGGAATGAAACCAAAGGACCAGAGCCGGAGGAGCCCAAGGGAGGGGGCTGGCTTGCGGTCTCGCACCCCACCGGAGGCAAAGTCCTAGATAGCGAGCTAGATGGGATGGAGGGAAATAACGGGCGCAGCTGCCGCAGCTATGGGCGGAGGACGGGAGGCGGAGGCGTACAGTGCACGGAGCGAGATCGATTGAAGGCGTTTGGAGAGCGAGGGTCCATGCGCTGGGTCAGTGGTCGGAACATCCAATGGCTAGGGAGGGCAATAGAATTCAACAGAGTGGGATTGAAGGAGGAGATAATGCAGGAAGTAAAGGCAGGCACGGGATGGGCGGGGCAAAAGCAGCAGGAGGAGAGGACGCGGAGCGGCGTGTGGGTGGTATTGAAACGCGATATCAGAGAGAAAGAGATACATAGAATCGGGCAACGAGTGCGCACGAGGTTGCTTCAACAGGCCTAGGCACGAGATACATTGTCGGCCGGTGTTAGTTGTAATCTGGATTGTATGCCGTACAGTACCAGCGATTCGAGAAGTGCGTCGGAGTCGGGGCTGGAACGGGCTGGAACCAAAGCCGAGTCGACCCAACATCAGCGTGTGCAGGCGGCATTCCTGGATGCGTCGTATTGACTGTTATCGGTAGTATTAGTAAGACAAATTCTGAGGCCTGAGGATTAGATCGAGGGTCCAGCGAGGAGGAAAGATGAAAGACGTGGCGATGCAGTCCGCTGACGCATCAACTCGGGCCGGAGCCCGGGTGATCCAGCATCCTTTCTTGCTTCTTCCTCTCATCGTCGTCTTGAATTTCCTCCCGGAGAACGCACACGCTGATTTAAGCGCTAGGATCCACTGCCAGATCCATGCCCAAAACTTGAAGACATCGTCCTTCCAGTGCGAGCTCCAGGTGGAATGACGCGCATGGGAGCGTGGGTTAGCAGAGGGGGATGGAGTTGGCCCGGTTGGTCATTGCGAGCTGGTGCGTATCTATCTAGATCTGGCTTTGCTTCGAGTGTACATCCCAGTTAATTAGAATACTAACAGACTAGGACAAGGTGCATGCACACACGCTGCTCGACTCCGGGGCGCCTCGTTGGCGCTGGTTCTTGCCCGCTTTGGTCTTGTTCTCCCACCGTTTCCGACCTCAGACAGCCCATTTCCCATCCTCGATGCCCACCCCTCTTTAATTATCGCTTCCTAATTGCAATTCCACGCCGATCGCCTTGGCTTGCATTGTAGGGTGTTCTCCCTCCTTTCCGGCCCCACCACCACTCAACGCCCGACGCTTGCCGCCAAGCCCCGCCCTCAGGGCCCGGTCCTAACTTCGCACCTCTCACGCCAAATTCCGCACTTGTTCATGTACTCGCGTTTCACGCTTCAAGTTCTCCCAATAATCATGCCACATTCGTGCGCATGCGCTTATATGCCCTCTCGCTCCGTCCACTCTCCGCACTGTATGCCTTCTGTCGTCCCGTGTTGATCTCAATCCTGATCTCGCACCTTGTACTTCTCGCTCCTCGCGCACCGTTCCCACTAGTCGATCCCTCGGGCTCTGTTGCTCTTGCTTACGTTTCGCTGAGCCAGCTTGTATCCTACATCTTCACCCCACCTCCATCGAAATCTCCGGCATTTCTGCTGTCTTGGTCTTGGTCTAGCTCTGGCATAGTCTACAATACGTTCTCAATCCGTCTGCTTCTGAAGTTGAAGCCTACCTAGGACTCTGCTCCTCCTTGATCTTTGTCTCCTCTGTGCCGCTTCAAGTTAACACACTTCGAGGCCCACCAATTTGGTTAAGGAAGTCGGTGCTGGCGATTGAGCGCTGGATTGGGAGCCTCAAAGTTTAAGACTGATCTTTCAAAGCCCTGGAGCTGATTAGCCTAAAGAGAGATACGAGGAGGACCCGAACTCGGATGAGGATGGACTCGGACTCTTACGAGCGAGTGAGCGAGCGAACGAGAACGTGTGGAAGTGCGGCGGGATCGACTTGGGATAGACTATTTCGTCTTCAGATAAAGTTCGTCCTCTCTGTGCCTCGCGTTCGTTCGTTCAACTGTTGCACCCTGACATGGAACGCGTTGGGAAAGGCGACCGCACGCGTGCCTGTGCCGATGCGTGGTGGCTGGATAAAATACGATATCCCGGGGTTAGATACATTATGGTTATATTTTCCGCTCGCGTTCTCAAAATTGATATCGAGATCTGTCTGCCTACATTATAGTACACCGAATGCCAAATCACGAATCATCCACGCCTGTGGTCGCTGAAGAATCTCTTCTTTTCCAGGGTAAAAATGAGAGACAGGGAGAGATCACCGCGGCGCCCGTATGCGTATACGGATCCGGGTCGAATGATTGAGGGTTTGTTTTATTTTTGCTACGCACCACCATCGTTTCTCTTTTGCTTTTCCATCATCGGCCTTGCAAGGTGGTTTGATAGAGTCACAAAACGGCAATACATTGCATTGTTACAACCTAGGAAAAGGTGGCTCTTAATACACGCCGAGTCCGATCGTTGACAATATTACAGCAACTTTGAATTTAAGATTGGATTCCAATGAGGTAGTTAGGCTCCAAACTTATCGACCGATCGTAGCGCTCAATTCGTTTTCGATCCCCCCTTGCTTTCTCAAAGATCAAAGGATGGATGCCCGCAGTAACGCTTTGATACATCTAGAAGCCGAATAATGATCTATACACGGCATACTTGAACGCAAACGTGATAAATCGAGTGGTAAAAAAGGAAGACACGTTCGTATGTGCAAGTAAACGCGTCGGACTCGCAAGCATTAATCCGCGTCTGCGCTGGCGATGAGTCGGGAGCGCGGTGGGATCGTGAGTCATGCGCGTAGGATGCATAGCTGCTCTGCGCATCGTCGCCGTGCGTCCGTGGACTGCATCCTTGCGGGTGTGTCGTCGCATTGAGACTCGAAGACGTCCCCGTTTTTGAGCTGAATACAGGATGCGACGACGCTGGCATAGCGATGTCGAGCAGGCACGTGCGGGCTGCGGTGGGGCTGGCGCCCAGATGCGCCTAGGTGGGGTGTCAAGCGGTGGGATGGCGCAGAGGGTCGAGGATGCGATGGACAGGACGTGAGGGACGTGGAATATCCGCTGCGCGTGCTGCGCATGCGGGGGCTGTATTGAAGTCGGCGCAGGTGGGGGTGTCGAGCAGTTAGGGCGGTGGTACACTGAAGAAAGCGGAGCTGCGGCATCCGCACGCTGGATGGCTGACAAAATGTCAGTATAAAGACGAAGAAGAGAGACGGAAAGAAGGAGGAAGAAAGGGAGAAAAGAAGGAGAAACACACCGGTGATGGACATGCAAGTGGTGGAAGTGATTCGAGTGGCATCGAGGATCTCGCACACCCAGACGATAGGAAGAAGGCAGCAGGAGCGGTGCAAGAGTCCGTTCTGGTCGCAATCAAGGCGATCGCGGATGATGAGGGGGGGCAAAGCACGAGCGTGCCCGTGAGATCGGTCGCCGTGTAGCTACCCAGCTACAATATAGCGGCGTGAGTAGCAATTGGGGTGCTGTCTAGCGGCACCAGTTTGGCCCGGGTTAACGAATGGGGGAGAAAAAAGGAGTAAGTACATATTTGCTTCAAGGCTGGGACATGTCGCGGATACGCACCGTGCACGAGCAGCGTGGCAATATCAGAGAAGTTGCAGGTCATGGACGGACGGGGTATCATCGAATCAAGAGAATACATCACGCAGTTCTCAGCCGAGGATGGCAGGAGCAAGGGGAGACGAAGGCGACAAGCAGAGTGGCGTAGCATAGCAAAGGCGTGGCGCTGGGAGGCTCGAAGGACAGGCTCGCAGTGAGTTTTGGCAAACCAGCAGTTGGATGGGACGGCGCCAGTAGACGGCGGGCGCTGTGTGGCGAACGTCGAGGGTGGCCCTGGTGGGAGACTTTCGGCTTGGCAGTCGTGATGGCGGGCAAATTTGCAAAGACCGGACCGCGGCGGCACGGAGCGGAAAGCCAGTGCAAATATTGCTTTGTTCAGGAGCACGGTTAGACCGGTGACCGTCTGTCTATGAATCCTGTCGATAGACACAACTAAGTTTCGAAAGACACGTTGGTTGTCAGAAAATAATCCCGCGAGCTCCATTGTCATCTTGGCCACCGCCCCTTTCAGTGTTAGATAGATATCAATACATATAACCCGTCTTAATTGTTGACTGTAATGAATAAGGTGTCCTGAAAGAAAATTTCCCCAAGAAATTATACAAATAATACAATATTACCCCGGCGGCTCAATATATGACCCAAGTCGGAACACTCACCAACGCCTGTCTTGATAGGCGTAGGGATGATCGGTGGTCGTTTTCTATGGTGCGGGCATTAGAAGTGCAGATGTATACGTTGAATGGAATAACCCCAATGTTCCCAAGCTCCATCTGCGACTCGTACGACATGGCCGTCTGGCTCATGACGTGCACCTTTAGGCTTTCGAGGTGCGAGTTCGAGGTCTGCTGCAAAGCCGAGTTGGGCGAAACCTGCAGCGACACCAGGCCGTGGCTGTTCACGCTCTTCGCCGTCTCCCTCGTGCGGTTGTTGAATAGTGCGAGGAGGCAGTTGGTGTACCTAAGTTAAAAGTGGGTCCAATGGATGCACAAAGACGGAGGGTTGCGTACAGCTTCCCTATGATCGCGATTCTAGCCATTGAAATTCGAATTGAGAGCCTCCAGAAAGGGCAATAAAGTGACATACGGGACTGAGACCAGCGCAGTTCCCTACCGACCATCGCTATGAACTAGATCTCATGAGATCTGGTACGACACTTACAGGAAATCCCCAGAACAGCGCAATAGCGACCACGGCCACGCCGGCTGCCGGTCGGAGGGAAAGAATCAACAGGTTAGCGAGCGGCCATTGAAATAACTCCGCGGACATGCTCACCGGTGAGGGCGTTGGTCTCGACGATGAGACGGATGAGGCGCGAGAGCATGCTATGGTATGCAGGCCGTGAGCTGTTTCGTGCGCTCAAGAGCTGGAAAATCGGGCATGATCGGCGTCAGTATATATGGTATCGCGCCACGGACGCACTGTCCATGACAGTACCCCAGCAATCGCAACATCGGCCACCGCGCCACCAGCAAGCCATATCTATGCAGGGGTTAGCAACAGGCGAAAACGACAGAGCCTGGACGACGAACGGTTTCCGCAACGATGTACTCGCGGGATAACGAGAGGCGTCCTACTTGATAGTTCTGTAACGGCGAATATAAGTCGGAATAACGAAAAAATGAGAAACATGTGCACCCTAACACCGGTGACGATCCCCGCAGAGAATTGGGCTAGCGAAACCTGGGAAGGTCTGTAAACCCTACGAAGCGGAGCAAGGAAGGACATACGATGAGAATAAGAACAGGGATGACGACGCCCTTGCGCAGGACATAAATCCGCCAGCAGTAAAACACCTGCACGACGAGGGATATAACTGAGTCGAGAACGGGAACGTCCCACGAGTTGAGGAATGGCTCGTCGAGTTGGATTGGGTTGCTGAATCCGTATACAAACCAGTGGAACGCGTCCGCTGTGACCATGACGGTTTGAATGATGTCGAGGAGAGCCAGCACATACACTGTACTGGCATGAAAATGTGGTACATGACGGATGCCCGACGTGGAGAACTCACCCAGGGTTTTGATAGCACGCCGGTCCTTTGAGTTTTCGTAGAACAAATCTGGCGGAAACAGATCAGACATTCCCCGACAATAAGGGTCCGTAGACGACAAACATAGCTGCACCGCCAAAACGCCCATGAGGCCCCAGTTGAATAATATCCCGAGTAGCTGGAAGCACCGATCTCAAGTCATTGGTGTCTTGTTGAGTAATTCAACAGCTTACCGTCGGGCCCGTGCTGGACACACGCATGAAGCGGTTATTAGATTTTCCCGCGGAATCAGAGACAGCTGCGTACATGTTTGGGAGGACGACAATCATTGTGGCGCCAGGCAATGGGGTGGTAGGGGATACGAAAGAGGACATCGACCCGGCCAATGTCGTGGAGGAAGGGGGGGGGAAGCTCGCAAAATTCCTGCCCAGGTCTTCGTCGCCTCTCGTATTTAGCTCTTGCCACAATGGAATGATCCTTTGATATCATATCGACATCTTGATGTTCAGAAGTTCATAGAGGTGATGGACTCACGACCATGGGAGATAGATTTCTCGCTGGCGGATCTAGAAACTCCGGTTCCGCCTTCCATGATTGAGGACCCTGGCGGCTGGGTGAGCTTGGGCCGCCCAGTTAGCTACTTATTCAATCTGTTACGCGGTCGGCGGACCCTACAGCTGGAAATTAGGGATGGGAGAAGGATGGAGTGTCACTGCGGTGCTTCGAACAGATCGGATCGTTGCTGCCCAGACAGTCAGTTCTAGTCTGAGAAGCGGGGTTTGCGCGGGTTGGAGGAGTGATAAAAGGAAGCTCTCCGTTCGTCGTTTGGATACAGCATCGCAACAACCGATTCATGATCGTTACGCCACTGCTATTCGTAGGCGCGGAGTGCGTGGGGGAACTGGAGTTTTGTATTGCGCGTGTGGGTGAGTATGCGAGGCGCTGGACATGGACAGGGCGTGGGAGCCGCCAACGCCACTCCTTCTGCCGTGTCCGAGTTGCGCTTGAAAGTTGAAACACCTGGCCATCTCGTCGTCAGCGCCGGGCCGCACCAGACCCCACTCAGGAACAGAAAATATTCAAGCATCGCATTCATCCGGGTACCACAGGATGAATCACCTCTCGTAGCTAGCTGAGAACCTACAAAGTCAAGAGCCTCGGGTCCGCAAAATAGTCCGCCAGGAAACATTCCGAGAACGCGTCCCTTGGAATTAGGAGAGTCAATATTGATGACGAACGAGAAAGTATGGGAAAACGGACGATATCCGGACGGGTGGGAGGGGATGGGAAAGAAGGAGACGCACTCTTCTGGTTCCAGCCTATCAGCTGCACGCACTGACACCCAATTCTTCCCGCGTCACTGGGCATAGTCTGATGGCGATGACTCCTGAACCAAATGTTTGCAGTCTTTGAGGAGGAACTAGCGGTTATGGTGCCAGAAGGAACATCGTTAAAATCATCTTGGTCAGTGTTTACAGGCTACCATTTGGGTGCCCAAGATCCACAACCTCAAATTGGGTGACTCATCGAGAGTGCTGGGATGGCAGTGTATTACAACTTGGCATGTTCCAGAAAATGGGATCCAGCCAAGCTAATATAATTTTGTTTCAAAAAACCTTCATAGAATAGCACAAGTATCACTCACCCTGGTGGCATATGTTATCTCCTCTGAATTTCTGTCTGCAACATTGTTCACTACCAGTTGTTAGATAAGCACAAGGTCCTGAAAGCTGCAAAAAATATAGAACTGCTGTAGAAAATGTTTACAGAGAGTTCGGTATTTTGTTCTATGTGTGGCCAACAAATGAGGATGATCTATGCAAAGAAAATGAGCTAACGAACCACAAAATAATGAAGAATAGCTTACATTAGCAGGATTCTTATTAGGGTTTCGCTGCTGCTGAGCTTTGGTTCTCCCTAGTCGAAATAACATTGGCCAAAGATTTGGCTACTTGGTTCTGACGAGTTTGACCATCTCGGGGAAGGATATGGATGTTAAGCTCTCCTCCTTGATGTCGTCCCCAGCTGGCGATGCGAAAATATCTGCCAAGCTCTCCAGTTCCAGTTCAAAAATTTCCTGAGCACATTCCAACGCAAAATCCTCCATCACACTCCGTGTGGCCTTTGCGTACCCTTTCTTTGAATTCTTCGGCCGCGGAGGCTTATGCCAGCGCCGTAATATACCCGGGAGCTGATGACTTTTCCACAGAGCGAGACGGGCTGCGCTTAATGTGGCATCCAAAGTACAATCCCTATCACCCGAGCTGAATGCATCCAAAAACTCGGCTACAGTAAGTCCATTGCCGTGGATCATTGCGACGATCTTGATGACTTTGACAGAAAGCGGTCCTGGCGGTGGCTTCACCCAGGCAGGTGCAAGCACCGTATGTGGTGTGGTGTCGGGGGCCTCGACATCGATATCATAATCCTCGTTGATAGGCTGAGTTTCAGCATCTGAGGCCTCGCCGAGGTCAGTGGGGTCGAACTCAGAATCCTCAGTCTCTGGCTCTGAGTACTCTGGATCTGAATATACACCGTGGAAGACCGAGGATCTCTCCATGAAGACGGGCGTCGGGCGCGGGTGTGTCAAGGATTTAATTAATTACGTACGTATGCCGCCGGCGCCAGGCGAGGCGCGCGTGACAGATGTGACGGGACGGGGGGTGTTGCTATACCAAACAAGTTGAGCCTTCCCTTCGCTCCGGCACCGGGACATCATTGGTGAGATGAAATCATAATATTTTTAAATTTTCTTGTACTTTACAGCACACGGTCTGTACGCCGCCGGCGAAAAAGACCGCCACAGCAAGTGTGGAGCGAGGATACAGAAATTGTCCTGGAAAAATGCAGAAGGGCTCCGTGGCAGCAAGTTGAGAGCTTAACACCGCTACACATCTGAGAATATCGACATGAATTGCATGTACTTGCTGATTGGATTGCGAAACGGACAACGGGAGAGCGCAACGAGAGTATTTAGAACAGTTGTTGAACACCAAGTTCGACCAGGGGCCATGAATATTTCATGAAGTATTGAATAAAATGGTCAAATAGTGATCCTGAGCGGTTTAACGGGGAAGTTTCGATGCCGTGCAGGACGGAATTGTGATAATAACGAGGCTCGCGTCGGCAAGAGGGGAACAAATCACGACACTGAGCAGAGAAAAAAGCAGTAGTCATTTGGAACTTCGTGGTTTGGAGTATCTTGAGGCAAAATATCGAAAGAATCCGAGTTGGAAGAGAAACCAAGTCTTTGTTTTGAGCGATAGCGACAGGTCACTGACGGGAAGGCACCGGAGACGATCCATGGACGATCCAGACATCAGCTGCAACCACTGTGTTTGAACAATAAAAACCAGCCGCAGCCAAAAATGCTAGGGAGCCAGGCGTATCTGGGGTTTTGATATATCGCGGGCCTCTAATTAGAGGGAAAACCCGATGCATCAAACGTTCTAATCAGAAGGCTCGCGATATATCGCGTTAGAGGCCTACCTCTTTTTAGTAGGCCTGCTACGCACGCGGTTTCCCATCACACGGCGGCGTTGGACCGACATTTGGACGTCGCACCTGTCGGGTGGCTGTACGCCCCCGCCTTGCCGTTTAGGGCACTTTCCACCTTTACGTCCCGCGGGACGGGGATTGTCAGCATATGTAGTATGCGTGTAGTGTAAGTGGTACTTCGCTTTACAGGATGTCTGCGGCCCGCATTCGTGCACAATGAGCAACGCGATGTTGCACTATTCAGGGGCAGTGATGCGTGTTATTTGTGTCTGTTGTCTAACCCCTTCCTTCCTCCTCTGCCAGCACCCTTGCCACCACTGCCGGGCTCCCTTTGGCTCTTGGTCTTTGAGACTCTGTCGGGTCTCTGAACCATGTAACCCCGTTGCTCAGAAGCATCCGTAGGATCCCAATAGGCCCACAACGCACTGCCTTTTGTTTGCATTCCCAGCCACTCCCCTGCTTCCGCACGCGCTTCTGCTGCCCGTACCCGCCCATGGACGATACCACTCGCTCGGCCCACTACGCTCGCACGTCCTCCCCGGTTTCTGGGTCCCGGGCTGTCCTGGTACACCCGCTGCGCCATTTTTGGCTCCCTGCTCCCCCTCTGCTTCCGCGCCCGCTCCCGCCGCCCGTACCCGTCCATCGACACCTCCCCACGGTCGTCCACATACGCCCGCACGCCTACCTCGGTCTATAGGTCGTTGGCAGTCCCAGCGCGCTTGTTACGGCGTGTTTGGTTTCCACCCGCCTCCCCCGCTTCCGCGCCCGCTCCCGCAGCCCGTACCCCTGTATCGACAGTTCCTCGCGCTCGGCCCCATACGCCAGCACGTCCCCCTCGTTTTCTGGGTCACTGGCGGTCCCAGCGCACCCGCTACGGCATGTTTGGTTTCCACCTGCCTCCCCCGCTTCCGCGCCTGCTCCCGCAGCCCGTACCCCCGTATCGACGCTTCCTCACGCTCGGCCCCATACGCCAGCACGTCCCCCTCGTTTTCTGGGTCACTGGCGGTCCCAGCGCACCCGCTACGGCATGTTTGGTTTCCCCCCGCCTCCCCTGCTTCCGCGCCCGCTCCCGCAGCTCGTACCCCCGTATCGACGCTTCCTCGCGCTCGGCCCTATACGCCAGCACGTCCCCCTCGTTTTCTGGGTAACTGGTGGTCCCAGCGCGCCCGCTACGGCGTGTTTGGTTTCCACCCGCCTCCCCCGCTTCCGCGCCTGCTCCCACCGCCCGTACCCCCCTATCGACACCTCCTCACGGTTGGCTTCGTACGCCCGCACGTCCCCTCGATTCCTGGGTCACTGGCAGTCTCCGCGCACCCGCTGCAGCTCATTTGGTTCCCCCCCGCTGCCCCCTGCTTCTACGCACGCTCCCGCAGCCCGTATTTGCCCGGGGCGACCCTACTGCACTCGGCCCCTTGCCCCCGCACTCCTGCCTTAGTTCTGAGCATCACAGCTGTGCCGGGGCGCACACTTTACCCGTTTTGGACACTGTACTTTATTTTACCTCTCATCATCGTATACGGAACTAAACATGTACCTGCCATCGTGTAATCTGTAATACATATTTTTTTAACATCGCGCGGCCATATAACAAGTCGTAGAAAATGCTTTCACGTCGTTGGAAAGGGGTTAGGCAGGCACTATCCGCCTAATGGCTGATTGGGTCGATCTGGAGGGTTGTTGCTCAGACAGCTCGAGCACAGACTAGTCAAGTCTAATTCCTTTATTCAAAGTGTCTTCTAACCCAGTACAAGTGATTTATATGTGTTTTGCATGTGGGAAGAAAAAATCCAAGAATCCAATGTTTGTCGAAGAACTGATTCTAATCAAGGTTCATTACCATAATGGGCCCGGCTCTGTGAACGGCGACTTCTTCATAAAAATTTTGAATACCGCCCTTCTGTGCACAAAATCATGCAGTCTGAGGAGCGGTTGGACTCCTTGACCCTTCCTACGATGTCCAATGTCGCAAAAATCGCTTTTGGGTTATAAGTCAGGATAGGGGCATTTCGAGTCTTATACACTAGGCTCAACTCAACCTGTGTGTATGTCACCAATATTGGATTTGGAATGCAGCCTGAGGGGGGTCCTTTTGAGTTATAAGCGTATATAGGTACTTATAACCCTTTATAAGGCTTTATAAGCAGGCTTGCTTGCCTATAAGGTTCAGAATCCCCTTATCTTGGCTTATAACTCAAAACGAACTTTTGCGACAAACCAAACAAGAAAATCCTTTTTCGGTCCAACCGGAGCAGTTTCAGGTTGTAACTGACATTTGAGTACCCTCTTTTGGGGAGTTTCTTTGCATTAGAATGTTTAATTGGGTTCCATGACCTCTGATATGGTGTCCAAACATACATGAAACCTTTCCGTCGTCTCGAAATCAACCAAAATTGGCCAGGTTTCTATCTCGCCGCTGTACCCGTTCATACAGATTAAACAATCGTACTTTATGTATGTCAGTCTGTGGTTAGTGAAGGTAATTGACCTGGGGACAAATAGCAAGACGAATCTGTAAGAATCAGAGAGAAGACATACGGTTTTGTCTGTAGCTGAATTTTGAGTGCCTCTTTTTAGTTTTTTTTTTTTTCATATTTGCTGATTCTGTTTGTAATTCTAAGATCTCCTGTGGTGTCCTATTTCCTTCAAAGTGCCCCAGAGCCGCAAACGAACGACTAACTTTCTCGACCGAAAGCGGTATGTCACTTGGTGACATGCGTGACACCCTCTCTTCTCCGCTTCCCACCGCACGACTTGGCTCATTGGCGTTCCCACCCTCTCCAATCGTAATTTTTTTAACTGAATACCAAACTATGGATCCTAAGCTGACTTTGGTTCCTTGGACACCTCCTCTCTACCTCTGCGCATGATTTTATCGGTGAAGTGCCGGTACGTGCCATGGCCCCATCTATGGCTGTTTAAAACGTTAAAATTTGCTCAGGGAACACACCATCCTTCCAACAAAGAGAACACTTTATGTTGGGCAGTTTTTATGTCCTCCTCATGCGTCCATTTTTGCCCACCACGAGCCAATTCCGTGTACGCCACTAGACGAGATACCAGGGTGCGCCTGCGGCAGAGAGCAGACGGGGGAGGAACTGGGGGCATGATCAATGAGTCAAATGGTGCGTTAACCATGCCAACCACGATGATCGTGTTCTTGTTGCCCCACCTCTCGCCCTGTTCTTTCCAGCCACATCCGCATTGCCCGTGCCTGTTGCGAGCTCGAGATAGACCTCCTGCCCATCTCCGAGTCCCTTTACGAGGACTTCGCACTGTACACCACGTAATAGCTGTTCTGCCCGACTCTGCTTGGCCGGATGCTCATTCAATCGGTGAGTCATTGCGTACACCTGATCTTGGATCTCATGAATTCTAATATGTTCATAGTTAGAGTTCGGCCGCATGCAAACCTTCAAAAGCACGAGAAAAGCATCGTCTTGGCCCTGGCCCTGAAAGCGCCGCTGGGCTAGTCTCACGCACCGGACAATTGGACGGCACCGCCGCCATGCTCTCCCATTTTCTCGACACGTTCGCATATGATCTGTACAAGCTCTGGAGTAATCTCCCCATAGCCTAGGACGAGGTATGTATCGAGGTGATCTAGAATAAGGTGAGCTTTTGGTGTTTTAACGTGCATGCTGCGGCGGTGCTTTCTGGCTGCGACGAGCGGAGGACGTAGACAGGAAGGCACACATACTACCCGCCTGTCACATTTCGAGGCCCGCTCCCGTACTGTGTAGTCGGTGTGGTTTTCGGGTCGCTGCAGGTGGATGATGGGACGGCCATGGCCCCGTGGTCCAATGCCTCGTGTTCTCGCTGTGCAGGGAGAGGTCTTCGCTCAGCGCCGCCGCTACTGGCAAACATCTCCCTCCGAATGCGGTCGCGGGCACGCCGCCCACTGCAGGGTGGGGGAGCGGGAGCGGGGTGAATTTTGCGAATGTGTACGCGGTCCATGTGCAGCGGGCTGCGCGGCCACGGATATGCCTTTTTGTCGCCCCCGAGCATGCGTTGAGCACGCGCTGCAAAGGCAGCGCATCGTGATGGGGCAAAAAACGCTCTTTGTGGCGTCCCTACTGATCCTTTTGATTCTCTATTGTACCTCATGTATGCTACTGTACGGCCGCGTATTTGACAAATTTTTCAAATTTTTTATACGAAATCTTTCTGCTCATTGTCGTCGGCGACGTCCAGAGCAATTTGATGGCTGTGTGCCAAATGCGGATATTGCAATCACAGCGACCACGACAGCGAGCTCACTGCATGTAATAGGCTGGGCACTGCTGAACTCGGAAAAGGAAGGCCTCTAACGCGATGTATCGCGATCCTTCTAATTAGAGTGTTTTATACATCGGGTTTTTCCTCTAATTAGAACCCGCGATATATCACTCCCCCAGGATCTGGACAGGGAGCGGAGGGAGGATCATCAGAAAGGACGGGGAATCTGCCCATACTTATGTGGGGAGAAAGCTCGAGTCGTACGTGGCCGCAGCTTTGTTAACTGACAAAAATCTGGCAGCGCAGTCTACTGCGACAAACCGCGTCTGCCTGCGGTTCAGATTGCGGATGGGTCAGCTGGCCGATTCTATCCCGATGGGACAGAAAACCATTGAATCTCGTCTGAGTTGGTTAGAGAGCCATAGGTGTCCAAATGGGGCATCAAGAAAAGCTTGCGACAAACGGGGACGGTGGTTGAACACGAGAAGGGCCGCGGTGGGAAGAAAACACAGCAATAGTCAGTATGAAAGGAGTTAAAGATAGAGGATCTACAGAGGACAAATATATGGGGAAATAGCACAGCCGAGGGACCATTTGCTTAAAGAACGGTTAATGCCCCAGACGTTCGAGTGTGATCCGGGTGTTGTGTTTCTTATCATTTATTAAAACTCCGCCGGAACAATCCGTAGCACTGACAAGATAGGAATTGCGGGCCCGGTCACACTGAACGTCTGGGTTACCGAGACAGGGGCACCACGAGTGGCATTCAAGTTTGACATTCAACAAACCCGAAAGGAACGAAAGTCGACATCAGGTGAAGGTTTAGCACTAAGATGACTGAAAAAATGCCAATAGACTGAGTATGGTGGACAGAAAAATTAAGAACTGTGTGTGCAAGACAAAACTGACAAATTTTCTTAGGCTGAGAGGAGGAAATTTAGGCCGCCGTTGAAATATATGCCGTTGACTGCAGACCTGTCACACCAAATAAAGAATTATCTTGCCTAGGTCAAGATGTTAGCTGAGTTTGTATAAATCGGTACCCAAATCAAAATTTATAGAAAGATGTCATTTCATGTAGTCTGAAAAATGGAACAGAGAAAGCCGCAATCAGCAGCTCTTTCAAAAGCCACAAAGTCATTCCATCTCAGTAAGCGATGAAAACACTGCTGAAAGTTCATCTTTCAGCAGCACTTTCAAGCATGCTGCAACAAGAACTTTCAAATTTTCCTTTGTTCGAACAAAGGAAATTTTGAAAGTCCTTGTTTCAGTATTGCTGAAAGCCCCACTGAAATAACTTCTTGTGGTGAGGCTTTCATAACCTACTGAAATAGAATAACTTTGTGGCTTTTGAAAGAGCTGCCAACTGCAGCTCTTTCCATTTTACTTTTCGGACCCAATGAATTAAGACCTTTCTCTCAACTTTGATTTGGGTACTAATTTATATGAATTCAGGTAACACTTCGATCTAGGTCAAGATATTTCTTTATTTGGTGTGTGTTGTATTTTTGTGTTCTAAAACATGAAGAATAGGGAAACTTGTATTGGGTTCGGCTGCCATGTAATGGGAACGCAGCAGTTTGATCATACTTTGTGAGCCAATAGCCCATAGTACATATCTGCCATCCATCATGTTCTGCCCCATGTTGCTGTTGGAGATGAAAAGTCTGCAGTTAAATGCAAATGTAAGTCTCACCTTCGGTACCAGGACCATGGAGTATCACTGTAGGTCATGAATTGTTCCTCCATGGAGGAATGAGCCATAGAGTCAGTATTTTATGTAGGCATACAGTTGACCAGATCGAAAATTGCCCAAAGTATGAACTCCATACTGAATTGAAAATCAACGCATTGTAGACCAGCTTCCATAATTTTTATTTATGACCCACCGACCGGGGTATTGTAGGGCTTCCCGAATCGGTGAGAGAATATGTCAATGAGCTGAGGCTGTTACAGTATTGTAAGGAAAGAGAGAACTGTTGGAAAGCTAACTAAAAATTCGAACCAAGAGCAGGGAATCAAATAGATGTTGACTAGACGACGTGCTCGGGGGCCGAGACCACCTGCTAAGTGGCCAACATGAACAGTCTCTGTCAGTAAAAGGTGGGCTCCAAAAAATTATCTTCAAGTTGAAGCTCACCAATTTGATTCTGAACACAAGAAATGGTTCACATGAAAAGACATTCAGGTCTAGAGGTTCTATACATTGGAGGCCCAAGTTTTCTGTTTATTAGCCCCAAGTTCACCCACAAACTTGAAATTAGGTGAAAAAATTCAGCTTGCATCTGGTGAGCAGGATAAATTCTTCCATATGTGAATTGAAGCGCAGGTTGATAACTATCATTGCCTGTCAATGTTCAACGATTGCGGAAAGATTATACGGCTCGGAGGCGACTTGCTTAGAAGCGAAATCATCAAACGATGCATCCGCGTGATGAAACTGGAGGTGCATTGCAGGTTAGTGGACATTACAATGATTTCCGAGTTCATACCTCGCTTTGTGGTAGGTTAGTTGTAGTAATTAGTGAGGGAGTGTCGACATGCTGTGCTAATCACCAGTTTCTCCGAAGTTGATGAAGGTTCCGTGGAAAATATGTGCTCCGACCGCACCAAGCCCACGCTGTAACTGGAGCCTGTACGAGTAATATATATTGAGATAGACACCTTTTCGGCTGTCAGGTCATTGAAGTCTGTGCTAATCACAGGAATAGTACCTTGCTATAGGTGACCTTTTCAGCCTCGACGCAGGCACAGCTCTCAAACGATCCCCGCCGCGAAGCAAACAGCTCTAAAAGAACCGTGGGAATATTCTCGGAGACGCCCGGAAAGCACCCAATTTGAGGTGGACACCAAAAAGGGCTGTTTCTCTCATAGCAGGCTATATACGCCTGGTATTACCACAGACCTGCCTTGCATTTTTAAAGTAAACAGTTGAAGATGTTCAAATGCAGCTCGGTGATGTCTCTAACTACCTGTTTTCTGCATTGGAAATGACTATAGTGCTCATTGAATTAGGAGAATAACCAAGGACTCTGAGTGTTTGGTTTATCTACCTGACCTTCAGGGAAAGATGGTGCTTCGGGGGTCTCCAAAATAACACTTGGTCTAAAGTCGAATTTCGCTCTCTTGGCACTTACCCAGCAACCAACTGGCTCGGACACTTAAGAAAATATTTGAGGCAAGGGACCAGTGCCCTCCATTCCAGTTGTGCACAACTAGAGAGTTTGCGATGCAGCCATTCGAGCCATCTGATGGCTGTTTGGCGTTGCGCAAATTGATGGCTAATGGCTCGAATGGCTTTGATACTTGCCCATATTTTTGGAGTCATTGAGTTGCCTCCTAGTCGTTCAGCTCATGTATGGGTGATCAGTCCCACTCCCATATATAATGGCCAGATTGTAGGCCCAAAATAGTTAATGTTGTTCAATTTGGAGGTCTCATGCAGTCTAGGGGCATTCCTCAAGCTCCACGTGTGATAACACACTCATGACACTCTTTCTAGCAGAAAAGAGCATACACTGACTTTTCTTTATTAGCCATTCGAGCCATTAGCCATCAGTTGGCGCAACGCCAAACAGCCATCAGATGGCTCGAATGGCTGCATCGCAAACAGGCCATTTCCAGGTCTTCTGTGGCTCCGTTGTTTCGACAGTGAATAAATGAAAAGCAGGGTGGGGGCTTTCTGGCGCGTAGAAAACACGTATTTCCGCGTTTTGAGGGTCAATTTGGTGGCTTTTAATACGACGGCAGTGCCATAGAGCGAAAATAAGGGCAAAAGCCCGAGGTATCGCCCGTAGTGCACGGTATCGGTGGAGCGCGACATAAGAACTGTTAAGTGTGATGTTACTGTAATGTTACACCCAAAGGCTCCTTGACGTCGAACCCACTTCGTTGGCCACAACATACCCAATTTTCCCGAGGTTTTGATATATTTGGCACTTCAGAAACCCTTTGAGTGTCCCTAAATATTTTCAAATTTGAACGCCACCTTTGGGAGAACTAATGAAGGTCGCTGAGTGCAGAGCCATCAGTGGCTGTGCGACATAACAGTTATGTGGACCCAGCTGATCCGTCGGTAAACCTCCATATCTGAGAGAAATACAATAGGAAGGTGTGGCGACACGTACTGGGAGTGTGCGTTTTTCAAGACGAACCATCATCGAGTTCGGGCAAAAAATGGATGCCATGGGCTTTGGCAGAACCCGGTGAGCGGCAGATCTGAGCTGTATCTCTGTGACGCCGGACTCTGAGCACCAACTGAGCGGAACTGAATCTCGAGTCGAGAGGGGGGTCGTTTCCTGTCAGAAGATGTATAAAATTGGCTGAGATGGCTGGCGGACGACTGATTTTGGAGATGCTGGCTTGCGCCATTGGTGGTCAATGGCACGACAAAAAGCTAAGAAAAAGAGCAGGCTACAGATCACGCAGGGGTCAACGTGTTCACGGAAATTTCCTTTTATGGACTGAGGCAGAGGCGCATCTTACACTAGAGTCTAGAGTGGTACAAGTTATCTCAAATCGGAGTTACGAGGGTGTTATTGGCCACGAAGCACTTGTGACTTGTATGTACTAGTCCCTCGTTCAAAATAGATAGACCCAGGATAAAGATTTCTGTATTTCTGTATTCCTTGGATAAGAACATGTCTTCACTTCAAACCACCACCAAAGATTCTCATTGTTGTAAATAGAAACTAAATCAAGTCACACTCAGCGTCGAAACAATGTCGAAATATTTTCGTACCTAAATCAAGCGAGACTACAGGTATGCGGGTACGAAAATGATGAAAGGAGATACAATGGAGAGCTCACTTCAGCGTTGGAACAACATCTGAGGTGAATGCAAAGTAGGAACATTAATGGGACTAAATGGCTGTAGCGTATATCTACCATTTAAGTCGAACAATGGGCGGTAACAAAACGGAGGTAAGTTCTACTCTCTATAAAATAATGTCTGTCCGAAGCCTTTAAACTCCGCTCGGACTTTTCCGACGCTCTCGAGGCTCCGCTGCTCGACTCAGATTGCGGTGACTCTGGTCAACCGAGGCGAAGTGCCGGGGCGCGCTCTTGTACGAATACAGGAAAACGGATGTGGGAGAAGAACACGGACGCAATCAAGGTCCAATCGCTATACTACAGCTTTCGACACTCATGCGACTAAATCTCGTCAGAGGTCGCATGAATGGTGTTCGCTGTGTCTTGAGATCGGGGCGTTATCATACATTTGAACGGAACTGGTGAGCTGGGTTGGATGTAGTGTTAGCCACAATTCCTTTACCGAGATGAATAGATTTATTCCCGTACCATATGATCCCGTCCTCGTATTCGTAAGACGGCTCCACTGTGTGCCCATCCTCTCCCACTTCCTTAGTGATGTCGAACATGGCCAGCACGGAAACAATTGTGATCCAAATTGATGAGGTGGCCACGTGCCTCCCCGGACAGATTCTGGAAACTGGTGTTAGTGAGAAGATTGTCAAGTAGTTACTAAGATACCGTCTTCCAAACCCGAACGCAGCTTGTGGGTCTTTAACCGCTGGATTGAGATTTCCGTCAAGCAAAAAGCGCTCGGGTTTAAAAGTATAAGGATCCGGATACAGGATCTGGCGAACATATCAGAGAAGGTTCCAGTGGAAATGGTGATGGGTACACACCTCGTCATGAAGAATGGCCCTGGAATCCTCTAAGCAAGGAGTGAATCTCAAACCAGTCCACTCACCAGGTGTTCCCAATGACAAGGGACCCAGCTGGGAGGTGATAACCGCGATACTCGTCATCAACTGCCAAAAAATGGGGCACCCCTATATTGCCCAAACCAGAATTTAGGAGCCGCGTTAACGGAGTGGGAAAGCAGCGAACCAAAGGGGGTCACATTTTTCCATCGCAGGACTTCTTTGACGATGGCAGCAACGTACGGCATCCCCTCCTCATCACTGAAATCTGGTAAATTTCCCAGACCTACCACAGAATCGATCTCCCGTTGCGCCTTCCTCTGAGCCTCGGGATTTGCGAGCATGGCAAGGATGAAAGTGGAAAGGGCTGAAACGGTCGTGTCGGCCCCCGCAGCGTACATAATTGCAGCCACATCTTTGACAGTGGATTCCTCAAAGGATTGCCCTCCTGATTCGAGGTCACGTAGCGCATTGACAGTGAAACAGGATTGGGAAGCTCCCGATGTCTGATCAGGTAGACAGAGAAGTCAACACGCACTTGGAGTATTTGAGTTCACTTACCATTCGGCGCTTTGCCTCGGCAAACGGGACGTCTCTGAGAGCTTGCGACAACAACTTTCCTTCCCTGGCAATTCGTTTAAAGTGGGCTCCCGGAAACCATTCTGGGACGTATTTGAGGATCGGAAGAGAATCCTGGTGCATAATGATTGGATACAATACAAGTGCATCGAGAATATTTCACTTGCCACAAGGAAACGTCCGGGGACAGCGGCATTTGAGACCGACTCCACCGATTTTGCGGCCAATGAGATGTACGGGTCATTTACGGGCAGAGCGTCGATTCCATAGGCCACTGAAAGAATAAATTCGCCCGCCATCCTTTGCATAGTCAACACGAAAAATGAAAATGAGAAGGGAAGACGAATTTCGCACTGCCTGATATGGCCCAGAAAATTGCCCGGATCCCTGAGGAGCCGACGAAGCAATGCATGGGCTGCCACGCGCTCCGTGTGGCGGAAACTGTGGGATGCCACCCTATTGAATTGTTGGCTGAATAAACGACGATGGATCCGCCTAGGCACATAGAAATTAGTCCCGCATGGAGACTCCGAGAAGAATTAAATAAATGTGATTACCATTCATCTCCTGACGACTGTACTGATTAATCTCCTGGCTCGAGCGAAATGTCAATCTTCTTACCATATTGTTTCGTGGCTGATTATCTCGCTTCGGTCAATGGGCTCAAGATACGAATCAAAGCTCACATAGAGCGAAGTCCCATCCCATCAGGTCGTTTACCATTGGAAATGTGGGTCTAAAATCGTAGATTAGAGCTGTAATTCGGAAGTTCGACGCATACCTATCGGAATAGATCGATGAACGTTTCTCGAGGAGTTCTTCCGTTGCTTTGAAGGACGACAGGACGATAACCGAAGTCCCCGCCAGATTCAGTTGGATGATGTCAGAGTCTGCGAGGATATTTCAGATGGAATGGGATCGGTCGTGCGCAGTTAACAGACTGTATTTTTTGCTCCACTGCATGCAGGCCTCCCAAGGATTGGCGGGCATATCAAATAAGTTCCCGACCAGGGGTAGCTTCGTTGGCCCCGGAGGCAAGAGTAACCGAGAACGGAATGCGGTGTACAGCGAAGTGAGACAAAGCGCCGTTGTAGTGAGTACTACCCAGGTCGAGCAGCCCGAGAAGTCGATGGAGGGCATGGTTGTGGACTCGAAAGAGGCGGGGCGCTGTCTTTTATCTCTGAGTGTGAATGCATTGGAAAGCGGAGCCCGGATCAGAAGGAAAACGAAAAAAAAAACGGTCTTACCCCGGTTTAACCTAGTTGAAATTCCAACAACATGTGCCTGAAGGACCTGAGCTCGCTGGATGGTGTGCCGCCGTCCCCAGAGGATATCAGGAAGGAGGACTGTTGAATGGCCCACACCGGCAGCACTTCCTATACGTCGATAAACATCACCCGCTAGCCAGGGTTAAAGGATGCGGGACGAAGCCGGCACGGGCGAGCTATCAATGAAGCGCGAGGTCAGTGGGATAGCAAAAATACCTTGCCTCCATCCCGTAGCATTGTCTATGGTCCGCACGTCTCGGTGGTTGTCCCCTTTTGTGGATGCTTGTTCGAGTGGCTCAACTCGAAACATGCTTTAACTTTCGAGAAACGCAATATTCACGTTGCTCGCCTGTCTATGTCCCTCGCACTCAGATGTGGAGTAACGAACGACCTGAGGATATTGATTCCGCAGGCCAGCACGAACAGGTGGGTCTTACATTGTCCTGCGCTCTCCAAAAGATGCTGAAGTGTGAAACGAATATCAGAACGGTTCGGAACTCATCAGACAGGAACAGTAATCCTGAATCTATATAAGAATCGAACTTGGTTTGTCTCTGGCCACACAGTTCGGACCGGCCTCCGGAGCTCCACACTCCACAGCCAAGCACGGCACACCACTCGCACCGCCACCCGGCTTCTCTTTCGCTGGCCCCACATTACTCCCACCTGCTCCACCCGTCTCCACACTCGCTCGCGTCCCATGTACCCTAGCACTAATATATTGCTTTCACTGAACCTCTTCCACTGCTGTTGAGTTGTGTAATAAACAAGAAATCCACCCGAATGAAAAAACCACTATAAGCTTCATCGTTGTACGCCGCTTTCTTTATTCTTCTCTCAGTGATTTTAATGCCCCATTTTCGCATCTAGGAACATGCAAACACCTCCAACCTCTCCGGGTAGTAGTCACCCTCGTCACTTCGTTACTTCGCTTAAACTCGCGAAAGTTCGTCACTTTGATGGCAACCTCTGAAACTTCGTCAGTTTGGTGAATTCCCAGGAAAGTTCGTGAGGTGAACAAACCACACAAATCAGACGCATCAATCTGGCCATCATTTCCTTCTCCCCCGTTGTTTTATATTGATACCCTGGCCTAACACTAACCCTCTAACCCTAACCGCTAACCTCTAACCTCTAACCACTAACCACTAACATCTAACCTCTAACCGTAACCCCCTAACCTCTAACTGTAACCCCCTAACCCAAACCTCTAACCTCCAACCCTGTTATATCCCGAGTCGAGGTCGGATGACCGGATGCCGGCCGGTCGTTCGGAAGCCGGTTACCGGAAGGAAGTACCGGACGATAACAAGATGACCGGTCGGCCTAGGGAAGACGCAAGCACCACAAAAGAGGTGTATAGGGTGAGTGTTACTATCTGGCCAATCGAGCGGAGAGAATGAGAGATAGACGTCCGGATGAAGTCCGGACGAGAGGACTCAAGGAGCCAAGCACAGGATAGGAGGCTAAGCACGTTAATTATCAAACTGAAGAATACAGCATAGTACATAGGGCTTAAATACGTAGACATACGTGTCACTACTATAAGTAGTAGTATCAAAGCAAAGTCCAAATTAGGAGATAGAAGTTCGAATCGGACAAAGCAACATCTAAAACTGGAAGTTGGAATCGTATGGACATACGGATAAACGGGAAACGCTCAGTAATCCTTCATTGCGTAAAAACCCGTTCCGAGCGGCAACCGGGTCGACCGGTTGCCGGAAGTCCGGAAGGATGGCCGGTCAAGTCCGGCCGAAGGGAAGAATACCGGCCGAGGGCCGGGTGTGTGTGCACGGATATAACAAACCCCTAACCAGCTAACCGGAACCTAACCGGCCAACCTCAGCAAGCTGTTGATGCACATCACTCTGTGATGTGCCGAGGAGTCGCCGTTTGACAAGGTTGGAATACCAACTCACGAACTTTCACAGAAAGCCATCAAACTCACGAACTTTCACGAATTCCCATCAAAGTTACGAACTTTCGCAGCGCTAAGCGAAGTAACGAAGTGACGAGAATGGTGCGGACTCAACCTCTCCCCACTGCCAGCAGGAACGCGCACGTCGTGTTTTGCGGGACATCAATGTGTCTCAAGATAGTAGTCCCCACCGTCGCCGCTTACCATTCCCCGCCTCTCACAGAGACGAGAATCGTCCGCCTTCGCCACGGACGACAAGTCCAACACCCAGAACACGTCCTAATGCGCGATCCTTGGCCCAGAGAAAGCGCCGTGAACGTGAAACTGATCAACGGGCAGAACAACCACCGCGTAAACGTCAGCGTAACCGTCGTCCTCGCCCCGAGCCCGACGACCACTTAATGCATACCAACTTGGTCAACGAAGGTGCCGGGACCGAGAAGAAGCTGAAAGGATTGCACGGGAAAACAGTATGTCTCGACATTTCTTCCAATCATAAATACGCTAAATCCGTTTCCCTTGGTAAAGTAACACATCCTCCCATTGGCTCATCGCAACGACGTGACGGAGATGCTGTCCAATCGCGAGTCCTGCAGGTATGTTTCACTCCGCCTCTTCAATTCGGAGTTTTGATTCCCTACCTCAAGGCACTATCTAACGGCCTGCAAACACCTCCTGCAACTCAACAACGAGAAAGAGATCGGCCGCAGAACAATGGAGGACATGATAGGGATGCTGGTGCGTATGGCTATCATGCCAACCACTATCTCTGCTCATTTTCTTCCCCAAGCCCATCATCCTCGCGCCCCTCCGACCTTTGCTGGGCCTCTGATGGCTGCGCGCCGCGAATACCACGATCCCGAGTCCCGCCATGACCTCGGACCGATGAATGTGGCTTGCCGGCACTGCGGAGCACTCCACTGGATCGATGAGCGGGTCGTACCATCGCCGGAACATGCACCCGAGTTCGGAATGTGCTGCAATAGTGGCAAGGTTCAGCTTGATCTCTTGAAGGAGCCCCCCGAGCCGCTTCATCGTTTACTAACGGGAGCCGACACACAAGCTCAAGAGTTCCGCAGCCACATCACTCAATACAACGCAACGCTGGCGTTCACGTCCTTAGGAGTCTCGGATGACAAAATCATCAATAGGCATGGGCCGAATGCGTGGGTTTTTCGCATTCTAGGTAGCCTCCACCATCTTTCGGGCGCACTTACGGCGCCGGAAGGTGTTGCACCATCGTACGCGCAGTTATACATGTATGATCCGACCGTTGCGCTACAGCAGCGGATGAACCGGAATGATAATCTGCGTCGGGACACCATGCAAAGCTTACAAACGATGCTTACGGCCCACCACCCATACGCCGCCATGTACAAACAAGCATACGAGGTGTTAGAGGAACTCGGAGAAGATGTGGAGGATGCGGCAGTCCGCCTTCACGTCGTTCCGGGTACAGATCGCCGACGCTACAATCTGCCTACAGGGGAGGAGGTCGCTGTGATTTTTCCCGGTGACGGATCTGCTCCTGAGGGTCGGGATATAATCCTGCGGAATCGCGTCCCCGATGATACACCAATGCTCCGAATATCCGACTTACATCCTGCGTACGCTCCGCTTTACTATGTCCTCCTATTCCTGCGGGGAGAACACGGATGGCATTCGCATTTGTTCCTCGAGGAGCCCGAAAAGGAAGCGGAGGGGAAATCACCTGGCCGACTCACTCAGACACGATACTACGCATTCAGGTTGTTCTCGAGGGAAGGTGAATTTTCTTCAATCCTGTTGGGCGGTCGTCTCCTCCAGCAATATATGGTGGATGCTTTTGCCTCTATAGACCAAAATCGCCTCAGTTTCCTTCGGCGTAATCAGAAGCAGCTTCGAGCGTCTTTATACAATGGGCTTGAGGACGCAATATCAAACCGCGACGACGATGTTGATCTCAACGAGCTCGGGAAACGATACATCTTACCCTCCTCCTATATTGGCGGCCCGCGTCATATGCAACAGCGTTATCAAGATGCTATGGCCATTGCGCGCTACTTTCGAAAGGTATGGGCAATATTTCATCGAGCTGCTTTCCTTCGGTGACATCTTCCAAGGTCGATCTCTTCATTACTGTTACCGCAAACCCACAATGGGTAGAGATCACCCGCGCTCTTATGCGTGGCCAGACCTCATACGACAGACCAGACTTGGTGGCGCAGGTCTTCCAGCTCAAGAAGAAAGCCATTATCCGGGAAATCTACAAGTGTCAAGACAAGCCCTGGGTCGACCTGGCTGTGGCGGGACAGAGAATAACCCGGCCGGGACGATAGTTGAATAACCCGGTCCAAAGTGGTCGTGACCGACAACGAGAGGGCAGCACTGAACAACCCGGCTCTACTGGGGAAGTTTGGCTATAGCCGTCGAGGTGGAATGTCGCGAGACTTGGAGAGACGGCGGAGTAGCCGCCTGGTCACCGAACTCGAGGAGAAGATGATATGTGAACGCGCGTCGTTCGTAGTCGAGGTGAGAGAGCGCTGCGCCGTTGTCAGGTCAAAGTAGACTTGATATTAGACGAGGTAGAATCTAGAGTACATGTAGATTCTACCGAGTTTATATACTGTGTCCTATGAAACTGATGGTTGTCCCTCCTATGAAATACCGACCGTCTGCAGGTGTTCGATCTTGGTAACGGGTGATCGGGGTATCCCGATCATCGTTTGAATAACCCCTGGTTGGTTATTCTGATATCTCGATCGTCGTTTGAATAACTCCTGGTTGGTTATTCTGAATCCAATCGTCCTACGCGTGTTCCGATCAGCATTTGAATAACCCCTGGTTGGTTATTCCCAATGCAATCGCCCCAAGCGACTACGAATAACCCCCTGGTGGTTATTCCGTATGCTTGTGATAACCCGGGATACCTGGGGTTGAAGTTGAGTGAAAATGTTGGAATAATGCCAAATCATGACAACAAGGACGGGATATTCGGGAAGTGCGCAGCCTATGTTTATACGATCGAATTTCAAAAGCGTTGCCTCCCTCACATGCACGCGCTAATTTTCCTCAAGCATCCATTCAAGCTGCTGAGTCCGGATGAGATCAACTCGGCGATTTGGGCGAAGTGGCCCGATCCGAACACGCAGCCCATTCTTTTCGAGACCGTGCAGAGGTGCATGGTACATGGACCGTGCGGGCCTCTTGGCCCTCGGGCGCCATGCATGGAGAAAAACAAGTGCACCAAATATTTTCCGAAGCCGTTCCAGCCTCACACCTCTATGGACACCAACGGCTACCCCCTTTACCATCGTCCGGAAGATGGCCGTTCCTATGAGGTTGGCCGCCACATGGTGGACAACTCATGGATCGTTCCCTACAACCCCTATCTCTCTGCCCGATACGACTGCCATATTAATATTAATGTCGGTGAGATCCATCAAATATCCGTTCAAGTACATTCACAAGGGTGGTGATCGCGCCACTCTCGAAATTGACCGAGACGAGATCAAGACATATATTGACGGCCGCTATATTGGCCCTCCAGAAGCAGCTTGGCGTCTATTCCACTTCGACCCTCATACACAGCAACCAAATGTTGTACGACTTCCCGTTCACCTTGCGGGCCAACACATGGTCACTTTTGATCCTGGCGAAGATCCCGACGACGTCCTCGAAAGAGCTGCAAACGAAATCAGTAAGCTGCAGGCCTTTTTCGCGGCCAATCGTGACGACGGCGCTCTTGGAGAGGTGGCGCGACAGCACACATATCAGGAATTCCCACAGTTCTTCACCTGGAAAGCGACAGCTAAGCCACCCCGTTGGGCCTTGCGTCGTTCTGGTTGGGCTTTGGGGCGCATGTACTTCGTCTCCCCATCTGGTGGAGAGCGGTTTTATCTTCAGACTCTCCTGACAATAGTGAAAGGTCCGCGTTCGCACGATGATTTATACACTTATCAAGGTTCGACTTTGAATTTCGGCATTTAAGGCCCTGTACTCACAAGTTAAACACTAGGAGTACGCTACAACTCATACCGTCGAGCGTGTCTCGCCCGTGGTATTCTCCAGGATGACGGGGAATGGCGGAACTGTCTCTCTGAGGCTGCAGAGATGCAAACCGGCACGCGTCTTCGCCAACTCTTTGCGACACTCTTGCTATTCTGCAATCCAGCAGAGCCAGCGAGGTTATGGGACGACTTTCGCGAGCACATTTGCGATGATTTGGCTCATCGGCTCCGTCGCATGGGGTTCGACGATCCACCTGATGCTGATATTTACGACTACGGGCTTTTCCTTCTCAACAAGATTCTTCAGGAGTCGGGACATTCCCTCGAAGACTTTGAAATGCCCTTGCCAGAACGTGACTGGGTCGCAGCAGCTGAGAATCCATTGGTCGCGGAACAGCTAGATTATAATCCGGTGGAGGAGAGAGCGAAGGCCGCGGCCAATTTCGAACGAATGAACCTCGAACAACAGCACACCTTCCGACAAATAATCGACTCTGTGGAGCAGAATCTGGGAAAACTCTTTTTCCTCAGCGGAGCCGGCGGGACGGGAAAGACTTTTGTCTATAATTTGGTTGCCAGCCATCTCCGTGGCAAGCGTTGCATCGTCCTCTGTGTCGCATCATCCGAGATATCGGCATTGCTTCTACAGGGTGGTCGTACAGCACATTCAGTGTTCAAAATCCCCATCGACTGTCTTGACGATGAGTCGACGTGTTCTATTCCCAAAGAGAGCATGCGCGCCACACTCATTAGGCTAACAAAGCTTTTTGTATGGGACGAAGCTCCAATGCACGATCGTAAATGTCACGAAGCTGTCGACCGCACCTTATGAGACATTTTTGGCAACAACAGACTTTTCGGGGGATTGACTGGGGTCCTCGGAGGCGATCCTAAACAGATTCTTCCGGTGGTTCGGAAAGGAACCCCAGAGGAAATTCTTGATGCTTCGATCTTCCGCTCTTATCTTTGGGAAAATATTGAAGTGCTCACGCTCACGCAAAATATGTGTTTAGATGTAGGCCCAGACAAGACAGAATTCGCGAACTGGCTTCTCGACGTCGGTAACGGGACTATCAATGATGCGGACGACAATATAAACCTCCCCGACGACATGACCACCCGCGACAGCAATGCTCTCATCGACTTCATTTTTCCCGGCATCGACGGACCCACTCCCCCTCCGAATTTCTTCCTCGAGCGCACTATTCTTGCAGCCCGCAATGGCGATGTTGACGGTCTCAATGATGATGTGCTAACTCGCATGGTTGGAGAGCGGAAGACATTCATCAGTGCCGACAAGGTTACGACCGAGGCGGGGGCCGATGATCCTACGGTACATGATGCGATGCCTAGCGAGTATCTACGCTCGCTCGAGGCATCCGGCTTACCTCCCGGCGAGCTTAGCTTGAAAGCGGGATGCCCGATCATTCTCCCTAGGAACCTCGCTCCCTCTGCCGGCCTTTGCAATGGT
Source organism: Mycena leptocephala (assembly GCA_029378395.1). NCBI lineage: Eukaryota > Fungi > Basidiomycota > Agaricomycetes > Agaricales > Mycenaceae > Mycena > Mycena leptocephala. Next base: position 127,556 of record JARJLF010000176.1, read on the forward strand.
ACCCGTCTGGTAGTCCGCCGGATGTCGGACCGTGTTCTTGAGGCTGAGATCTTGGGAGGAGAACACAATGGCCAGCTCGCTTTCATTCCCCGCATCATCATGACTCCCTCTGGCAGTACAAATGACTTCGCATTCATTCTATCTCGCCTACAGTTTCCAGCGCGTCTTGCGTTTGCCATTTCTATCAACAAAGCGCAAGGGCAATCGGTACGATATGTTGGTGTCGATCTGCGCGTGCCAGTCTTTACCCATGGCCAACTTTATGTCGCATTGTCCCGCGCCACCTCGAGGAGTCGCGTCAAAGTCCTCTTGCCGTCGACAGGACCCCATGGACACTCAAATCGGACTCTGAATGTAGTTTTTCCTCAAGTATTCCAGTAGTACAAAATACCCATTTTTCCGCCGCTGTTTTGCTTTTACTCGATTCTGTGTGTGCGGTTGCATACACGTCATAATTTGGTGCCCCACAGACGTCATATTCTGTCTCATTCCACCTCTCCGCTGTGGCTTCACCAGGCTCCACCTCTTCGTCATCTCAAGTTCACGGTAAGGTGATCTCTGGAAACGCGGTACGGTAACATGACTTAATTCAACCACGTCCAGCCTTAAGCGGCATGTTAGTGAAGTCACTATTTACTCGCGTCTCCGCGCGTCTCCACCGAGCTCTCCACTGACGTAGCATCCCACCAGCCTATAAAGATCACCGCCGTTTTTTTCAGAGTCCCCACTTCACCTCAATCTCACAAATATGTCTGCTACTTCTCTCCATGCTATCGCCGTTCTTGAGAACCCCCGAATTATTCCCAAAACCAAAACCTTCGTCTTCGATGCCCAGATATACCTTGGTTCTTCGGAGCCTGCCCTGATTGCGTCTCTCCGCTACTTCAACGCAGACAATCGCGAGTTTGCGGAAGTTGGGGCTTACGCTGTGGATATCCATGTGCGTGTAAACGCTACGCACATTCTTTCATCTTTCTGATTGTCTAAATATCCAGCCTGCCCGCACCGTCCCCACCATTGAAGTCTACTCGCAGGAACTTACTCCGGTTGACTTCGGGGACATCATCCGGGTGCGTCGTTCTCCTTTAATTCCGGATCTATTCAATAACTCTAAATCAGATGGTGCCCTTGGGATCCCCCGAGAACTTCGATGTGTGCCATCACGCAATTGTGCACGTCTGTGGCCTTCCCAGCAACATCAACAAGGAGGACTCGACCTTTGACATCCACCCAGAGCAATATCTTTCAGCCACGAAGACTGCTAATAACGCCTTTCCGGTGCGCTGTGGTTTCCCATCTACGGCTCGGTGGGAGAAGTATAAGCCGATGCCGGGGAAGGGTAAGCCCGTTGTTATTGAAGGACTTCTTACTGGCGTCGAGCGTAACGATGATCGTACTGTGAAGTACTTCATCGTGGACTTGGAGAAAGTTACGTTCATTTCCCAAGGTCCTGCAGTTCCAAAGGCGGAGGAGAGTCCAACCAAACCAAGTGCGTATATCATTTCTTCGAGTCCCTCACAAGGTGAACTTAACACCTCTTCAGTGAACTCCGGTACACCAGCACGACTCAAATTCACCGGTTTCTTCGGAAGTCAAGAGTCTAACCCAGATGCTAAATCAGATGGGCCAGCTTCGAAAAAGCGCAAGACGGCGGATGATCGGGCACTCGAAGAATCCGGAGACAAAGGCGAGGGGTCATCGACCGGACGACGTGCTCAGAGGCGTTGAGTAAATTTAATCACACGTACTTGAAATAATGTATTACTACGAAACTAAACTGGCTCGGATTTTTCATTGTCTGTGGATTTAGCACATTCATATCATATTCATGGCGAAGCACGGGCTAACTGCTAGTACAGGTGAAATGGTCATTTCTGTGCCGGCACTTCGGTGTTGCTATATTTCCGGCCATTGAACCCCTTCGTCTAGATTCCGGGACTGGCATTACCTCAGGCCAACTGAGATTGGATATAGGCGAACCCGTTTCCCGAGTGAACAAAACATTTTGCGACGGCCATCTATGCCTCAAATTCGGTAGCTGCATCCTTCAGACGCTGGACGCTGAACGAAGATCGATTGAACCTAGAATTTGAATTAGATGCCAACGCCAGGAGGGATTCTCCAAATTCCTCTGTGCCGGCGCTTCGGCGTTGCTATATCTCCGGCCATTGAACCCCTTTGTCTAGATGCCGGGACTGGCATTACGTGAGTTAGAACTCTGAATTGATGGATTGTGGACGGCGTAAATCTTTCCGATGTCAGCGAACATTGCCCGTTAATTCTCCGATGGTACCAAAGCAACGCTGAGACCAATTTCAGTTTGGAGGATTGTTCAACATGCCATCCGGGAGCACTGCCGTCTCTTCCTTGGGATCCTCCCCGTGCGGTATGTGCTTGTGCTTGTTATTGAGCGTTATTTTGCTCTGTGGACGCAGGAGCGTTTAACCAAGAATCATCCGCAGAGGCGAAGTGAAATCCAGCGGGTACATACCAGTTCCTCGGCATCACTGGCAGCGGGTAATGCTTCCCCGTGAAGGTTCAGAGAGGATTTACGAAATTGTGGGCATCTCTAACCTGGGAGCAGATGACCTGCACTGACCGAATTCCTGTTCAGCCCATACTGAAGCGTGTTACCTAAATAATAATAATAGTAAGATGGGAGACTTCTGCAACGGGGAGAGAACGCCTGACAGACTAAGTTGTCGTGGGCCGGGACCCGCTTTCCTGCAATGCAAGAGGACCATCCGAGCGAGATGGAGAGTCCGAGAGTCGAGATGAGCGGTAAGATGAGGGAATAATGCAGTGGGCAGCGATGAGAGACTCACGGCGAAATGGTCCTGCGAGAGCGTCACAAGACTCGTCGAACTCAAGTCCGAAAAGACCTTGGTTGAAAGTTGGCTCCGGCCACGGGGTACCGTTGCGAAATGAAAGTCGCCCGCACAATCTGGGCAGGGATGCCGCAACGAGCCCGCAGGCGAAATGTGCAAACAGACTTCGCGTTGTTGCACAATGGGAGGTCGAGGGTGCGGGGTCGCAGGTCTGCACAGCGAAAGTGGACGAATCGGATTGAGAGTGCGCATACCAAGGAAGGAAGCGGTAAAGAAAATACAGGCACGATGACGCCGAGCGGAAAGCGTTCCAGTAAGCCGATGACAAATAAGAATCAAGCGGGCGGCCATGGGAAGTGAGGATAGAATAGAACACAGGGACGCACGAGGATGAGTCATCGCTCGCGATATCGTTGTTCGGTCGCACATTCACCGTTAAATCCGCTTGTGCATGTAAGGCGAGGTGTGGCCATGGTCTCGTGCGCGGTGTCGGGGATATGGAAAGAAAGGAGGGAGGTGAGGGTGATAGCGAGTGGGAGGAGAAGGAACGGTGTACGACTGATGGAAGCCCGAGTTGGGGGTGAGAAAGACGGTTGGGATGAAGTCATACCCGGGGATTAGAGGGAAGAAACGAGGTAAAGGGAGGGGTGGGCGCACCGGGATACCCATTGCAAGAGACCATTCCATCCAGAGGTCTACTCTTCACAGCGAGTCATCAATACCTTATCAACTGGGAATAACATTGGCAATAGTCGGAAATTGTATGCAAAACAGGAAGGAATCTAGGGACTGAGAACATTGCGCGCGGCGAAAAGATAAGATAAGGCGCAGCGCAGAGTCGCCGCAGACGCTACTGCGCAGACGGATGGTCGCACAGTCCCACCACGGACATGGGCCGAGGTGGCCGACCGACGTGACACCGATATTCTTCACCGACGGCGTCGAGGACGTCCGAGCGAACGGTCGCCGTGGCGCGGTGGACGGACGTTGCCCTGAGCATCGTGGATGACGGAAGGAGAAGACGTGGGTGGCTGTGTCGATCAACGGATCAATTAATGATCTTGCTCTCCACCTCCATCTCCCATGTCTACACCCGACCTAATCCCCGTCCAGGAGTCTCAACTCAGCCTTCCGGCATCTTCCGCTCAATGGCGAAGACACTAGCTCACACTCACTCCTTGACGTCGGGCTGTAGACGCGTCGTGGCGCGTTTCATGAATATGTCGCTCATTGTATGCCGTGGCGCGGCAGACACTCACGACATGTCGTTTTAACGCGTAATTTTGCAAGTATATTCGCTCTTTTTTCTTCTTTTGTCGCGCGCGATTGCCTGCCGTGGGGATTGAATGCGCATTTGACGGATATTCGGTACGCGTACTGGTTGCATTATAATTATCTTTCTGGTTATTGGCCTCATTAACTGGCGTTTTATGCTCATACCCCAATTATCTGCGTTCTTGATGCATCCCAGACGCGTTGTACATGAAAACACACACGTGGGCGTCCAGTGTCCACTATCTGCGCAATCTTCGGCGCGGGCCGTTTCCTTGCCCATGCCGCAGATGGCCAGCGATCTTCCAGGCGTCGCTATTTTGAGACGCCCCGGATCTCTGAGCATCAAGCTGGATATTGGGATCGCCCGCTGTTCGAGTTGCATTGTATGTGTTCTCTCCTTCGTTATATTCGGACGATCAGATCCACGGCTGCTCTCGGCACAAACAGTGCATTTATGAAGGATGCGGCCATCAATATCGTTGATTTCTGGTGCGTCTCCTTATTTACTGTACCGCCCTGTATGGAGGCAACGGCCAGATGACCGTGACATCCCCAAACAGCCGGGGGCGACGCGACGGAGTCGAGGGTGACCGTGACAGTCGCCAATTTGGGCGACTGCTGTCAATTTTTTTTTTGGATTTTTTGCGATTTTTTTTCAATGTCACGCCGACTTTTTAACGACCGAGGCTACTGTGACCGTGACCCACAGAGACGGGGGCGACGCGACAGCCCCTCCGTGACCGTGACCGTCGCCTCCATACAGGGCGGTACAGTATGCTGTAGCTCTGACGCACACTGATTTTTCCGTGTTAACGTCTGGGCTGGGTATCCCCGGACCCATTTTGTTTTTAAAAAAGTGCCTATTTATTACGCCGGGTTCAAAGCAAGGCGTGTAACCGCAGAGGTCGCACGACTCCCTCGATATCGCGCCGCATGCGTGATGTTCGTCTCCTAACTCGGTCAGCAGGTTTTGTGTGCAATTACCAGATACAATCACACCACTGATGAAGGCGCGGTATTGAACCTGCTATTATAATTTTACTCATACTGAAAGCCCCTCCGACCAAATCCCGGTGGCCGTGACTACCGTATTTTAGCGGTTTCTCACCTTCGGCGACCATGCATGCTACAGTTTTTTTATTATTTTTACATCAGTAAGCCAGGGACATTTTTAAGACAATGGCGCATGACCTTCAATTAGATTGATACCTTTCCTGGAACTCTATCACTATTCACCTATCTTGACCGTATACCTCTGGGGCTACTGTGCATGTGCCTCTCATATTTCCCACTTGCTGAACTTTGGAATTTCGCCTCCGGCAGGCCACAGGGCTCAAAGTGTAAAAGGTCCACCTTCTGCTCCGATCACTGACACTATCATATTCTCACTCTCATCCACTGTGTTCAGAGGTCGCGTCGGTACAGGCTACGCCGACCCCCCGTCGGCAGAGGTCCGCACACCTGGGGCTCGGCACAGTATGCCGACGTTGGCGTAAATCCGCCTCAAGGCTCCATGCCGATCCGATCCCGAGTTCATTAAAAGTTTTTTCGACAACAGCGAACACACCGTGCATCAAAGAAACATTATGCGGTCTTGATTGCTGATCTAAGTGGCTGTAAATAGCCGTCAGTCCGTCATCTTGAGACACGAAGTAGCTGTAACTGCTCGGACCTTCAATGGCGAATTATCTGTGGTGTTCCATTCGCGTGCAAGAGCAATGCACGACACAAAAGAAGGAACGGGGAAACGAAAACATAATGTATGCCGCACCGCGTGGGGTTGAGAACTTCGTGGAGGGTAGACGAGGCTGTCGGAAGTCTCCATAATTAGCTTTTGATATCATTTACATGGTCAATGTATTTAATAATACATTGGAATGACCTCTGGGAGAGCTCGGAACAATTTAAGAGGGTGCGGCCCATTTACAGATGGCAGTACCGAAGGCGCGGATGCAAAACTAACCCACTGAACTAAAACAGCCGTATACTGCTTGGACAACTTTCACTGAGAGTGAAAACAGCCAATATGTAAAGTTCTGGTTAGTTTTATCTGCCTAACACTTAATTCATGCTACTGTGCCATAATCACTGCGTTCAAGGGGCTCCTAGACTCAGTTTGTCAAGGTGTGTGTAGGTCTGGCAAGGTAAGCGTAGGTGGCTACACAGGCTCTGTGTAGCCGAGTCTGGGTGTGTCTAGGTATGTCTAGGAGCCTGCGTAGCCACCTACACTCAGCTTGCCAGACCTACACACATCTTGGCAAACTGAGTGTAGGTCCGTGTAGGTCTCAGTCTAGGACCTCTTTGAATGCAGTGAATGACTCTATTCACAGAGACTTGGTTATACGCTCTACGAGTTCGTCACTTCCTGCTTGATCTCAGCCATTTGGCTATCTTTTTGGCCTGCCCTGCTCTCTGCTTGCACCGTTCAAGCCGAAAATGTTGGCTCAAAATTAACCACAGCGTTGCATCGAGAATCACTGCATTCAAGGCCCCCTAGCCTCAGTCTGTAAAGGTGTGTATAGGTCTGTAAAGGAATGCCTAGGAGGCTAAACAGACTCTGTGTAGGTCTACTGGACCGACCTGATCACAATTGTGGCAAAGTGTGCATAGTGCCTGACCAGTTGTGTATAGGTCACCTAAGCTGACCCTGTGTAGGCCAGTGCAGGTACCTAAACTCATCTCTACCCAACTACACTGGGGTCAGTCCCGTCGTTATTCAACCAAAAATTAAATTTTCAAACACTTCCGACTGTATTCTGAGAAGGTGAGTCTAGGAAGCTAGGCAGACCTGGCCTGACATATACACACCTTGGCAGACCTACGCACATCTACACACAGCTACACAGAACTAGACAGAGCTACACAGAGATTGTGTAGGCCCCTAGACAGATGTGGTCTGCCCAGCTAAGCATAGGGACCTTGCCAGATGGTAAGTCTAGGGGGGACCTTGAATGCAGTGAATGCCATTCAAATGCCTACACCTTCAGCTGCGCCTCCCAGGTCTCCAGACATCCGGGACTACGCAAGTAGCTGAAGCTCGTGTTAGAATGGATGAAAACGGTGATTATGAACTCGTCCACAAGCTCTATTTATCACACAGTCACAGTAACTCCCGCAAGTTCCAAGTATTTGACTGAAGTTCCACATCAGCCTTTTGACATTTCGCTTGCGGCTTGTTACGGCTTGTGGGCTTGGCAATGCTAAGCAACAAGCTGCCAAGCTCGAACAAGGTCATAACTCAGAGATTAACCCCCTCCGAGTAGAGAAACTAACCTCCACAATTCATAAAACATGCCCTGGCACACTTAAAAGTACACAGAAGCCCTCGTAGCGCCCAAAAAGACATGCCAAATTTGGACGGGATTTTCAAGCTTGTGAAATTTGGACATAGGTTTGTCGCCTTGTGAGCTTGTCCGCGTTTTAGTGGGGCTTGTGACCTTGTTTGGCCTTGTACAAGCTCACAAGTCAAATGTCAAAAGTCTGATGCATCCTGTATGCGGCTTTACCTGATGCCGATGTCAACATTCAGAGTGAACATGAAACAGGCTAATGTCCCCGTGTCTCTGTCTACTCCCCTTGTTTCAGCCGTTGGGTTCCTGTGTCATGTTTGATCTTCTAGAGGTATTCAACGTTGTTGCTGTGTTCCGTTTAGATGCTTGAGTGAGGCCACCCCTGTTGAAGTGCTGGCCTGCTTCTTTTTGCCTTTTTATGTTCTATTAGCTCTTCCGCGGTGGGTACGAATAATTCGACGCGACCATGTGCTCGGCTGATAAGGGTATAGAGGGGTCCAGGGACGATGATGTTGCTATATTTAGTGCGTGTACTGTCATGTCCCCAAAATGATTGGAGACAGATAGTGAATGCAGTGATTTTTAGATTTATTTATTATTGTTGATAGTTTAGCTGGAAGTGTGAGTCATAACAAAATGACTCACACTCATGGAAAGTGTTGGAATAAAGGAAAGGAGTCAGAGGGTAGGAGTCATCTGGAAATGACTCACACTCATGGAAGGTGCTGGGATAGAGGAAAAGAGTCATATGGAAATGACTCATGTCTATTAGAATTAAAAGACACGACTCAGAACGAGTCATAACCAGTCAGGATTTCAGGATAACTCTTACTGTGAGTCATAGTAGAATTAGTATATAAGTAGTCACATCTTGTATGATTGTCACCTAATTACCTTGCTCCTGAACGTGATCTCTGCGAATTTAGTTTTGTTTCTTTAGCTGCCTAACCGATTTAGGAAGCTAATTAAGTCCGTCTCCGTTGTTGTTTTTGACACTAGTGATCTTTGACTCGCTAGGTCATCCTCGTTCCCGTAACCGTTTCGTTGTTGAGTAACGTTAGTGATCTTTGATTCGCTAAGTTCCTCTATGCCCTCTCCCGTTGCCCCGTAACGCTAGCAATCTCCGACTTGTTAGGTTATTCTCGTTCTTCCGTTAGTTGATTGTAGCATACCAAACGTGCTAGATCAACCCCGTCCCTCCGCCGCCGCCGTTACTTGCTGAACCACCGAAGCGTTCTGAAGTAACCTTTTTGAGTATTTCCCCCTTGAAGTGAGTAATTCCATATTTACTTATTTCATACCCCTCTTTCTCTTTCTATTGAACTACTCCCAGTTCCCTAGATACTCCCTCTTAATGTTGAATTTCGTTCTTGAGAGAAACGTCCTATTAAAGTTACATTTGACGGACCTCTCGTAAAACAATTTTTACACTTGACAGTACATCGGGATACTTCCCGGAAACCGGTGTTCCCGAGCGGGATCATGCCGTGTAATCCTACCTACCTACCTACCGGTATCCACAAAGAAATCCTTGAGTCCGGACACAGTGGGGAAAAGGAGGTAGGAGCAGGGAACTTCTGATTGATTCGGAGAGTGAAAGTGGATTGATTCGGGCGAGACCCGTTTTGGCTGTCATAGCCACAGGGTCTCCTCATGATCTTGCTTTCGTAAAGCTCCCGTCTCGCTTCAGCACCCGAAATTGTGCCAGAGTCGGTGGTATGGCCGGAAGGAGCGTGGATGCTGTAGTATTTCGACCAAATATTCAGGTGATTTGACAGCTGGTAGTGAACTCAACTTCTCTTGCGGTAGGTGATGGTGAGAGGGAGAGAGTTTGCAGCCCAAAAGGCTCAAACCTGTGACTCGGTGTCGGATTTCTGCGGGCAACTGGTAACTTTCCCATGATTGCCGAAGAATAAACACCGCCAAAAATGAACACTTTACGTGACGGGTGACACTGGGCTACACTTAGTCGAAATATTACAGTATATTGTGGAGTTAGAAATGGCCTAGCTTGAGTGACTGAATAAACAGAAGCCATCATCATCAGTACAGTATCCATAAAATAGCTGGGCAGCAAGTGGGCAAGTAAGGTCATAAAAGATGATACTCAGAGCTCATTGACTTCACTTCTTTCATCGGAGCCGACACAAACTGCCAAGAGTAAAGTGAAAAATGCTGAAAAAAATCAAAATGGAATCACCTGACAATGCGACACTCAAAGCAAGACTTGGGCAAGACACACTTGACTGTTAGCCCGAAAGAGGACGACAGAGTTTATTCAACAAATGGGATATCAACAGCAAACAAACCGCAACCAACATGAGTACCAGCGTTGAGACCAGAAAACAGGCAAGACAAACTTGAAAGACATTACGCGAGCATCAGAAAAGTCGTAGACTGCAGCCGGGATCTACCGAGACATTGCATTTGGGCGGTATAAGCTGGTATAAGACCCAACTACCAATTACTCAAGTGCGAATTTTGATATAAAATACTTTTGTAAGAACGTACTCGAATTTGAAATTTTAGCGAAGTCATTAAATATCCACTAACTTTAGGTAGTGGGTCCTATAGCGCCCTATCAATAATTTTTGAGTGTAATGATTGAAATCAGGGCAGATTGATTGATGCCTTGATTGTGTCCGCCAAATTGAAAGTGGAGGTTGACTGCATCAGACTGCATCGCCGATTCCTCCGTCGAGTCCCCTTTCGATGAAGAGAAGAGATTGCCGTTGAACATCACGACGACTGCCACGTCGACCTTTCTTCATCTTTCATTCACCCATCCACCAACACCCCAACCCTTCATTTTGTGTTTCGTTTTGGTCCAGAGCTTGTGGTTCCCTCAGGACATCAACACAAAGCTTTATACCCATAAATCCAATGCCATCCTTCTGTCCTCATCTCCACCATTGCGGCCCATCACCACGACAATTTAATCGGATTTCCTGGCCCCACCGCAGTTTGTCCCGATCCCTGAATTTTGTTTATAGCACCAAACAGCGCCCTTCCCACTGGCGGTCTCACCGCAAGTTCGTTCCTTATTGAGATCAAACTTTTTTTTCTTTCTTTTTCTTTTCATCTATGTCCTTAGACCCCGCAACCACCTTAACTTTGCCAGGAACCCCATCTACGTGCGCGCATACGATGACTGGTCTGTGCGTGCAGCACCAAAATTACAATTGTAACCAATCTGCTTCCGCACACGCATGAGTCTGTCATTTATTTTTGATCCTGTACATTGAATATAATTCCATGTTGTTCTGGTGCCATTACGTCTCGCCCTTCGTACCAATCCCGCGGCTCTGTCCATTGCGAGTGCTTCAGTGGAATACGCTCAACCCGACGAAATCGGGTTTGCTGTGCCCAGTGCGAGCTGGTTGACGTGTCGACCGAGTAAGAATTGGGCCCATTGAAATCTATCAATTCCTATTCCATTTCTGGAGCTGATTCGGATACTGTCTGTACATTTTCCGGGCTCGACCCTCTTATCTAACATGGCATCGGTAGATTCTCAAGTAACAAAGCTTTACAATTTACAATTTATATGCTGACCCAAACAGGTAGTGAGCTCTGCCGTGACAGCGGGCTATAGTTGTTATGATGCTCGGCAAACTCCGAGTCTCTATGTCACTGGTGATTAAATGCCAGTAGTGATCGAACGACTGTCTGACGCCTGTGGGACCGGTAGTCTAGTGCCAGAGTGTAACTAGATGGATGAATATTGGTACTCGAGTATATTACAAGTTCATTTTGCGCTCATATCCGTCCTCCCTGCAAGTACTGGAACACCGCCATGTGGCGACCCAAGGTCCCCGTTGTGTCACCGCCAAAGGCAATGTTGCCGTTGTAGAAATCATTTTGCATCGATGGCGGCCAGCTTTTAAAAGCCCGTAGACGCATAAACGGGCGGTTACGGGGACCCGTTTACGGCTTGACCCGTGTCGTCCCCGTAGGTTGAACCCACCCGTCCGACGGTACGGGGACATGACGGTATGGTATGTACGGGACGTATTTCTGTAAAAGTGCGCCACCGGTTGATGCCCGATCACTGAAGAAAGCGGCAAAGGGCGTAAGCGATGCCAGCAGGGGCAGACTTGTGTTGCCCGGCGGCGAGCGAAACATGGTTACAATTACGACAACTTACGGCCAAATGACAGGAGACATATTTTTGCATGTTTTAGTCCAGGGGATATCCACGAGGGACTACGAAAATCCGGGCCCGTTAGGAAGGAGGGACTCGACGAGGGACTCGCCACAAGTGCTCTTAGGAAATATCAATGAGCAAGTATTACTTTCCATTGTAGATCGAAACCTCAGACATGTATGAGAACTCAAGGGATGTTAAGAATCGGATACACAAAAAATAGGGGCAACTTCGGCCTGGCGTCTTCGTCGTTCCGATCATAGTGACATACATGGTGCCTGACAACTGCATAAATATATGCCGCTTTTCCCCTCCTCCGTGCCCTCCACCATGTCATCCTTCGCGCAAACCAGGTATGCACACCTCGTTGGACACTGTACACTTCAGCACATTGACGGCGCGTAAGCACACGGCTCTGCTTAGGATTAATCCTTCCAGGCGCAGGTCTTACGGTCATTCTTCTCGCGCTATACGCATACGCAGCGTGGTATCCTGTATCCCGGAGACACCTAGACCGGGTCAGCTTTCGTCTTCTCGTGTACGCTCTGCTCGCAAAGTAAGTACCCTTACACTTGCCCACTAAACCCATCAACCCGTCGTTTCGCAGTCTCGCCTTCGGCATCGTATTTCTCATCATTACGCTGGATAATCCGCCCGGTTGGGAATGCGGTTTTCTTATGTTCTTGGGGAATGTAAGTAGACTTGGCCGCTCCGCGTCAAACGTGCATCTCATCTCACCGCTAACCACCGGCAGCTAAGTCTTATGTTTTCTGCGGGAATGGCCTTCTGCATAGGCCTTAATCTACTGTGAGCACCACCCGGTCAACTCCTGAGGAACTGCAGTGACCCTCCCCAGATTGGTACTTGCGTTCAGCCTCAACGGCCAACGAATGGAAAAATATTACATCACGGGAACGGCCCTCATCATTAGTGTATGCAACATCGTGCCATACGCGTTTGGCCAGTTTGGGTTAGTCCCTTGACCGCGGATGTCTGGAATGCCCAATTGATTCCCAGAATCGCGCAGATGGAATACCGACGCCGAGACGTGCTGGTATCGCAGCACCGACCCGGCGTCCAGGCTCCGCTGGTTCATCGGAACGCAGACGGTCTGGCTGCTCCTCGCGTCATTTGGAGAAGTCGTCGCTTTCTTGATCATTGTAGGGCATCTAGTTGAATACAAAGTCTGTCTCTTCACATTATGCCTCCGCAGTGTGCTGACATTTACAACAGAGGCTCGCGACGGGCCCTCGATTACACCGCAACATTATTCTCCGAATTGGTAAGCTACCATCCGGCTTTCAGGCTCTTAAAATTGACACAAGGATCACTGACAGGCCTGTACCCCTTCGTTTCATGTCTACTGAGCATATCTACGTCCATCTTGGATCTGCATGGACAGATCTCCACAGAACTCGTACGTCGATATCTGATTATAATTGACCGCAAAAAAAGGCCTCATCTCATCATAGAATTTGAGCTTAAGCCTCGCCGGTGAGTTGCTCTTGTGCGCTTGCCGCCATATGTATTCAAGTCCTTAGATATCACACTGTTTTCCGCGCGCCCCCTCATCTATGGCCTGCTCGCTGCCACGGATCCAGTGCGTATCAGTTGTTTCTGAGGCAAAATCCCGGCGCTGATTAACACATAGTCCTTCCTCCGGGCCATGCGTGAGCTACACCCTGGCTCAAACACTTCGGGCGATTCGAATTCGAGTACTCAAGGCGCGGCGCCTTGCCTTACAACCTTCCTGGAGCTTCCCTTGACGACCGTAGAGAGCGAGAGCGGGAAAGATGACATGTTGGAATCTCTTGAACTGGGCCAGACGACGAAGGGTAACGGTGGTACCCCAGAAGTTGGCGGGGAAGAGGAACGGGCGGGGTTGCCAGTGCATCCATTGAATTCCGCCATGCACAGCCCAGATGCATTTGTGATGAACAATATTGCTTGTCATATTTGAGCTATCAGTATTAGCTATTAGTATAATATGTAGGATTCCGTTGGTGTAGATAATTTAGAGCTAATTAAACGCGAGCACTACTGGCCGCCAATTTAACGCGCACGCAGCTTCAAGAAAGCAGGAGCTAGTCAAGAGATCAATTAAATCGTTTCTCCGCTGTGCGCTATATTCTGAAAGCGCGTTCAACCTTCAAACGAACCAGTCCTTGTTCCTGGGACAGGCAGACTACATCGAGGACAGAGATTCGGTACACAATCCTCCTCACACACCTATAGATGAACCGAATACTTATCTGATTCAACCCCATGGACGCGCCGGACCAAGGGCACCCACAGTCGGGTGATTTGGGTGCATCGTTCGTCCTTCTTTCGAAGTTTGTTGGTTGAATTTTCATTCAGGAGGTTTGGGCGGGGTGGAAATGCCGCGGGTGCCGCGCGACCGCCGCGCACTGACGCGGTTGAGGCGGCGGTGGCTGTGCAATTGCCGCAGCAGTTATAAAAAAATGTTCGTACCTGCGTATTGTTGTAGTCTGTTGATATTCTTCAGTATCTGCTTTTCTCTGACCCTTTCTATTCCAGTTCCGCAAGGCGGCCAGCAGTGCTCGTCAGCAGGATACCGGTAACCTCAAACAGAAACTCAATTACCCTCCTTCCGTCACCGACACGCCTATTATCTCCGTCATCCCAGAAACAGAATCGAAGTCAGACAAAGGCATCAACCATCCCATGCTCCGAGACACCATCATCCCGTGGTCTCTTCGCCTCCAAATACATGAGCGGGCTTGGAGCGGGCTATCGGGGAGGACGGGGAGGAGGAACTGACACCGGAGGCAATCGCGTACGTCCTGATGGATTGGATTGACGGTGAAGAGAAGAGGAAAGATGCACGACGTGGCGATGGAACACGCTGATGCATCAAGTCGGGCCGGGGTCGGGTGATCCGATATCCTCCTCTCTTCTTCCTCTCATCGTCATTTTCAATTTCTTCCCGCAGAACGCACGCACTCACTTGAACGCCTGGATCCACTGCCACAGTGCCAGATACACGGCCAAACTTGAAGCCGCCGGGTCAGTCCTTCCTCCGGCGAGCTCGTCATCGGCCGGACGGAATGAAGCGCGAGCTTTGGGACGATGTCGATGGTGGGTTAGCAGAAGGAGACGGGGTTGATCAACGGGTGCGTGTCCATTTAGATAGTTCTTTGTTTCGATGTACACGCGTCGCAGCTCATACATACAAGGACTATGTGCACCACATGCGCCCACGCCGCTCGCCCGCTCTCTTCAGCGCCAACCGCTTCCCGTTTCTCGCCCGCCTTGGGCTTGTTGTCCTATCACTCCCGACTCGAATCTGGATGCATGCCCCTCTAGAATTATCGCCTCCCAATTCCACGCTGATCTACTTAGGACCCGGGCTTGCGCTGATCCTTCCTTTCCGGCCCCACCACTACTCGACGCTCGACGCCCACCGCCATAGCCCCACCCTAGGGGCCTTGTCCTGACTCCGCACTCTGCACTCCGCACTCCTCACCCCCGCCTTGTTCATGTACTCCACGCTCACGCTTCAAGTTCTCCCGCTGCTCATACACTCATGCACGATCCGCTCCTCACGCTCCTCACGTTCCTCCCACGGCGCAGGGATACTCACGCTCTTGCATTCCCTCTCTATCTCGCACCCATCGCTCCGTATGCAGTCCGTTACCCCGCCACCGTATCGGTCTCCATCTCGATCTCACACCCCGGACTTCTCACTCCTCGCGTGCACTGTCTGCTCCCTCAGGCTTCTGCTGCTCGCCCACTTTCGCTACTGCTTTGTTTCGCTGAGCCGGAAGGTATCCCATTCCACCTCTCGAAACCGTGGCTCCTCAGCGGTTTCTGCTTAGTCTTGGTCTGGATCTGGCCTCTGCACTGCGTTTTCACCTCCCCAGACTCCATCCGCTCCTGAAGCGTGATTAAGACTAGGAATCGGACTCGCCTTGGGTTAGCGGATGGCTATCACTTTATCTCTGTCTCCTCTGCGCCGCCTCAACTTAAGAGCACGACGAGGAAACTGGGACGAGCATGGACTCGGAATCTTACGCGCGAGCGAGCGAGGGTGCGATTAAATAAGCCTTGCAGTCGACCTGAAGTGGACCTCCCGTTCGTGCTTTCGTCCTTTCTTTCTTTCGTTCTAGTTCCAGTTGTGATTCCAATTCTGATAAATTGTACACTCACATTTCAGCGTTCCGCGCAATTCGCCCGCCCACGCTGGATCTACTGGGAACACATTCGTTTCTTTATTTCCAGTTCTCATTCTCATTCTCATTCTAATTCTAATTCTCGTAATTTATCCACTCACATCCCAAGTCCTCTGCGTAATTCGACTGCCGACGCTGGATCTACATACACGGAACGAGTTCAGAAAAGGGACCGTAGGTGTCCCCATCCTGCATGGTGACTGAAAAATATCCCGGGGTCACTTGTGATTTAGGCTAACACTCTCGAAATTGAAATTGATATTTCGTGCGTTTGTCTGCCTACAGTCACAATCCACCGAACGCCAAACCACGAACCATACTCGCTCGGTGTCCCCATGAGAAAATTTTCCTTTCAAGGGCGAAAATGGGAAAGCGTTTCATTCCAAGAGAGAATTTCAAAGACCGGCAGAGACTTGAATTGAAACTTGCCCCGCCGAATATTCAAGGGCTGATATATATATTCTGTTCCTTTTTTTTGCCCCATACCATCATCAACCCCTCACCAGCGATTTGGCTTTCCACCGCTCCCCGCTTCCAACAAATAGCCGTTGTTGAAGAGACAATACATACATCTGGGTGGCGCCGGCTTGACAGGAGATCTCGTTGGTTGTCTTGAATTTCTGACTTTCAAATGGCATGTATCCTTTACGTCCAGGGTTGGGTATCTCGGTATATTCCACGTCAACATGCTGTATGTTCAGTTGTGCATCTTGGAAGTTGGAACGCCGTTTGGCTTGCATCCTTTCTTCGGTCATGGGAGGCTCTATCTGCGGCGTCCTCGCATCGCAGACGAGATCTCCCGCGCTGCGTCTCAGCGGTCAACAGATCCTAGACGCGATCAATGCTCACCGTGGATGTCCGCACGTGCACCAGATTAATATGATCGGTGTCTCGATGCCCAGCCACCTACTGTAAAATCAACGAAGCATGAGCCCGTTCGATTAGGGGCCGGTACAGTATGTTGAAACAGAATCGTTTTCACGAGCTGACGACAGACCTCATCAGTTTTCCCTCCACAATTTACAGTACCACAGTCTCATCCTCCCTGATCAAACCCTCAGTTTCAATTCAGCGGACCACCTGCGTTCTATATAGGATGTGGGTGACCGATCGCTCAGTGACTCGTCCTGGTCACTCGGATTTCAAACTCCGCTAAGCGTGTGCCGAGCCTGTTTGGCGGGCGAGTCACCGCCTCTCCCCTCTCCGCCTCCCCTTCGGTCACCGCCTTTTTGGTGGCCCGGTCATTATCCCGGTATGGTAATTCCTATCTTTTCAAACCTCTTGCATCCCATATATGGCAATAATTATTTGCGGAAATGCTGTATCATACTTAACCCCCTGGCCATCGACAGTGGACAAAATCAGGAATGACTTGGAGCACCGGAAATTGACAAACCCTAGCATTGAGGGGAAACGTCATATTATCAATATGTTTGTTGGCGGCAGATCGCAATACCTTACCAGGGTACAAGGTATACCCAATGATATTGAGGACTCACTTATTGAACTAATAAATACCTTCCTCTGGGAGGGTAAACGAGCCAGAATCTCCAGCAGTGCTATGTACTCCCACGTCTCAGAAGGTGGCAAACAAATTTTGAACATACGCGCTCGAAACGAGGCGATCGATCTATGGAATCTTCAGACATATCTGACACAGGGACCTCAACGAGCTTCCTGGTGTTATTTCATGGACTTTATCTTGGCCAAATGGCTTGAAACCAGTTACCTGAACGTCCAGCCTGGGCAAATAATCAATGTTTTCCTGCAAAATATCCACCTACCAATTTCAAGTCAAACTCCACTGCCGGATCAGATCAAGAAAATGATTATAACTGCACGGAAATACCGACTTCTCTTCACTGGTCTTTCTGTGAGCCAGGATGTTAAACTAAAAATGCCCATCTGGAAACACCCAGCAGTTCGCAAGTCAGATTATGATCACGCATGCCGCCGCCAAGCAGCCACATGCTTGCGATTAAACCACAATGTTAGATCTGTGGAAGATGTTCTAACTATTGCTATGCGTAGAACTACTGTTCAACGGAAGCCCCACACAATCAACCCTTCAGGAATTGGTCGCCAGAACTGTGGATGTCGACCCTGCCAACGTGACCGCGTCGAACTTGGATGTAAGCATCCCGGAAATTGCATTGACACTGCAAAGATTTTGATTGATAGCATCCATCGAAAATGGAACCCTACCGCAGATAATATTAGCTACGGGAATTTGTCCCTGACAACCGCGGAAACTGAATTGAATAGTAATCCGGTGCGAACAGGTGAAGTCAAAATATTTGATCCTAACTTCACGTTAAACAACCTTAACCGAGGATTCCGGATCTTTGCATTCGGAGACTTTTTAAACGAGGTTCCAGCGAGGAGATTACTCCTTACAGAACCTGAACCTAGCCTCTTGACAGTATTTTTCCACCCTCATATTCGACATCCCGGTGAATTTAACACTGAAATACACTTGACTGTCGTGACTGTTACTCACGACCATCAGACAGACTGTATGAGTCTCCTAATGACTTTCGACAAACCATACATTCCACGATCATTTCCAACTGCTCTTTTAGGTGGACTTCTATATATATTGCAAAACTCGCCAAAAAATCAACCTCTCCTAATATGTGCATCCTCTGATTTCTTGCTACGGGTTCTAGTCAAAGACAGAATCAAATATGAAATGGACATGCTGAATCCTGGCTTCGAGTTGTTACAGGCCGTTTTTCCTGCTTCAAATGAACGCTCTGGAAGAATTCAGTTCAAGAAAGTTGAAACGAACCCGGCTAAATGTGCTCTCAGTCTGACAAAGATAAATGTTGAGATTGATACGGAAATTGACCTGATGTTCAATTGCCCGGGATTCCCAATATATTGTGGCTCACAACGATTGTTTACTAAGATAATCAATAGCCTGACAACGATTCCTCACCGTAAATCAACCTTTGTTAACCTCGAACGAATCCGTTGTGCAGTTCAGGAATTTTCAAACATCACCCCGACTGACAAAATGATCTGGCAGAGTATTCGCTCCACCACCTTCCAACGCCTAACACGCGAGTTCTACTGGAAATGTATACATGACATTTTCCGAGTGGGAGATTTCTGGACTCACATACCACACTCGGAAGTTTTCGGACGCTGCCACATATGTAATGTACCAGAAACTCTAGAGCATATTGCCTTAGAATGTAAGGCACCTGAACAAAATTTAATTTGGAGTCTCACACACCAACTCTGGTGCAGAAAATACTTAAATTGGCCAAAATTGAACTGGGGGTTGGTTCTGGGACGTAATCTTGTTCAGTTTAATACGCCAAGTGGCAAAATATTGCCACAGAAAGGACGGTTGTTTGCCATCTTAGTATCGGTTGCCTGGCATGAAATTGGGAGGTTGCGAGTGGACAGAACATTAACTCATCCAGGCAAAGTCCATTCAGAGCTCGCAATCTGTACCCAATGGATGAGATCTATCAACGCATCGTTGAATCGAGATCGAATCTTGACGAATAAGACTAGATTCGGTCCATTGTCTTTCAACAAAAATTTAGTGTTGAACACTTGGAGTGGTCTGTTTTTGAATGAAGATTCACTACCGGATGACTGGACTTACGAAAAGAGAGTAAACGGAATTGAGTTCTAGAAATCAGCCGTGAGGTCTATGATTCCTTCGTGCATTAAAGTACGGTGCGCGTTTGCAAGCTCCTCCTCCTCGAAGTTCATTATGCCAATCACTTCGCTTCCCAGCTCTTCCTCCGAGCCGTCAGAATCAATCGAAATTGCATCTTGCTCGGTCTTTGCAATTGCAGCGTCCGAGTCCGAGTCCACTACGTCGATCATTTCACGGCTAGTACCTCCCTCTGAGCCGTCAGAATCCGTTGAGCCTGAACCAATTGAGGTGGGAATACGAGTTAACTGCAATGTAATAAATGTCACGGCGTCCTTGACAACGTATACGTAATTGACCTTGCATGTTCTGCTGTACTGAAGACCATTCTTCATCTTCTGACTGGTTTTGAAAGCGCATTATGGCCTTAACCTGAAAATACACGTCTGTTTGATTTTTCTCGACCAAAGACGCGAAATTGAAGATGTAAACACGTGGAGAAATTTTGCCAAGATCTATTTTTGTTACAAAACATGTGTGACTTGTGAGTGACGGAGCGTGCCAGCCGACGCCGCATCACACAGGAGGCATCCGCCACCGCTTATGGATCCATAAGCGGCAAGCGCTTATGTGCGGCTTATGGGCCGCTTATGTGTGGCTTATGGTACTTTGCTTTGTAATCTAAATTGATCTGGCCTGTGTTCGAATCTGGCTGGGTGCATTCTTTTTCAAAATCAGGTATTTGCCTGGAGCAGTCTAGAAAAGGTCAAAATACAGTGTGCCTCAAATGTAATAGCTCATTGGATATTCTTGAGAGCGAAAGCCCTGTCAAGAATTTGACAGCCAGGGTATGTACATGGTGAAAATTATCTCTGGGGAAAAAATTAAACCAAGCTGAGTAAAAATGACCATTCTCAGTGACAATCCTTTCTGGGCCCATATGCTCAGGTCTGATCAGATCTGGTGCATATTCTGATCTTTTGATTGAAGATGCTAGTATTTTTGAGTTTTTTTGCAAAGTACATTGAACCAATTTCATTCAAGTACCGAGAGGTGACTTATTCCTAAAAACCTTTTGTTAACTGCAGGTACATCAGAACTCTTTAATTCACATATATGACTTTACACATAGTTGTTACTGTCTTGCCAACGAGTTTAATGCACTGTCCCTTTTTTGAGGGTGGTTAATATGCCAGCCCTGTGCATGGACTATAATGTGTGAAAATCATAAATCCAGGTACATTGAGAGCATTCAGCCAGTGGGACCTTGGGTCCCTGCCAGTTTTAACCATGGGATTATTTATTCTTGCCATCTGATTGAAATTGGTTCAGTGTACTTTATCAATGCAAGGCAAAAAAACTCAAATACTAATATCTTCAATCAAAAGATCAGGAGATGCACCAGATCTGATCAGACCTGAGCATATAGGCCCACAGAGGATTGTCACTGAGAATGGTCATTTTTCCTCAGCCTGGTTTAATTTTTTCCCCAGAGATAATTTTCACCATGTACATACCCTGACTGTCAAATTCTTGAAAGGGCTTTCACTTTCAAGAATGTTCAATGAGCTATTACATTTGAGGCACACTGTATTTTGACCTTCTCTAGACTGCTCCAGGCAAATACCTGATTTTGAAAAAGAATGCACGCCACCAGATTCGAACACAGGCCAGATCAATTTAGATTACAAAGCAAAGTACCATAAGCCACACATAAGCGGCCCATAAGCCGCACATAAGCGCTTGCCGCTTATGGATCCATAAGCGGTGGCAGATGCCTCCTGTGTCAGTGCTCGCTTGTGCTACCGACAGCCGAACCGATTGGAATTGCTGGATCCCGTCCACCCGAGCAGGGACTAAGTGCGTGATGAAGCAAATTTGACAAGTTAGGTAGCGGAAGAGTGAAAAACATGCAAATAATTAGTGGATTATTAAATGTGCACTTTGACCGCCACTGATATAATATATTACTCGGGTGCATAGGATGCCCGGAAGGCCTTATGACGTGACCAGCGAAGTATCATATTATACTGATTTTAGAACCCCTGGGACGCCTTTGAGACGTCATTAGACGACTCATTTCTCATCTCATTCGAAACGATTGACAATGTGGGCATCGTTATCGCCTCTATCCCGCCGGTCCCACTCGGAGTGACATTGGAGATCGAGAAGGAGCCGTCGTTCGAGAGCATTCCACGCAACTCCTTGCGGGTGATGAGTTGGTCCATCATTGTCTATGTCAAAATACATTAGACGAGAAATTTGGAGGGAGTTTATCAGTAAACTCACATGCGTGTAGATGCGGCCTATGGGGAGGGCAAAGAGCGCAATCAGGTACGTTCTAGGAGAAAAACGGGTCGAAAGGAGAGTGCCGAGCGCAAATACCGCTGCATAAGCAGGAATTTCATTGAGTTTCAGCACAGCACTTGTCAAAATGTCCACGCACCTGTGAAGAAGCCAGATTGCACCGCTGTCCGGATTAATCGGTTTAACACTTTCTCCGTGTCGGTGAAGTTGGTGCGCAACCGGGAGAACATGTTGGTAATTATGACTGCGCTCCTGCCATCAGCCTCGGCTTTGAGTGGTAGACCAAGGTACCTCACTAGTGATCATTATGTCGATGCCACATTGAAGCGAAAGATTGCCCTCGACAATGGGCTGCACCGCAACAAGTTTTGCGAGCCTGATGGAGGTGGAATGGCGTTGATTCAGAATCACCTTTCTTCTGGAGTGACACGTACTTCGAGGAAATCCACATCTCTATCGCAACGGTGGCACCCATCCCACAGTTCGCGAGGGCGGTGGCCAGCAGGAACCCGAAGAGGATTTTGCTCTTGGTGAAGCGATATATACTCCACGATTGAAAAGTGTGATTAACCAGCGCAAGAATAGACATGGCTGCAGAAGTTTGAGCACGGAGCCTTGAAGGTGTTCAGGGCAGCTTACTGAGGGCCGTGAAGGGATACGGCCATAGCATAACTAGGGCGATGTGAGTTGGGAATGGACGAGTCGTGATTGAACCTTCTCACTCGCAACCACATTTGGATTTGTGAAGTTTCTGAGCGGGAATATATGAGCTTCGGCTTGGGGGCGCAGAGGCACAGGGCCTTTACTCACGTTACACAGTAGAACCTGGGTTGAGTAATCAGAATGGATATCCAGTCGCATCTGGGATATCTACCACGACATATAAATAACTGCTGCCGCTTGGGTCGCGTTGATGATGAAAAGAAAGGCGACCAACGATCTGTGAGAGAAATTAAACCTGGAACAAGCAACAACACGGTACGCGCCTAATCCACAAAGGATCCTGATACTCTGGGTCGATATCAGACTCGAAGCTATGTCATGGGGATGCACGACACACTGGAAGTCCAATATGAAAAGAATTGGGACATAATGACTCCTGTTAAGTAGGTGTTGACTAAAAATTCATTAGCTTAGAAACCGTATGGCGAATTAGCAAACGCACTCGTCATACCCATTAGAGTAAACCCTGCATTTATCAGGGGAGAAATTAATTACGATCTGGACGCAGGGATGTATCACGAACCAATAGTTTGATCGAACTCCCCCATAGATACGATAAACACGAAAAGCGGGAAGTGTTGCAGTGGGAGAGACCGATGACCGCAAGCGAGAAAGAGTCGGCGGGTGCGTGGGACCGAGTGAAGCTCTTTAAAGACTCGCGAAGAAAGAGTAACGTACGGCACATTCAGTTGACGGAGACAATCGTGAGAAGTGCAGGGGTCTTACATTGCAAATTTGCGATCCTGACGGCGGGGGTAAGGTGGCAAAGGACCCTGTGGTGGAAACTCAAAATAGCAGCGAGCTCTCGACGATGCTCCTTCCCAAGAGGACAGTAAGATCTGGATGATCTACTGTCCTCTTTTCCTTTCCTTTCTCTCTTACTGGGAAATACAAACGACGGGCGGAGGACCCTGTGGCGAAAACTTAGTAGCAACAAGCTTAAAATATAAACGACAGGCGGAGATCAGGATCCTCGTCGCTTCGCAGTTTGCCAGCTGGCCCTGTGGCCTCACGTATTTGAGACGGGGTTATGCCAGTGCAAGATTCAGTCGGGTTGCCGCCAGAGTTAAGTATAGTCACTTCGGTGGCACAGGCAGCCAGCTGGCAGTATGCTTGACAACGAGTCATCACTATCTCGGCGAACTCCGGAGCTAGAGACTCCATATGAAATGCAATTCACGGCAATTCTGTCGGTTTCGTCCTATTCGGGGGTCGAGACCCCTGATCCGACCTTCCACCCAGATTCACAGGTCAAGCGCCTGATTCCTGAGCGTACATAAACCCCGGGCCCCAAAGTCAATTCAACCCGCGAACCTTATCTACCTTCAAGACCATGTTGTATCATATGCGGTGAAAGCTCTTCCTGAGCTTCTCTCGACGTTTGAACTCGGAAACCATATTTTTTCTCCCCCCAAAATCCCATCAAAATTTCGCGCCTCGACCACTGTCGAGGGCCAAGGGTTTTAACAACTTCGCGTGTTCTCAGCCTTTTGCACGTGCAAACGCAGCGGAACTTGTCTCCACCAGTCCATTTGGGAAATAGAAATGCCGGACGCCGGCGGCATGATTGACGGTATGATCAGCGGCATTTTTCAGGGCCAAAACATCACTGATCCGCAACAACGGTAGGATATCGGCGACTGTTCTAAATAAACATCAACATTGCGGCGAAATATTCTTTCACCAGCCCATTGGCGAGTGTTTTATTGAATATGGCATTTTGCAGTTATATTTGACATATTTTGGGTTACTACCCGGAACCTACCAAAAAGGCTGTTACAACGCACAAAACATGGCTGAGCAGGGGACAATATGCTGATTATGCAGTTAACATTTTTGTCCTCTTTCCCCTCTTAATTGGCTTAAAGACCACGTCGTGGGCAAACAGCGAAACTGTATACTATGCTATTTCGACCGTAGATTCAGGTCACAGGTCACAACGGCCATTGAATTGAACCTACTTCATTTTGGTCACAGTCACTAGTGATTCTGAATTTGGCGACATTTTTTCCCCGCACCGGACAAAAATTAGACCGGTGACCGATCTGTCTACGGGACAAACTGTCGGTAGACAGACCGGTCGATCTGGTCTTAAATTTGAATGACAAGCGGCGGCACCGCCACAACGCGTCATACTGTGCGTGAAAGTCACGTTTGATGCCCCGGACTTTGCCGAAGGCACCCCAAAATCCATGCACAGAACGCAATTTATGGGATTTCAACATGATTACAAGGCCTGGAAAGATATACGAGGCATTTTCTACCGGTAAAATTTTGTCGAACTTTTTCAGCCAATTCCAGATGCTTCTACCCAGTATTTCACATAGTTACATCGATATTTCACCAGTATCCCGGGATAAAGCCTCAAATAAAATTACCATGATCAATATGATGTATATTATTCCAGCTTCAGACACTATCTCACTCAAATCAACCTTAGAAACCTCAGGACATGCGTTTTGGGGTGCCTTCGGCAAAGTCCGGGGCATCAAACGTGACTTTCACGCACAGTATGACGCGTTGTGGCGGTGCCGCCGCTTGTCATTCAAATTTAAGACCAGATCGACCGGTCTGTCTACCGACAGTTTGTCCCGTAGACAGATCGGTCACCGGTCTAGACAAAAATTGATTTTTCGTCTCCCAGCCAAATTTCAGCTCTTCTATGCCGCTTTTAGTGCCAAACCTGATGAGCAACAGGCAACTGAGAAAATTTGAGAGCTGGATCGGCAAAAACATGCCTTCCCCGCGGTCAGATTGAATCGAAGTTGAAGGATAAAGATTAAGGTCTCAGGTCTCACCCGAGGTTGAATCTAGCAAAAGGTGAATCTAAGAGGTCACAGGTCACACCCGCTGAATCTACGGTCACAGTATCCCAGCTCTTATGTAACCACCATATCGATTTTGAAAACTTTGGATACTCACCCCGTTCTGACTCCAATGCACGATGTACCGTCTGGGCGTGTGGGGTACTCATCTCGTACGCTTTGCTGCGTGATTTGGCGGAAATGGCGACCTCTGCGGCCCAACGCGTTTCAACGACGTGCCGCTGCGCGCGGCTCGTGTGTCGCGTGCGGGTGTGGTTCACAAGACACGGGCCAAGTCTGAATCACCCGGTCAGGGGGACCGGCGACTTTATGGAATCAGCGCAGATGGCCGAGAACTCATTCCCTGTCTGCCCATGCTGGCCAATGACTGTAACCTTGCCTCCACCTTTTCTACCGTACGGTCCGGGGTGTAAATGCACGACCGATGTAGACCTTCTTGAGGCTGTTACATCCACAGCACCCATCCACGATTCCACGGATCATTTGCCCGCAGCGACTTCCCAGGACGGACCCTTGGCCACTGGCTCCCTCACGGACTTTGCGGACTGGACCAAATCCGTGGCGCGGGGCCCAATTTTCGACCGACGTTGCTTCACTGGCGGGTGATCAGAGTCGGACAAGTCGGACATGGGCCCGAATCGTTCCGCACTCTGCCGATCGTGATCGACAACTGCACGTCGATGGTTTATTTAGCGTTTATGTGCGTTTTGGCTCTCAATTGGACACTGGGTTGGCGCATTGCCGTGAAACGGACCCGGGCTGCGCTCCGTTTATGTTCTGTGGTCCCCGAATTCTGTGGTATGACGCGTACCTGGGTGCTAACATTTCCGCCCGCCTATCAACTCGCCGTGCCGTCTACGAGATCGGGCTCCTCGGATGCGTTAGCTACTGGATCCTTTATATCGGGTAGGATGTTACCATCGGCCACAGGAACCTCAGGATCCCCTATTCGTGGTGGCAGCAGGACAAATCGTGGCGATGGGCAAGCGCGCACTGGACCCACGGACCCCACGGATGGCGTAGCTACGGGTAATATGGCCACAATGGCGGCTGAAGTCAGGATCATGTATTGGAATATATTCCATGATTTCACCCTTAAGCTGACAAGCGCTGAGTTCCGTTCTTTGCGGAAACTGATGTGCTCCCTGGCGAAGAGGATCCCGCCGACGTTCCTCGTGGATATTCTTTGGTCTCGCTCCGACGGAAACCCCGGCTCCAGACCAATCGGCGTGAGGGAGGTATTGATTCGGGATAATATTGAGTTCGTCAAATCCCATTTGAGTTCCCCGAATATTCTTGTCCTCGACCTTGGATCTATGTTGACTAGTAGGGGTGTACATTCCACCGGTAACCTCTCGATGGCAAGGCTGGACAGATGTAGAGCCAATTCAGCAACTCTGGGAAATGGTTGCGCTTTGCACTCCAAATGTGGAGAAGCCAGTTATACTACTGACTGATATCAACGGCCGAACTGGAAGCCGACAAGAAGATTTTTCAGACGCTTGGCCGCGGAACTCGTCGGATGCCACAGTGAACACGCGTGGTTCGACCATTTTGGAAGAATGTGACAAATATGGGCTCTGTATTTTGAATGGTACTGCGTTTGAAACTGCTTCACCTGGTCGATACACATCCCACCAGCCTCAAGGTCAATCTACAATTGATTATGGATTTGTTTCAGAGAGATTGTTGCTACTGATCCAGAGTTGAGTACCCTACGCCAAACCAAAAGACGATTGGGCAGATCACACTCGTATATGTGTTTCTCTGAATGGCTCAGCGATCTCACGGGCTCGGCGCACAAACTTTGCCCAACAACCTGCTCCCGATTTTCCTGGCCGTGAAGAGATTGATCTCTTGTACCAGGCAACGATGGACGCGCGCGAAACACCCGAAAAGAGGTTATACTCGCTTTATGGATCCGTACTGGCAGAGTCTCTACCTGTACATATCTACGTCGAAGGGGTTGCCCCCGGATTGGTGCGAACGAAGCCTGCTGGCGCCGGTATATGCTATGGTGCAGGCTCACCATTGAATATCAGAACGATTTCCAGGCGCATCTTCGCGCGAATGACAGCGCTTTTGTACTCCTCTGCCTCATTGACAAGGCACAGGCATTTAATCCCTTGTATGTGGTTTACCTGGACCTAAAAAACGCGTTCCCTGGCACAGATAGGTCAACACTGTGGGTTAAACTTGTTAAACTCGGTATCTCGGGGCCGATGATAGAATGGTTAAAGCGCCTCTATGACAGGATTCAGTACATTGTCTGTCTGGACGGCCACTATGCACCCGAATTCAGATCTCTCCTCGGTATTTTGACAGGGGATCCTGGTTCCCCCCACTTGTGGAACCTGTTAATGTCCGACTTCATCCTTGCGCATCACCCAGAGGATATTCGGTTGAATGGCGTACCTATAAACCAGATCGACATGCGGACGATGTAATCCCTGGTCTCGTGCGCTTCGTCGGTATGCTTCCGGTGGGGGACTTGCAGAGGGACACAAATGGGCGTATTTTCATGACATGGTTCTGCAATGGTTGAAACCCTTGGGAAACAGAAGTCAAAACCAAACCTAAAAAATATCTGCGAGGAGTATGCCCTCGACCGTGTTCAAACCGCCACCTTCTCGATGTCGATGTATGCCGGCCAGGGGAGGTCCAAATGAGTGTGGGAGTAGCCTTGATCCGAGAGCGCGGTTCTGGGGAAATAGCCAAATGCTTGAAACGGCTTGGGACTGTGAATTGCAAGAACGTACCAAAACCAGACAAGCAAGCAATGAAAGTGACGCGATTTTCAAAATAAAGGTCATAGAAAAGAGCCCGAGTCCTCGGGCGGACTCCAGCCGCCAGCTCTCCAACACATTGCGCTGGGCTTCAATCAATTTAAGGGGGTTATCTTCCGTTCGGTCAACGAGGCGTGCGATCAGTTCTACTGCATATATAAAGAGGGGAGTGAAGTGCGCAAGAGACCATAAGACTGAACCGGTACTCGATAATTAGGCGATGGGGGATGTGAGATGAACTGCATGATCATGACGACAGCACAGGATAGAAATCGGAATATCGAGGAAACATGACTCCGAAAACCTTCGCGTGGAGCATGCCCTGGGACGGGTGCGATGTAATCCTGGAAGAGTAGTCGACCATAATGAAAATGAAGCCATTTAAAAAATAAAGGGCATGGCAAACTCGGGCCGACTCGAACCGCCAGCTCTCCAAGAGGGCGTGGATCAAGGCAACGGTCGTTTGGTCAACGAGGACATGTAGGCGATGTACATACCCATTTTCAGCAGTGATATCCGTCGACTTCCCGCTGGGCGAATGCAGCTGACCCTAGAGGAAGAGGAATTGAATCGCACCCCACCATAATACTGCGCTCAGCGCTAAGTGCTCGCGGAAAATCGTGATCGAAATTCAAAGGCAGTAAATCGGGAGTGTGATTGACATAGAAGCAGCCGCAGCGGGCGTGGTCGACTGCGTGGGGCAAGTACGGGACAGCACACTGAGAACAGAAGCGGTGGCGGCGCGGAGAGAAGGAAGGAGGGAAAAGGCTGTGGCTTCTCCGGCGCGGACAGGGGCGGACGTGACATAGACGGGAACGGAGAATGCACGAGGTGAAAAGTGAGAGTTCACGAGAGTGTGAGGGGATAAGTGAGAGGGAGGAAGGACATGACAGTGACAGGAAGAAAGTGGGGGAGAGGGAGGAAGACAAATCTGTAAAGATAAATAAAGAACCATCGCAAGACAACACTTCGAGATAAAACAAAAACAAAAGAGCGGGGGAGGCAACAAGAGGGACGATCGGGTGCCTGAGCTGGGTTGTGCGGGAAGAATGCGACGCTAGGAGGAGAGATCCTATTACGCTTGGTGCCTGAAACAGGTGAAAAAAGCACTGGATCTCGACTTGCTATGCGAGCATGCAGCACGCGTCGCAACGTAATAAGTATGTAAAAAAACAGGCAGGACGGGGCGAAGGAAGGCCATAGACATAGGTTTAAGCGCGAGGTAGGCAGGAAGAGGGCTGACGGAATCCGATTCCAACACAGAAAACAGAGTGGGTCCGAGCAGAGCAGTAGGAGCAGAAGAATAAAGAAAGGCTGAAGGTTGACGACATG
This sequence comes from Mycena leptocephala, assembly GCA_029378395.1. Lineage (NCBI taxonomy): Eukaryota > Fungi > Basidiomycota > Agaricomycetes > Agaricales > Mycenaceae > Mycena > Mycena leptocephala. The sequence continues at coordinate 156,878 of JARJLF010000176.1, forward strand.
GAACTCGTATGACGCAGATGAGCAGTGGGTGGTATTGAAGGGCGAGAGCAGAGTGGATAAGACAGGATAAGGTACATGGGCAGCCTCGTTCAGGAAGATCGACCAGATGCCTCACAATCAGCAGAAAAAATCCATTCATAACTGAGAACGACCAGTGTACGTAAGTTAATCGGAGTTGTACGCAGTATCGTTCGAGAAGCGCGTCAGCGTCGGTGCTGGAAACAAAGCCTGACAGAGACAAAAGAAGACGAGAGATGTTTGATTCGGCGCCGAGACTCGGAGCCGACACGAGAATGAGGCCGAATAAAAGGCAGTCTGCGTGAAAATCGAGTGATACATGGAGAGAAGACCAAGGAGATCAAAGAGGAAGTTGTTCGATGCAGATGTCAGCTCATACGCGTGCTCAGGCGCCAGTATGAACGCGTTGCATCAACCTGGGTAACTAGTACTTGAAAGGCAGATGCTAAAGGTTTCACCGGGTTTGGATCAAGGGTCCAGTGAGCTGCGATGGCGGGAGAGAAGGCGAAAGATGTATTATGTGGCAATGCGGCCAGCGTCGCATCAAGTCGGCCCGGGTGATCCGGTGCGTTTCGTTCTCCCTTCTCCCTTCTTGAAGGCTTCTTCCTCCCATCACCGCCTTCAATTTTCTTCCCGCAGAACGCACGCGCTGACTTGGACGCCCCGGTATACCACCAGATTCATTGGCAGATCTTGAACACGCTAGGTCGGTCCCTCCTCTAGTAGAAGCTCGTTGTCGGGTGGGCGGATTCGGCGGGATGGGGTGTGAATTGGGGGCGAACCCCGTGGTGGGTTAGCAGATGGGGACGGGCTTGGTGAACAGGTACGCATCCATCCAGATCTACCCACGCCTCGATTGTGCACGAGTCTCAGCTAACAGACAGAGTCTATGACATTCGCGCGCAGTACCAAACTCTCCCCTTTTCTCGTTCGCCTTGGTCTTGTTGTCCCACCATCATCGACGCGATTCTCGATTTGCCCCGCTCCTCTTCATTTATCGCCATCGATTCCAACCGGATCTTCTCAGGCTCGTCTCTAGGTTTTCTGTCCTTCCTGCCCTGCCAATCCCCGAGTTCCAAGCCGCCACCGCCAGCTCCCACCATCAATTTCTGGTCGATGCAATCCTCGTAGCTGCCTGCGCTCCGCTCTCGCCGCCTGCATTCACGCTGTTTATACTGCACGCGTGCCCGCACTCGCACTTCGCCACACCCCCTTCTCGCGCTCCGTACAGCCGCCTTCCATCGGCCCTCCCTCGCTATCTTAGCGCTTCTGGTGCTAGCTCGCCTCCCCTCGCCCGCCCCCGGACGTGTTTCGCACTTGTACATGTACTCCACGCCACGCGTCAAGTTCTCCCACTCATGTGCAATCCGGTCCTCACGCTCCTGCATGTCCTCTCGATTTCGCATCTATCACTCGGTACGCAATCCGCACTGTACGACCAAACGCTGCTGTTCTGGCTGCTATTCCTGCGTCTGCCGAATGGCCTCGACAGCATCGCGGTCACGCTGAACGTGCTTGTCCCAGACAACCCTGTTGGCGTTGTTTGAGGCCTTCCAGCCAGCACGCAGCTTTTCTACCACCTCTGCGTCCGTGAGTGCCCCAACGCTAACCACGGTGCTCCGAATGTCGTCGAAATCAGTAGAGGCGAAGTGCGGGCATATTCGGAGATACGGTCATCCTAGACTCCCATATTCGAGTCCAGCAGCAATCGAGAGGTCGGCGCGTAGCGCTCGTGGTTTTGAATCGTTAGGTTGTGGTGGTCCTCGAGGTTTACGTCACCGCCGACATTGTAGAAGTTGCCGTTGTGTATCTGGTATCCATTGCCACTGAACATGGGTCCCTCGAACGCGGACTGCAGAGATGAGGTGAAGCAGGGTGAGTAGAATGAAACGAGGTCCACCGTACACGTTGCGGTTAGACCCAAGGCTGTGTGACAGCAGGTGGCGGAAAGTGGCAGCTGTCAGCGGTGGCAGTTGGGGCAATGAATCGGTATATCGGAGATGAGATGCTGAGTGTAATCAAGGACCTCCACAAGCCGTAGACGAGTCCGAAACGCAGCACAAAGAATTTCATACTTCATTGAGGTTCACGATGGGGAACGGAGGAATTCTAAGTTCTTGACAAACTATCACAAGCTCAGAGCTGCTTCGAAAGCATTATTATCGACAAAGATTTGTTGGAAATTCAGAGCAGAGACTCTCATATTAGCAGGGAACCTGTTGCAAACGCGCGGGTATTTTTTCGCTGTCTACAAATTGCTGTCAACCACGCTACGATAGGTGCCGTCATGTCTTCGGATCCCGTGCCTGGTGGCTTCGCACCAACTAAGTGGAAGAGGTTGAAATTTATTCAGGATGCCCGAATCCAGAGATCAGGCGATGAGATTTTTGAAACACTCTGCGAGCGGAAATAATGGCAGGGTGATGTCGGCAGGAGGTAAATTTAGGAGGTGAGTCAGGTTCAAGTTCGGTTGCGCAGGCTGATCGCTATCAATACCAAGATAATTATAACCAACGGGCGTCAATTACTCCTTAACCAGAACCACGTCTGACACTCCGCAGCCCATTGAATATCGAAGCAACTGCCACTGCGGTGCCTTCAGGTTCACGTTCAGGACGCCGCCGGTCGAACAAGTGTTCATGTGTAACTGCAGCATTTGTTCCAGGGTGCGTTCCTAGAATCCAGGGCTGAGAATTCCTAGACGAGAACAATCTTGGGCTTTATAGAATGGCTACATGTGGGCCTTGCCGGCAAGCGAACAAGACTTGACTGTTGTGAAGGGCGACGAAAACAGCACCTTAAGGAGCTACCACTTTGGCAAGGGCCCGCTGGCACACAAGCTGCGTCCGTCAACGACAACCAAAGTCTTCGAGGAATGTAATTGAGCTAATCGCAGTTCTGCCCTACCTGCGGAACCTCAGTCATGAGTCGTGGTTTCGACGGAAAATGTGCCATCAACGTTCGTGAACCAGAGATCAGACAGTTTGCCTCGCACTCATCTCTCAGACATAGATTCGAACACTTGCGGATGTGGATCTTTATTCTGTGCCAGTACTCGCGAGCGACCCCGCCGCAATTGAACCGCAGTACACGGCCCCGGCCCCGGTCCAGGTGGAGGCCGTGCCCGAAGGCTCGACGACGGTATATAACGGGAACTGCCACTGCGGGGCGGTAGGCTTTGCGCTGGTAAGTCCTGAAAAAATCACCACCGCGTCGAACTGCAACTGCAGCATCTGCACTCGCGTTAGTCCACTTACACACCATCCATTTTCTCAGCTGTTGACGAAATGAAACAGGCCGGGGCGCTTTGGACCTACCCGCAAGTGACGGCGATGACCTTTCTGGGCCTCGATTCGTTGGTGGAGTATACCTTCGCGAGCAAGTCGATATACCACGGATTCTGCAAAAACTGTGGGGTTGCCATCCGCGCCCGCTTTGAACAAGGGGAAGCCTGCGCGGACATGGCGGTGAACGTCCGCAACATGAATGGGTGTCTGCGTTGCAAATCAAAAAGTGGGATGGGAAGTCAATACTGCCTCTGTATGAAGTGTAGGAGGAAGAAGGCTTTCGAGTCGGGTGAAACTCACTGCAGAAGTATGATCCACAAATTGAGCTAATGTTTTGAACTCATTCCAAGAATTGTCTGGACGTTCAAGAAGTGATTCTGAAATCGTTAACAGTCGTTACCATCTATCTGACAAGTGTGTGGTTGATCGAATCAGGTATAATTCTTGACAAGAGCAAAGCTGGTCAACGGATTTATCAATTGACGCTGGCGGCGGGCGCTCTGCTCTTTATCAGGTGCATCAGATACTTGTCAATCCATATTTCTGGAAATTTGCCACTCCTAGGCATTAATTCCTTCCCAGTATGAACGTCCTTACTGGACAAAAGGATTTTTATTCATTCGAACAGGTTGTTTTTCATGAGATCTTGCGAGATCTTTGAAGATCTTTGAAGATTTTCGACTTTGACCAAGACTGGTTGAGCATTTCAAGTTTTTTGGTGAAAAAATTGGTGAAAAATGTCCATTTTTTTTCACCCATTTTTCACTGAAAAAGTGGGTGAAAAATCCAAAACTTTTTCAGCACTTTTTTGAGTGAGAATTGAAGTGAAAAATTCGAAACAAAATTCATGACTTTTTCAGCAAGATTAACAGCAATAATTCATGCAAGTTTTACGCTGAAAATGAGGGTGAAAAATTTAAAACCTTTTTCACCACCATTTTCACTGGAAAAAAGACGGTAAAAAGTGTGAATATTCTGGAGTAAAAATGGTATAAAATTGATAATTGTTTTCACACATTTTCCACAATTTTTAATTGGCGTTTTTCACTGAAAAATGAGGTGAAAAAGTTACAATCTTTTTTACTACATTTTCCAATGTAAATTCAAGTGAAAACATTGAAATATTTTCCAGACATTTAATTGCTCGAGTATTTCAAGTTTTCCAGTGGAAATATTAGTGAAAAAGTTACCATGTTTTTCACCACTTTTTCGAGAGTCAGAATCCAAGTGAAAAATTTGAAACAAAATTTATGACTTTTTCGGCGAGATTAACAGCAATATTTCATGCAAGTTTTGGGCTGAAAATGATGGTGAAAAATGTAAAACTTTTTTCATTGCCATTTTCACTTGGAACAAGAGTGTAAAAAGTGTGAATAATCTGCTGGAAAAAATGGTATAAAATTGATAACTGTTTTCACACATTTTCCACACTTTTTTGTTGGCTGTTTTTCACTGAAAAATAGAGTGAAAAACTTTTATTGTTTTTTACCATGTTTTTCAGTGTGAATTCAAGTGAAAACATCAAAATATTTTCCAGGCATTTTCTGCTGGGAATTGTAGTGAAAAATGTGCAGCTGAGGCCGTTGTTGGATGGATTTTCGATTTAAGGGTCACAATAGATGCGCATGGATCATAGGCATCCAAATTCTGTCCTTATTTGGATGCTTAGGATCCATACACATCTACTGTGACCCTGAAATCGAAAATCCATCCATGCATGGCCTCAGCGGAATTTAAATTCATGTTTGCAGGCCCATTTCTGCCTGGATTTCGGATTTTCAAACCATGGCCCCACAGTGAGTGGCACGGGTGGTTTTTGTCATCATTTGGATGCCTATGATCCATGTGCACCTATTGTGACCCTCAAATCGAAAATCCATCCTACAACGGCCTCAGAAGAATTTAAATACCTGTTTGCATGCCCATTTCTGCCTGGAATTTGGATTTTCAAATCATAGCCCCGCACTGAGTGGCACGGGTGTTTTTAGTTTTCATTTGGATGCCTATGGTCCATGCACATATATTGTGACCCTCAAATCGAAAATCCATCCAACAACGGCCTCAGCGGAATTTAAATACTTGTAGAAACAGCCATTTTGGGCTATTTTCAGTCCGGATTTTCGAACCATGGCCCCACAGTGAGTGGCAATGGTGGTTTTCATCTTCATTTGGATGCCTGTGATCCATACACATCTATTGTGACCCTGAAATCGAAAATCCATGCATCGATGGCCTCAGCGGAATTTAAATACATGTTTGCAGGCCCATTTCTGCCTGGATTTCGGATTTTCAAACCATGGGCCCACAGTGAGTGGCACGGGTGGGTTTGGTCATCATTTGGATGCCTATGATCCATTCCGCTGAGGCCGTTGTTGGATGGATTTTCGATTTGAGGGTCACAATATATGTGCATGGACCATAGGCATCCAAATGAAAACTAAAAACACCCGTGCCACTCAGTGCGGGGCTATGATTTGAAAATCCAAATTCCAGGCAGAAATGGGCATGCAAACAGGTATTTAAATTCTTCTGAGGCCGTTGTAGGATGGATTTTCGATTTGAGGGTCACAATAGGTGCACATGGATCATAGGCATCCAAATGATGACAAAAACCACCCGTGCCACGGGACGCAACCATGCTACTTACCACCGACCATACCACCATCATCAAAATTGAATCTCGCGCTCCTGAGACTCTATCGACTCTAAGAGCACCCCCTCACATACCTGAGCAATCCTCTGACTCCTGCGCGTCGTTCAATACCAAATTCAAGCAATTTGGTCGTGGTCGTCGTTACCCCTATCTCCCAGGACAGTGCTCTCGCTGTCCTAGGGCACATACTGTGCCAACGCCCTCGAGCGTATAAGTCCCTATCCGTCGTCCTGCGACAGAGCGATCGAGGAGGTGTGAAACCATCTTCAGTCTCCTGTACGTCGTCGAAGACACATTTATTGGGGTGCGAGTGTACTCCTAGTCTACCTAATTCCTCTCTCTCTTTATCTCCCTTCTGCAACCTACTGAGCACCGGCTGCTTCTTCTCTCCGTATCTCTTGTATTCCCAGCATCTAAATGCCTTCCCGTCGTACAATTTCCAGGGCTGACTCGGACGAGGAGAGCATCTCTCTCGGCTCCATCACGGACATTGAAGATGCGCAAGATACCCATTCTCGCCCCAGCGCCCTTCCAGATATCGGCAGGCCCGATGGTGCGAACCCACCCCCCTATTCTTCTACCCACCCTTCGGCCCCTCTCCCGAGTCACGACCGGCGCATGGTTGCGCAGACCACAGGGACATTCGAGCGTGCCACAGCAAGGACGGCTGCGATTCCTGCGACACCGGTCCTGCCTGCGGGCACACCTAGTGAGTCGACCCCAATTGCGACTGTTCCCACTCCCTCGGGTAGCAACCCAACGGTGGCGGCGACGACTGATGCCGATGGTGACGCACCTGCAAAACGTCGCCCAGGCCGCCCTCGGAAGCCGACTGCAGATGCTAATGCCGGGCCGTCGAGTTCGGTCCAGCGTACCGCGTCGGTTGCCGGCGTCTCAGAAGAGCCTCGGAGAGGAACCATCGCGTGGGGTGTACAGCAGCTCCAGGCGGCTCGGGACGAGATGAACCGCCTCTACGATGATATTGTGGACCGGGTGGATGATTCAACAACGACCGCGGAGTCGTGTCGCGTGGAGATCCAGACGCTGGTCGCTCGGCTGGACCGTATGGGAAAACAGGTGCGCGTGCTCGCTGAAGACATCCAGGCTCTGCGCGATGAGCGTCAGAATGTCATCTTCGACACGGGCAGTGAGTCCGAGGACGTACCTGTCCGGAAGTCGGGGCCCAAGCGCAGGGGCGCGAGCCCGCGCCTCTCACGACCTACTAAACGCTCGCATCCCACCCATGGCTCTGACAGCGATAGCAGTGATGGCGCCCCACCAGCTGTCCGCCGCCGCCCCAATCCTGTCCCACTCGAGCAGCGCATCTCCGACGCTCGTACTGTCTACGCGGATGACATGGGGGACATCGCCCCAGCTCTGAGCCCATCACCACCTTCGTCGCCGACGAAGAGAGCAGCCCCAGCTCCTCCCATTTCCACTCGTACTCCTGCGCAGCCGCCGGCACACATCGCCACCGCCGTGCAACAGCCACAAAGGCCGCCTACTGCTGTCCATCACGCTACAGCGCCAGCCCCCCATCCCAGCTCGTCAATGCGCCCCCAGGACCACGCCGGTTCGAGTCACCGTGACGAGCATCATCAGTCGTCGGCGCGAAGGGGGAGTTCCCGTGGTCGCGGCGGGGATTATGGGCGTGGCCGCAGTGCAAAAGGAAAGGGTCGTGCGCGGGATACCGACGTCGCACCAGCGCTGGATAACTCGCGTGCCCAGGTTATTGTGGGCAAGGTTGCGTGGGGCTCACGCTCTCGGGACGTCTTCATCGACTTCTGCGGGCGAATCGAGGCATGTGGTTATGGCCCGGCGCCCACTCCTGCGTACGTCAGTCACCCGGATAAGGAATCGTTTGTGAGGGCCAGCTACACTGGTTCTCAGACGGAAACAGCTTTGGAGCAGGCGGAGATGATGGTCGCGGCGTGGAATGAGTGGTGCAAGACGTCGAAGCCGCACGCCAACACTGTGGCGTACCTTGCGGATTGACGGGGTGGGGTGCGAGAGGCGCAGGCTGAGGGCACAGCCCCCGAATACTTTCCTTCTTCTTACTCTCACGGTCCTTCTACATATCACGACTCGACGTCGTCTATTCCTATTGACTTCACTACTACATCCTCGCGGGCGCAGGATGTTCGTAATCCCAATGTAGTAGAAGATGTCCCGGAGACAGTGGAAAATACTACGCCTTTATGTTCTGAAGACCGTGAGTTATCAATTAGATGCTGGAATGTAGACGGAAAGCTGGCCACCTACCTCTCTCACCCCGCCTTCGTTGCTGAGCTTGAAAAGCATGAAGTGAATTTCTTTCAGGAAACACACCTGATGCCGAGTCAAGAACTCACTCTCCCCATACCTGATGGCTACGAAGTCTATGCTGTTGCTCGTGAACCCTCAAATACCTTTGAACGTCAGTGGGGTGGTGTGGTTGCCATAGTGCGTTCCGACTTGGAGGTAACTATGGATGAGCCTCTTTGCGGGCCTGATCTGCTGGTCCTGAAAATTGGAGTTGCCTGTATATTCAGCGCGTATGTTCTCCCGCATGGTTCTCCATACGCGCAATGGGCCGAGATGCACCCGCTTCAAAAACTCAATGAATCTATCGCGGTTGCGCGGACAAGGGGCGATGCCGTCTGTGTTGTAGGTGATCTGAATGGGCGCACCGGCTGTCGGGTCGCGTGTAAAACTATCCATCCTCGCCGATTCTCTCTCGATGCAACGGTGAATACTCAGGGACGGGCTATATTACAGCTAGCATCTGATCATGGGTTGCGCATCCTCAACGGCGACCCGCAGTTTGGGAACGGCTCTTGGGGCTGGACGTACATGCAGGTGCGGAAACCTCGGAAGAAACAGCCTCCGCTGGCTGGCCCACCTAAACCTCCCCGTGTCCACCGGTCTGTCCTTGATTATGCTTTGTGCGACATGGCAGCTTGTGCGATGGTTCAGTCCTTCGAGACACACCCAGTTGACAGTAAATGGTCGGATCATGGGCCCATTGTACTCAAAATGAAAATCCCCCGCGTGCACCCAGTGTCAAACCCTGGAAAGGTCTATCTCCGAAATAAGCTGCGCGAGTCCGATGAGAGTACAGCATACCTCGATGTGCTGTTGCGGGAAACCCTGGAGTCGAAAAAATCGCCCGAGCAAAAGAGGGCTGCTTTTTACGGTCCAGTGTACGACCCTGATGTTGGTGGTTTGAAAGTCTACACTGACGGGTCTTGCTTCGGGAATGGAACTCCCACTGCTCGTGCTGGAGCTGGTATTTATTTCGGACCCTCAAACGATGGGAATGCTTCGCTCCGTGTAACTGGAAAGCAGACAAATAATAGAGGCGAGCTCCTGGCCATCTTATATTGCTTATCCACTGTTCCCGCATACAGGCGGCTGGATATATACTCAGATTCCGAACATTCAATGCGGTCTATTGTCTACTGGGCGCCCAAAAATGCCGAGGCAGGCTGGAAATGTGCCAATGCTGATCTTCTTAAAGATATTACCTCGTGGATTCAATTCCGAACTGCTCCTGTGCACTTCTATCACGTCAAAGCTCATGCAGGAAACCGTCATAATGAGGCGGCGGATGCGGCGGCAAAGGCGGGTGCAGATCTACCCCTGCCAAATGCAGAATATGCACCGTGTCCTGCTCCTGCTGCTCCGCTGCGGCTGGAAATTCCTCTGGAGGTACAGAAAGTAACCTGTGATATACCAGAACTTGTTGCCCAATCTGCGCCGACGTACCAACCTAATGTACAGCTCGAGGTCTCAACCAATCCGCACGACCCATCAGTTCATCGTAACCGCTCAGCCCACCGCGCAATACAACGCGCACATCTGAAGCGGCTGACGGATGCATCGTCGAACTCCGCGGCATTCTGGAAAGTTTATCGGAGTATGGCAGACCCAAAACCGAGGGCGCCAGCTGTCTCATTGTCCGATCTTGCAGCGTGCTTTGAAAAACGCATGAATGCTGCTGACCCACCTCCCCCGGAGTTTAATTTGGATCGGAAACGCGTGGTGGAGGAGCGTGTTAGAAATATTCCGAACCCATCTGGGGATCCGCCTTCTGGTAACGAAACCCTGAACCGAAGGGTAACGGAGGAAGATATTGAGTGGGCAAAGGATCACCTACGGAGCCACTACAAAACGGCGGTCGGGCTCGATAGATTGCACTATCAGGAGATCCTGGACATTGAGAATGACGTGCTCTGTAAACTTATCAACGAGTGCCTGGAGCGAAACGATGCACCGTTGGTCTGGTTCACGACCTTAATAGCGGCAATCCCGAAGAAAGACAAGCCGCTCTCAGACCCGAATAGCTATCGGACTATAGGCCTGGAGAGTTGTTTTTTAAAGCTTGTCTGCCTGCTCATCCACAAGCGCATCTATACTTGGGCAGAGGATAAGGGAATAATCCCACCCTCCCAAAATGGCTTTCGCGAGGGGTACAGGACAAATAACAATGGCTTTGTCCTACGGTGCATGATTGAAAGGGCGCGAGCTGAGGGCCGTACCTTGTGGGTCGCGTTTCTCGACATCACGAATGCATTCCCTTCCACCAATCGCGATCTGCTGTGGATGAAGCTGTATGACATGGGCATCTCGGGGAAGCTGTTCGATTGGATGCGAATGCTTTATGGGCGTATGGAATATGTTGTGACTATGGGAGGCGCGCAATCGGATGTGTTCATGTCCGACATTGGAGTACTGATCGGGGATCCAATCTCTCCAACGTTTTGGGATCTTTTCTTTGCGGACTTCAAACTCCATCCGGATGCGGACGACGTAATGCTGTTGAACATTGTCATGTCCCATCTCGAGCACGCCGACGACATGGCGATTGTATCATATAGTGCTCAGGGTTTGCAGCGTCATCTCAACACTTTTGCGCGCTGGTGCGGGAACAACCTTCTTGAGGCTAATGCGTCAAAGTCATGGGTCATGCTATTTGGCCCCATTCCTCAGAATCTCCCTACTTTCACTCTTAATGAACACACTGTGAAGTACACAGACTGTTTCTGCTATGTCGGCATTACTTTTCAATCCACAAATCGTAATATCTTTAAATCTCATTATATTGCCAAGGCCTGTAAGGCGCGCAAGTCGGGCTTCTCTGTTCTAGGGGTCGAGGTCTACATAGGTGATCTGCCGCCCAAAGAAGGTCGACTACTGTACATGGCATGCGTGGACCCGCATCTGATCAGCGGCGCCGACGTGGTCATTGATGTCGACGGAGGAGCACTGGCGCATCTGGAGAAGGTGCAAACTGCATTTCTGCGCCGGTTGCTTGGTCTGGGGCCCTACTCTATGCGCGCGCCGCTTTTTACCGAACTAGGGCTGGTCCCAATACGTTACCGTCGGCTGATTATCGCTTTGCGATACCTCGGTTACCTTATCAATCTCCCTCCTACGCACTATGCCCGTGCAGCTCTAGAGGATTCTTATCAGCTATACTGCAATGGGCATCAAGGCTATTGGATGGACGTGGATTATGCGCTACGCAAGCTATCCATCCCGGTTGACCTTCCTGCATTGAAGAATTTAAATCCTAATGTGTGTGCGGAGCTTGCAAAAGCGGTGCATATTTCGGCGATGAAGTTCCTAGACTGTAAGCTCGAGGCTTCAACACGTCTGTATCTGCTTCATGAGAGACGTGAACCACTTGAAGACGAGCCATCAAGGAAAATTACTGTTGTTCTGAGACACTACCTGGAGCTTGTCGTGAATGCTAAGCATCGGAAAGCGCTCACTCGGCTCCTACTCAGTCAACACCCCTTGGCAGTTGAACGGATGAGGTACAAACAACGGTACCATCGGGAAAATGTTCCCCGGCATCGTAGACTTTGCCGCTTTGGTTGCAACGAGGTGGAGACACTGGAGCATGCATTATTTTTCTGTGCAGGATCTATTGAGCTGTTGGAACGTCGGGACTGGTTTGCGGACACTGTCTGTGTCATGGAGCCTAGGATTCTGCAGGTTACTGTGGAGAATGCTACAAATATCCTGAAGGCCCTGATCTTCCGCCGGGACACTGTCTGTCAAGTGGCGAAGTTTGCGCACAAAGTTTTCAGCATTTTTGTAGAGGAACCGATGGTCTGGCCCGAGGACGTGTAAGTATCTGAACGGTAATTCTACCTCGCCTTTATTCAGCTGCCCGAGATCTACCGCCTCTTAGAAGGTGAGCTCGTCGACGGTGGTTGGGTAAGGGGTAGCCCGGTACATTCTGTAGGCCGATGTACTGTAGACTACAACCTGGCACGTTCCGAAATGGGACCACGCTGGGCTTGAAATTTATCCTGAGTCTTATCCTCACTGTGGGGCCATGGTTTGAAAATCCGAAATCCAGGCAGAAATGGGCCTGCAAACATGAATTTAAATTCCGCTGAGGCCATGCATGGATGGATTTTCGATTTCAGGGTCACAGTAGATGTGTATGGATCCTAAGCATCCAAATAAGGACAGAATTTGGATGCCTATGATCCATGCGCATCTATTGTGACCCTTAAATCGAAAATCCATCCAACAACGGCCTCAGCTGCACATTTTTCACTACAATTCCCAGCAGAAAATGCCTGGAAAATATTTTGATGTTTTCACTTGAATTCACACTGAAAAACATGGTAAAAAACAATAAAAGTTTTTCACTCTATTTTTCAGTGAAAAACAGCCAACAAAAAAGTGTGGAAAATGTGTGAAAACAGTTATCAATTTTATACCATTTTTTCCAGCAGATTATTCACACTTTTTACACTCTTGTTCCAAGTGAAAATGGCAATGAAAAAAGTTTTACATTTTTCACCATCATTTTCAGCCCAAAACTTGCATGAAATATTGCTGTTAATCTCGCCGAAAAAGTCATAAATTTTGTTTCAAACTTTTCACTTGGATTCTGACTCTCGAAAAAGTGGTGAAAAACATGGTAACTTTTTCACTAATATTTCCACTGGACAACTTGAAATACTCAAGCAATTAAATGTCTGGAAAATATTTTAATGTTTTCACTTGAATTTACATTGGAAAATGTAGTAAAAAAACATTGTAACTTTTTCACCTCATTTTTCAGTGAAAAACGGCCAATTAAAATTGTGGAAAATGTGTGAAAACAATTATCAATTTTATACCATTTTACTCCAGAATATTCACACTTTTTACTGTCTTTTTTCCAGTGCAAATGGTGGTGAAAAAGGTTTTAAATTTTTCACCCTCATTTTCAGCGTAAAACTTGCATAAATTATTGCTGTTAATCTTGCTGAAAAAGTCATGAATTTTGTTTCAAATTTTTCACTTCAATTCTCACTCAAAAAGTGCTGAAAAAGTTTTGGATTTTTCACCCACTTTTTCAGTGAAAAATGGGTGAAAAAAATGGACATTTTTCACCAATTTTTTCACCGAAAAACTTGAAATGCTCCACCAGTGCAAGATCTTTCGAGAACTTGAAAGATGTGACTTTTTCATCTCGCAGACTGCGAGAGATCTCTGCTTAAATATCTTAAAAAATCTTCGCAACTCATGTTCTTGCAAGATTTTTGAATATCTCTCAAGATCTCTCAAGAACTTCGTACTATATCTTAGAATGCTTTTTTTGATCTTTGAAGAGATCTAGCAACTTTGTCTACATCTTCCGGTCTCTCTAGGCGCATCAACGAAAGGTGATTCCAGAACCGCACCATTCACATCCACTGATGCGCCATCATCTGGATCAAAATTGGAGTACATACGTATAATGGAAAGTTTACGGAGTTTACCGTAAACTTCGTAAACTCCGTCAACTCCGTAAACTGCTTGCGTAAGCCTGTTTGGATCGGTTTGCTTGCAGCCCCCGTGTGACCAGCGTTACCGCTTGCCTTTCTGAGCACCACCAACTGGTATGTACATATTCTAGCCTTGTGAGTACTCGCCCAGGCCGAAACCCTTCAATATTCAACCAAATCACTTACTTGAGCTTTCTAGCTAATAACTGTGTTCTGATGCGGCGTCTACAGTCCGGCCCGCGATGGCGCACCAACAACAGTATATTCCTTGTCCCCATGGATGCGGGTCCGAATCCCCTCTCGCCTCATTTGCCATGGTAGGAATGTACCCTGGCATGCAGGGCTAGAGTACCAAGTCGTGAGTGTCATTTGCTATTGACCTTCGTCGTGTCTAATCGTTTCAGTGCGACTGCGGGTACTTTGCGTGGATGGATCCAGAACTTTTCAATGCCGCCGAGAGACGCCACGCCAACTCCCCTGCCAACGGTGCTCCCTCGTTCCCCCCGCCCGACTATCCAGACGACCTTGGTCTGCCTCTCCACACCTCCCCAGTGTTGCTTCCAACATTGATCCCTCTCTCCAGCAATCGCCTCATTCCCCGCCATGCAGCCCATCGCATCCCAACCCACGAGACCCAAGTGTAAATCGACAAGCTGCTCGCGAATCGCCGGGTCGAGGCACTGCAGTTACAGCATGTGCAAGACGTGTTGCGAACAGCAACAGAAGGGTGCACTATATTGGACACCGTAAAGCCACTGCACCCACCCCTTCCCTCCCCCCTGCCAGCGACCTTCTGCGCTCTGTCGCCCCGCTCCTATGTTTACATACGACGAACCCTCGACGTCGTCTGACCCTCCACCCCCGCCAAAGCTGTACAAGAAACCAATGGACCCGGAATGGGCACGCCGTTATAACAAGAACCATGAGCAGCAGGAGGAAAGGAAATGCGAGGAGGAACGACGGGGACAGAGGAGCTGTTGAAGCACCAGATCCGCATATGCTTCTGGGGCACGGTGCGTTGGATTATCTCTTACAGGATACATGTACAATGTCTCTCCAGGATGGCGCAGATCCGGAGATGTTTCGACAACAGGGTGTTCGCCCGTGGCCCAAATTCAATCTCTCCAAGTACCCTACGTTACTCAAGAAGCTCGATCTGGATATCGACGATGAAATACACGTCTACGATTTCGATGGTGGCTGCTGGAATCGCGAAGACGTGAACCATGTCATGGAAGTCTCTCCGGGCAGGTTCTGCTCGTGCGCCTGTCTGGCATCCTCCAATGCACTCGCTCGACGAGTCTATACAGAAGTACAGTCCTCAGCACACAACTACCCGCGTTCTCTCCCCGCTAGCAAGCGTAAGCGCCAGACCTCTCGTCACCGGCCCCCCCAACAAAAACAATTGTTATACACAATCTAGCCCCCCCTGCATCCCCATCCCAAGCGTCCCACCCTTCCTCTTTGTACTCAGCTTCCCCCACCAGCGTCTCTCTGGCTTCTTCGTCTTCAGTGTCTACCATCTCGGTCTCCCCGCCTCCTTCCACCCCAGTCGATGCGGATACATTGTGGGCAGAGAGTCGGGTATGGGTTCCAGATGGGTGCGGTGTTTGGCCTGAGACAATGTACGCTCAGGACATGGCCACTGCGTTCCGGCTGATCACCGCGGCCGGCGAAGATTCGGTCTCCGAGCGATTCAAAACTGTCTTTGGGCTGGATGGATTCCCGAAGCCGACCTGGTACAAGCAGTACCGGGCATGGAAGCGTTCGACTCAGGAGGAACGCGACATGGCGATGAGGCTGCCGCGCACCTTTGATGGGCTTTGGAAAGAGTGGCGCAAGTCGTGACGGGTTGGGCTGCTGTTTCTGGGAAGGGGGGGACAGGGAAGTAGCGGTTGTAATGTTTATTCCATTCTCTTCACGGACTCGATGTGTAACGTATAGCAATGTATAACATAGAATAGCAATGTATAGTATCGTATTGTATCAATCGTAACCTCTACTGCTCAGGAAATAGTATGTGAGGCCGGGTACATGGTCCGGGAGTGTGCCTGCAGCTTCGAGCTTTGCTTTCGTCAATCTGTTCTTCCACATGACCATCTCGTCGAGAAAGAAGTTGTACTTGTCTGACCCCATTTCGCGAAGGATTGAGTGGTAGCCTCCCAGCCACACATTCGTCTGCTCGGCGATGGATGAGTTGAAGAACCAAGCTTTGCCGTCGGTCCCGTGCAACTCAGGAAATAGCATTGGGTTGCAATGATAGCTGCATTCAACGCCTTCTTTTTTGTGCTTGCACGTCCAGTGGAAGACATCGACGGGGAAGCCGATGGTCTCGTATAGCCGGATATCTTGACGAACGAGGTACTTGTATAGGGTACAATTGTTGTCATAAATGACAATATCCGGCATGGATCCTTCAACGTGAAAGACCTTCTGGAGCATGTCCTGGTAAATTTATCAGGAACGGGTCGAGTGAAAGAGGGAAAATAGACATACGACAGTCTGGGAGACACTTTCCGAGCCATAGAATGTCGCATGGGCAACAATCATTCCACACGGGCGAACGAAGATCTGTTCGTTATGAGTTCTTCGACGTCCGAACAGCGCGCGAAGTTTTCTGTTGCCATTAGGATCCTTGGTGGCCTCACACTCGCCCGAGGTCGGAATGATCATCTCCTCCACCTCCTCCGCAGTGACCTCGGCAGCAAAGGCGTCATTGGGATGCGAGACATTTGCCCGCTGTAAGCGTCCCCGCAGCTGGAAGAGGGCCTTGTCGCGTTTCTTATGGTTTTGCTCGAGTTGACAATGCTCGGGAATCGTACATGTCATGTACGTTGCTTCCACAGGCTGCTCGCAACCTTCGACCGCACAAATGTGGTGGTGGGAATCGTGGCCATGGCAGAAACGATGCCGGTTGTCAATGAGAGGGTCTGGACAGTTATGAACACCGCAGCATGGGTGACCAATCGTAATGCCGTCGATAACAATAACATGCAGTTTTTCTGGAAGGTCATTCGTCAGAAAGATCATAACTTCGATTCTGCGACTCACTTAATCCCTCGCCATCCTTCCAGACCCTCATACACTTGTCACAATAATGGGACCATTCAGGTTGCCCGCACAGCCGGAAGCGAGTGTTGCGCTCGCGGATAGCATCATCGAATCGGACTTTCTGCTCGCCGTCGTGTGGAACTTGCAGAATCTTGTTCCGTTCTTGGTAGTCCTCCAGAAGTGAAAGCAGCAGGAATCCATCCCAGACATGTTCAGTCCGCAGCTTGAAGCTTTGTGACGGCGGCCAGTCTTTGTGATTCGGGCAACATTCGGGTTTGGACAGATACGAGTCCTAAACGCGAGAGGCATTTGTTGCGGAAGTCCATGAGATCAGCATGAGACCGATGAAGAGACTCAAAACTTCTTGCTCGATGAACTGGTGCTCGCCGACCTGAATTGCGCTGGGGACACCGGCGTAGTATGTGCGAACTCCTCCTCGGACTGAATAGTTGTTTTGGTAGCTGGTGTTACAATCTTTGAAGGATAGGTCAGTTTTGCGGGCGTAAATGTTTTTGGTGAACTGACGTGGACAATAGAGATGTACGGAGTATGTTGCGCAAGCTTGCACCATCGCTCAGAGTGAAGAGTACAACTTTGCGGATGCCGTCTTTGTCTTTACTTTGAGAAGATTTTCATTCATACAGCCTGTTGTTGTGCAATGCTTGTTGGGCGGGAAGAGTGTACGGGCCGCTGGAAGGTATGGTGAGTATGCAAATAGAAAAAGAGATAGAGACATACAAAGCAGATGATCAAATCCAAACTCTCGGAACTTTTGCGCATCTCTACCGGCACTGGTCTCATCTTCGTTGTAATCCCAGATTGTGTTGCTGAAAGCAGTCCAGCATCTGGAAACAAATTCATCGGGCATGTCAGTGGCACAGCCAAGGAAGGACAGGACGTTCTCTGGAATCTCCTGGGGAGCACTGGTTGGGTTGTAAGTGGAATGCTGAGCCAGAATTATCTCGTCCTTGAGGCGGGCAGCGAGCCGTACAAACATCATTGCTTTCTCCATGCTAACGGACTCGGCGAGACCGGGAACCTTGCTGAGGAAGTCGTGTACCTCTTCCATGGATGCCATGACAGCCTGTAGACATGTGAATCGAGGTATCGCAGGATGTATCGCGCGGGAAAAGGATGGACGCGACCGACGCGGTTGTATGACGCGTCACGGCACGTGCCAAATGTAGCCCCGATTTGGTTGTTCACCGGCACTATCCGAGAGTTTACGAAGTTTACAGAAATTTGGTACGCTTTCCAAGTCAAGGATTTACTGCAAAATTGGCCGCTTTGAACTTGTATTGATTCCACAGGCTTCCTAGCTCTCAAGTTGAGTTGGGAAAATTTTCCCAGTAACAGTATATCGTTCGAATCACAGATCCTTGCTTATACCCTCTCCAAGTAGTCTGTTTGACCAGGTTGGTGTAGATCTTGGATTTTATGAACTGTTCCAGGTCGGAATATGGCAGGAATTGACCCAGTCACATGGATCCGGGTGCCATGACTCTACCAAAGTCTCTTGCTGGCTTTTTGTTGCCTTGTCCTGTAAGAAATTCTGGGTGACGAAACTGAATAGAAGCGGTCGTGACCCAAATTGAAGGATTTGAAGACAAAGATGTGGCGGCCATATGAAATTTCTGAGGTTGTCCAGAGGTCATCACAAGAATTGAGAGGCACAGTTCACCTGAGATGGCAGCCTCAGATTGCCGTGGGTGTCCCTCCAGGGGATCGTGGGGCGAGTCGTCTGCCAGGGCACCTCAGCTGGAAATACCGCAGCGGAGTTTCCAATTGAGATTCACAAAAGGTTCAATATTCATATGCCAACAATGAAGGTTCCAACCACGAAAAGCGCTCACATATTCTACACGACAGTGACGGAGAAGAACTTGAAGAACGAGGACTCCCAATGAACGTTCAAACGTTCAGGTGCCATCGGCTGCCATCTGGACCGATTGTCTTTGTGGCAGTTGCATTCCTTGTTCCGTCCCTTGCTCTTGCCCCTCGCCGTGCCTTGTTCACACCGTCTAAATTCTGGGCTTGGGCCCCTCGATTTCTTCGCGCAACGAATCCCTCCAAGATGTATGGATATCCTTTGATTTGGTGCACTCAATGTCTGTGCCAAGCCCGCTGCAACACATGACCACCCACACATATTGGCACGAGGATACCGCCCAGCCTCAACATCATCCATAGAATTCAAAGGATTCTCATGAAACGCCGCAGCAGTCGGGACAAGTCTCATTAACCTCACACAACTCAGCGGAGAAGGTCACGAGTGCTCGCACAGCAGTTATCGACGATACTACTGCCGCAGAACCAAAACACAAATACAGCAATCCTCGTAAGCTGTCCAGCACATGCGGGACGGTACTAGTGGAAGGTCGGTCGGTCGAAGGTCATTTTCCGATATAAGTACGAGTTAACGCGACTTGATGGCGGTGACAGAAGACTGGGACGCACTTGGCGTTCGCACACGAAGGCCCAGGCTGTTGGGCCGGCTCGTGTTTGACTCACAATCAAGGTATTTTGGAAGCTTTTCTAGCTTCGCTAGACAACCATTACTGGCTTGTTATAGAATTGAAATCCCCAGCAAAATTGCACCCGATAGCCGCCGGAACTTGGTAACCGCCTGGCGAACTCTAGGGCATTGGTATGGCCAGATGAATACTTTGCTGCACACGATGCATTGATTGTACAATGTACATGCGGCGCTCGTGTGGAAGAGCATATGCGCGCCCTGGAATGACGATACATGCTTCAAACGCATTGGTCCGCTCTAATGTTAGGCCCATTTTTCTGTGAAGGCACCCAGAATTACCATCTGTATTGCTTTCCCACTCGTTTTCGACGGAAGCTGGGAGATGAGTCTGCTTCTCACGAGGACGCCCTCGAACCTGCTATCCACGACCATCTTCCCATGACACTCCTATTTTTGAACCATCAAAACGCTGAAGCCCGCTCTCTCGTCCCGTCCCTCTCACCGACTCATCACCTTCGACATTCACCGGTACCGGCACCGGTCAACGTGATCTGCTTGTAATGTTGGAATTTCCAAATCCCTTGTCGTCCATTGGCCAGTGAACGATTCAATGAGCGGTTCATTATTTCGGGTCGTATTGAAGAAAGTATAAAGGTCCTCCAGAATGGATCTACCTAGTGTTGCCGCGACTCAAGTCGCGCGAATTCGACTTAACGAGCTTAGCGGCCACAGATCACATCCATTCTGGGGTATTAGGGGGTCAGCAACTGGAGTTACAATAGGTCCATCATGTTCACACGGCATTTAGTGAAATAATGATTGACCGCGGAGAAACATGGGAATTAACGTAACTCAAGTCGCCGACTTGAGTCGGCGACTTCGGGAGCAATAAATGACGTATTACTCAATGACAAAGTGACGTTACCAGAAATGGTTGATACATATCAGAGAGGCATCATAATGGTCTGTTTGACAGGCCTAATATCCGGGAAAATATGCGAAGGTAAGTCAGCAAATGAGTTAAGTCGAATTCGCGCGACTTGAGTCGCGGCAACACTAGATCTACCACTCAGCGAGCACCTCCGCTTCTCTACCCTCCCCATCTGCGTCTGTGAGATGGCCATCCTGTCGACTGTCCTCCTGGCCCTTGCCGCCGTCCGTATCGCAATCGGTAAGAACATGCTCTCCATCGCACAGAGATGCCAAACTTGATATACTAGGTGTTGTCACTCCACGCGTCACTTGTTCCACTGATCTTCAAGCGAATCTCTTCGACGACGGAGAGTGCGGCGAAGAGGTTAGCTGCTCTGAGGTGAAATAAAGCAAGGGGGAATCGGGATTCGAATTTCCGACAGGGGGTAGGGGGAGGCGGGGTCCCGGGAGGGCCGAAAAAAACTTCTACCTATATATTAGCAGGGAGGGGAAAGAGCCTCTAAAACATGTCTATGAGCCCTTAGGGGCTCAAGTTCACCGTTGGGAGCTCAAACAGAGGGCTGTGGTAAGCTGAGGAGTGTTCAGTTCAGTTTTGTAGACCAATAGTGACAACGAAAATAAGTCAAATTTAATACACTAGTGCTCACATGATAGTTGGACAGGACTGGAACAATGCCCTCCATGATGTGGAAACAAATCGGGTGGTGGCAGTGAGGATGCACATGACCGGAAAGAACGGACCGCCGCTAAGGGTGGGAAACTCCTTCCCTTTATGGAAGGAGGGGGGGGGGGGGGGGGGGTCCAAGGAAGGTCGAAAAAACTTTTCGACCCTATATCCTTTTTTCGAATCCCGATTCCCCCTTGAAATAAAGGCAACAGCTTACCAAGAGATCAGGTGCACGAATCTCTACGGCTTACATTCCGCGATGCTATCGGATTCTCTCCTTCTAAAGGTACTGGATTCCGCTCCGCTATGGATCTTCCTTCAACCTCATATACTTCACAGGGTTTATTTCGTGAAAATGACAGACAAACGATGCTGACCACGCTCACAGAGGAGGAGGAGCTGACGGCTCCATCATCACGTTCGATCCTATTGTACGCGCATCTAATTCCTGTGTCCAAGGTGGCTTACAATTCTGACAGGAAACGGCTTTCCCTGCCAACAACGGTATCGACGACATCATCGACCTGCAGGTACAGTGCTCGCTCCTATTGATACCGCCAGAATAATATATTGTCGTACAGACTCCCTTCCTCGCCCGGCACAATATCACCCCCGGGGATCTCATACAGTTTGCTGGAGCCGTTGGTGTTTCAAATTGTCCCGGAGCCCCCCGCCTGCAATTCCTCCTGGGCCGTCCTGTTGCCAAGGCCGCGTCCCCCATCGGTTTAGTCCCCGAGCCGTTTGGTACCTCTTCAGTGTCCAGCATTCTACATTCCATCAACTGAGGTTATTATTAAATAGTATCACAACGGTCCTGGCGCGATTCGCTGAGGTTGGTTTTTCGCCCGCAGAGGTCGGTCATGTCTACGTCAATTTCTCCTTGGCTCTCATCATAGCCCTAGGTGGTGGCATTGCTTGCCTCGTATGTCCTCCCTTCATACTATTCGTGCTTGAATTCTAAGCTTGAATCACCAAAGCCACACCATCGCGGCTGCTGACCACGTTGACCCTACGGTGAGATCGAGTTTCCTACACATCGAACATCCTCTGATTCATTTTCAGATTCCTGGGTAATTGAAACTCTGTGTGTGGGCTTAGTATACTTATCAGACAATCAGCACACCGTTCGACTCCACTCCCGGAATCTTCGATACTCAGTGCGTTTCATCCCCAAAAGATTTCCTCGCTGACGGCACCCGACCAGGCTCTTCATCGAAACGCAGCTTCGCGGTATCCTCGTCCCCGGGTTTGTTCTTCCTCCGATGCCTGCTGATGTTGTCAACTAATCATAAATCCCCAGCGATGGCTTCAACGGCGGTACCGCCCTCGGCCAGGTCCTCTCCCCGCTCGAGGGAATGATACGTCTCGAGACTGATTCCAACGTATGTCCCATTTCACCATAATTCTCTTACGTTCATTGACATCATTTCGCAGCTCGCTCGCGGTCCGTATTCCTGAGGCTGACACGCTCGACACTAATTTCTCACTCAGACTCTCGCATCGCCTGCGAATGGCAGTCCTTCGCTAGTGAGTATTCCTCTTTTCCAGAGATTATCCGTCCAAGGATTGCTACCCAGCCAACCAGGCGAAGCTACAGTCGTCGTTCAGGGCTGCAATGGCAAAGATGGCAGTTATCGGACAGAACACAAAGACCATGATTGACTGTTCGGATGTAATTCCTGTCCCCAAGCCGCTCGTTGGCAAGCCCCATCTCCCCGCAGGCAAGACCATGAAGGACATTGAGCAAGCTGTGAGTATTATCTTCCCCTAGCACATGCTTTTCCTCAAGTCCTTTCCCCCCGCAGTGCGCAACCGCTCCCTTCCCAACCCTGACCGCGGACCCCGGTCCTCAGACCTCCGTCTCCGCCGTGTAACCTTCGATCTCAGGAGTTTGACTGATTCTCTTCAGCCCTGCGTCCTAAATCACTGACGATAGCATCATTATGAATTCTGTCTGGTCTCGCGTGGTTGCCTCCTTGATTTGGACAGTCGCGTCCTCTGCTACTTGCTAAATGTTTGAATTACCTCTGTATATTGAATAACATCACCTTTTCTGTCCGCTTCACCAGGTTTAGGTGGTCCAGAGAATGCCCTGTAACCACCGTTGCCGATTTTTTCCCCGCGCTGCTGTAAAGATCTCGTTTGATGCTCTCCCCATCTCACCATTGACAGACACTTCAACAAGGTCCGACCTCGTACCGCGGTTTGTTGAAGTCTGTTATTTACCGTGGTCCGACCAGAGTAAAATCTTGTTATATAATCATCGGAATTTGAATTTGCTCTGCATCTTCGCCATTTTGGCAGTGCGAGGCATTTTTTTCATTTTCATTTAGTGGAGGCTCACGATTGGTGCTTATCTGCGATAATCTGCCTCTCCCGAAACATGCTTGAATTGGGGTTGTAGTACGTCCCACCGTCAGGTAGTCTCATGATCAACACGAGGACATACGGTGAAGCGGCCATCGGCTCAGCAGGTCAGTGTTAAAGAGTTGGGCATATATCAAAGACACCGTGCGAGCGAAAATCAATTTCGCGTCCCCAGCCATTACGCAGATGCGACGTTCCATCACGCATGATATCGAAGTTTTCTTTGTCAAATTTTCGGCTCCAGCTGTTCACGCGGCGTGTCCAATGTGGACACGTGACCGTAATCGTGACGTGTCACTTCGATCATCCGATATTTTCCTTGGAGTTGTTGCGTTTTCCCCTCATCACCGTCTTCAAGTTTCTTCGCACAGAACGCACGCGCCAACTTGGACATGCAAGAGTGAGCCAGAAGGGCAGAAGGAATTCCGAACATTGCTGTTATCTCTGGGTTGCCTTCAAGTGCGAGCTCGTCCGGTTGTGGGCGGGTGGAAAGGGGGCAAGCTTAGGGACGATGCCGGTGGGTTGGCAGATGGGGATGCGGTGGGTCAATGGATGAGCATCCATTCAGATTAGGACCGGGACTATGCGCCACATGCACACCACCGCTCGCCCTGCCCCGCGCCCCGCCTCGGCTCCATCCTGACTGTGTCTGCATCTCGTTAGTGCCGTCAACTTGGTCTTATTCTCCCTACAGCCGATCGCCCACCCTTAATTTATCTCTACTGATTCCAAGCGGATCTACTCAGGCTCGGTCTCGGGTTGTGCAGTGTTCTTATTTCTCTCTCCTGCCCCGCCAACGCCCGACGCTCAAGCTGCCATCGCCAACTGCCACCCTCGCGATCCGGTCCTACCTCCGCACTCCTCTAGATCTGTGCTCTCTCACTTGCTTGTCAATAGGACGAGCGTCACCCGCATGCCGACGACAATTGCTTACGTTGTAACTCTCAGCTCGATCGCGTGGCCACGCGTCGTCTCTCTCAGTTCCATCCACTTCGATCTACCTTGATCCAGCGCCAGATACTCGACGTCGCACGCCTTCCGCGCTCTACCCCCGCCCCTGTCTCAGTATCATCTCCGTTGTCGCTCGCTCTTCCCTCCACCCCGCATCGGCAAGGCTCCGGCTCCATCCGGATACCATCGCAATTCCAATCGCACCTGCCCTCCACATCGCGCCTGGGGCCGGTGGCCCTTTCCTAACCTTCATCCAATTTGCCCCGTCAGCCTTTCCCCTGGCGCATTGCGTCGGACTGGAATCGTGGATGGAGAAAACTTTCGCTCTTGGCGTGTTGATATCCATCGGCCCAACACCACAGCCAGGAGTCTCGTCTTATTTACGAGACCCGTATTTTCAAGCGCTCAGAGCGGGATGTTATGTGGAAATGTATGATGCCTTGGGCGACCGCACAGACAGGATTTCCAACTGGGTGAACCCATCCGCCGCCTTCCCCGGTGCGGAGAAGATTCCGTCTCGCTGCCGCATATTACGCTGATCCGCAAGTAATATGAATGCCCTCGGCAAGTAGGGGCTAGATTTGTATCTTTTATATGGACGGCGACTTGGCGCGGTCGATATGGAATTCAAACACAGCATCGAGTCTCGAACATTCAACCGCCCACCCGGATGTGGATGCAATATAATTACTGCCGGTGCCTTCGGACACCGACGGGTCCCAGAGGTATAAAGGGGAAAGGTCTGCCTGGTAAAGGATCTATATTGCAACCATGCACTTTACCCGTTCCCTCATTGCCTTCGCCGCTTTCGCTGCTACCGCTGTCGTGCAAGCGGCCCCAGGCCTCAACACCAGCCTTAAAAGAAATTGTCAGTGCACTCACATCTAACCCCGTCCCAGTTACCAACGCTGATCTCGTTTTCCTTGCCTTTTTCAGGGTGCGGATACGAAGCGACATGCGACTGCCATGAAGATGTAGCGACCGGATGTGTGCTCCAGCTCGACGACTGTTCGAAGGAGCACTTCTGGCCCCCGCAGTGCACCGGATGCGGCAGCTGTTCGCAGCTCTGCGTCGACTGTAAGCGCTCTTTCATTGAACCTATGGGCGGCTCGCGTTGAGAACTGACTGCTTCCCCGACCAGTCTTCACCTGCGTCCCGCCTTGAACAATTCGGGCAAGTGCGGATATATGAGCGGAACCTGGCTTTCATTCATTCGATGTATCGTTGTAAACTTCAATTGATAACACTGTTGTGAGATTCAGACATGGTGAATGACTTTGATTGATGGTTACGGCGAGCGAGACACAGACGATTTTGGACGCCCGAGCCAAACTGGAGACAGTAGGCGCCAGTAATTATAAGATCATAATTGATTGTCTGTGATCTTTCATTCATCTGAGCTCCGCTTCTCCGGCATTCCTGCCGGCAACCACAGGATATAGGGGTATTTCCGTAGTATCCGAAGTCAATGATTGTCCCCCAAGGTTGAGGTCCCGGAAAGAAAATCCGTTCGGTGGCTCCTTGGTGGATCCATTTTCTCCTCCATGATTGAGGCTGGTAAAAGCGGGGAACAGATCAAGTGGAGTGCAAGAAATATTATAACACTCTTTTAGTTCGATTATAATAATTCAACCATAGGTCCCGCGTTCAGAGTCGCAACCGAGTCGGCCTCAGTTAAATGGAAGTATGAAATCGAAATACAACCTGAGCATTTCACACTTGAACGCTTTAGCTTGTATATCGCCGGCATGCTGTCTTCCTACGTCTCTATTATAGACACTTCCGTCTTCCCGATTAAATTAGACGCTCACGGACTTTGTGTACTAGTTTTCAAAATGGAATCGTTTTCTTTGACCAAACCAAATTCAAGCGTTGAGAATTACAATAAGATGATCAGACATACTCGTACTACACACATGAGCCGGTACAGAAAAATATTAACGGTGTTGCTACGGCAATATCCCACCCAGCAGTGGCGGCGCTGCACCACCGATGGCACGGGTGAAGGGTGATGTATGCGCCAGGGCCGAGTAGGTGACGAAAACACCCGGCGCTGAACTTGGGAGGTGGCGAGTCGAATTAGGGCGCATGCGCAGCGCAGTGCTGAGGTGAGTGGAGTGCGTCTGCATACGCAAGTGCACATTCAAATTCGCCGCAATGACGCCGCAGACCTCATGCTCCGTCCGTCTACTTGAAGCACATTACGCGGCAGCGGACGATGTCGCGAGGGTCGGTCGAAATGCTGGTTGGCGCTAGCGAAGGAAAAGGACAAGTCAGTGTGGGCATGCCGGTAAACGGAGAAGCGCAGCAGCAGGGAAGGCGGATGTGAGGAGATACCAAAAGGGAGGAATGAAAAGTAAAAGCACTGAGAAGCGGAACACGGACAGAAGAAACGGAACGTAATAGAACAAAAGGAGAGGAGGATTTGGAGAAGCGTTTAAAAAGAAGCCGGAGGACGAACCTTCCACCAGTAGTCCCATCCCATCCCTTGCTCCGATCCCTCGTTCGTTCGCGCACTTTGTCGTGCGATGTGACGCCGACGTTTTGCACGCGAGGAAGTCGGGAGCCGGCGAGCCGTGTAGGTAGCGGGGTCTCGAGACGTGGATGGGGTGGAATCAGAGGCTAAAAAGAAAAGAAAAGGGAAAGGAAAGAAGTCAGAAGACGAACGATGAGAAAAGAGAGACAGACGGATGACACTTACCAGCCAAGAATGCCGGCAATTTGTTTTCCCCTTCCAAACGAGCTTGTGAGCGGAAACGGCAAGTACGGGAGGGCTCCTGCGCGTCCCTCCGAAGGCCCCATCGCGCTTTCGAGTGGTCTCGGAGGGTGGGAGAGCGCGGCGGCGTCGTTGTGGTGAGAGCCAAAGGTGAGTCACTTTTCGCTTGTCCTTGTTAAACTTGCCGTTGGCAGCGACGAGGATGAGAATGGCGGCGGCGGCAAGAGGATGGGGAACGTGAGGGGTAGTACCTGTAGATAAATATTAGATAAATTGAGAAGAGGTGAAAAAGAAAGAAACTTGCCCAGTCAGAGACCGCAGCGCGAAAAGGTGTCGAATGCGGGGATTTGGGGAAGCGAAGGGCGAATGAGCGGGAGGTGGTGCGCACGCCTAAGACGATGCCGGGGTGGGCCGTGGGGAGTAGGTAAAGGCGGGGCGGGTGTGGCAATTCGCCAAATGCGACGACGCAGCAGCCAAGGTTTGCAGGGAGGAGCAGACCACGTGCCGAGACCGGAGGTGCGGGCCTGGATTGCGTTGCGAGCGGGTCGGAGAATGGTGGGTGGGCGGGGTGGGTGCGGCAAGAGACGGCACGCGTCATCGCAAGGGTACAGCGCAGATGGCGGATGACAGCGCGGGTGTGTGGAGGGAGTAGTGTAGGACACGCAGAGAACTTCGGCAAGACGCCAGAGTAAGCTGGTGGGTGGTGGGCCGTTGGCGGGTGAGGGTGGGGGGGGGGGCGCGCCGAAGTCGATGCGCAGCACCCGAGCTCACCGGCGTGGCGGCTAACGAACGATGCGGAGGTGTGGAGAGAGGTCTTGGGGAGGGGACAGGGAGGGCTGCAACCAGCTGGAGCTCGTGGTTGAGGGCCGGCAGTGCGACACGTAGAGACGGGGTGGTGTGCCAAAGACGGCGCGCGTTGCCGGAGTGAGACGGCGGGGACAGCAGTGGGCAGTGAGGAGCGATGGAGGGATATGTGGGGGACGTGCCGAGGGTGGTGGCATGGTGAAACGGTGCGCTTACAATACGTCTTGAATATGCTTAGTTATAGCGTGTTGTGAAACAACACTAAAACCACACAAACAATATCTTATCACTCCCAAAAGACTAGCGCAATCCTTAGGTGAGTTCGGGTCCGGACCGTAGTATGCGGCCAGCAGGTTTGGATTGTACAGTTAACAATGAAACAAGTACTATGAGGCACTAACAAAGTCCCCGCGGCACTTCACTTGGCAAGTTACAGCAGTTATCTTTCGCCGCGGCGTTGGATGAACATTTGTATGAGACGGATACAAGAAGGTAGTGACTATAAAGATAGTTCTATCACTTCAGGGCAGAGTTTGTACTTGGTGTTCACAAAATATCCCCAGCAATGGCCGATTCCAATTGCTATAATGAGGCAAGCTGTTTCTTCCTTGGCAATTCTCTTTACTGCAGGACTCTCCCGTATAGCAGACCTAAACTTGTCCTCGTTTAGGGATGTTTCCTTCACTTTTATAGTAATGGCTTAAGCGTTGATTGCAAAGTCCAACTAATCAATCCAACAGCTAATGACAGGACTCTCCCTGACGAGTGTGAAGGCAAAGCAGCTGACAAGTCACAACCAATTCTCAGGTGGTTAACCGTTTGAAGCTTAACTGATGAGTCCCTTGCTTGACAATTCGAGCCAACAACCAACTTCAATTTATAGACAAGTTACAAACAGAGATAGTAAACGAATCTCCGCGAAATATGCCTGAGGACACCCACGCCGATAGACGGTGCGATGAACTGGCTGTATGCGGGTTCTACAGGCTGCTTTTATAGTAATAGTACAAATGAAAGGAGATAAATTAGATATAGTAACTGAGATGTAGTGCTTGGTCATGTAGGTTCGTTCCCTCGTGGTTCTTTGTCGATCCCGCATGCTCTTGGTGCTGGGAGATCGTCGGTTTTGACCCCCGCGGTCTATATTTGGTATATTGGCAATACCACGGTCCCTTCCGCACCCGCAGTACGATGGCGCGCTGGCCTGGGGTTGAACCCAGCCTTTTCAATACATTCCTCCTCGTGCTTGTCTTTGGTGGATCCGGCTGTGGGCAGTGCTTGGCCCGCGAAGTACCGGAGTGCCTGAATCCGATCGTTAGAATCCGAATTAGGACTTGTATGTCTTTGATTTGACAGGTCGCGTCGCGCCGCGCCGCGGCACCACGTGATCGTCCGATCGCTTTGGCAGTTCCCTGTCTTAGGGTAACAATGGGTCTATGCTCGACCGCGGCCCGTTAGTAGGCTCCGCGGTAGGTTATACACAGTTATGGGACGCCGCGGCATAGCCGCGGCCGCTTTCCTCCATAATGTAACCGTTAACACAACTATGTCTTTGGCAGGGAGGCGCCGCGGTGGCACTGCGGCAGCTCTCCTACGCAGTTTATTGTACCGCGCAACATGTCAAGTCCCGCTACTTCATCTATGCAGTCTCTGGGTCGCTTTTATAGGAATAAATCCCTTGAACAGGTTATAGGTGTTTATGGGTATATCTCCTTGGTAGTGTATTCAGAGTACAACATGCCGCAGCGTCACCACGGTCGTGCTCTGAATACTACAGTCAGTAGTCAGAGCTCGCTCTGACTCTCCTTTATATCACCTAACAGAGTTCAGGTATACAGATATGTTTGTATAGCACTGAAGCTACTCTGCGCCTCTTAATGATGTGTTTATAAACGCAAAAATAGCTAGAGGACGTGCATTTGGTGTTGCGCCATCTCAACGGTGCTGGAGGGCGCTGGAGGGCACAGTGGGGAGGTGGCGGATGGGGGCGGGGTGGGTGCGGCAGAACGGCGTGCGTCTTGGAAACGCGGCAGCACAGATGACAGCTGGGGCGCGCGCGGTGGGACTGGCACGTGTTGAAAGGGCTGGCAGGGTCGCATTCACAGGAGGCATCCGCCACTGCTTATGAGTGGCTTATGGGCCGCTTATGTGTGGCTTATGGTGTTTTGCTTTGTAATGTAAATTGATCTGGCCTGTGTTCAAATCTGGCTAGTTGCATTCTTT
Source organism: Mycena leptocephala (assembly GCA_029378395.1). Lineage (NCBI taxonomy): Eukaryota > Fungi > Basidiomycota > Agaricomycetes > Agaricales > Mycenaceae > Mycena > Mycena leptocephala. The sequence goes on from JARJLF010000176.1 coordinate 186,781, forward strand.
TTCAAAATCAGGTATTTTCCCAGAGCAGTCTAGAGAAGGTCAAAATACAGTGTGCCTCAAATTTAATAGCTCATTGAACATTCTTGAAAGTGACACAGGAGGCATTGCCCAGCGCTTAAAATCTATAAGCGGCTTATTGGCGGCTCCAGCACTGCCCATGTGTGGCTTATTGCCAGTTCTTCGGGTTCTGATTGCCAGTAGATTTGAATCCCATGGCTGATGTCAATCAAATTTAATTTAGGTAGCTGACTAACTGAATGTCAGGTTTGAACCTGTGAACTTAGCAGGTAAGTAGGTAGAATTGCACGGCACAGTCTCTGCTGAGGAACGTGGGGCCAACAATTCCAGAATGCTTCTGCAAACCAAGATCTGATCAAATTGTAATTTATCAACTGACTGTTGTTGCGAACTATCAATGGTTCAATTTAGAGCACTTCTAGACCAGTGTAACACTGCCCGATGACAAGTGTCTATCCAGTTAAAAGAATTGACAGATGGAAACCTTCCTGTTTCTGATGTTCATCTCCCACCATGGCGAAAAGGGTCCTCTGTGTCTGTTCGAAGTGTTCTCAAAAGACTGTAATTGAAAATGGACAGCCTATGCCAGGGGACTGGATTGGCCATTCTACTCGGAAAGCCCACGAAGCGGATGATGCCAGGGCCAAGCAACTGGAGGAAGCTGGGATGTCAGGTGCAGAATTTGCTCCAGAACCAGAACTGGAAGATCCTCGAATTATTGTGCCACCTTTGGATGTCTTTCAGAGGGGTCAATATTTTTTGGTCTATTTAACACAACTAATTGCTTGTATTCTAGCAGTTTCTCCCATTGCCACACTATGTGTAATGCTCGCAGCTTGGTTGAATCTCCATGTTGGAATTAGCCGCGAGAATTCAGGCATTGTCTTGAAGGCATTGGTTTTTATCATATCATCAGTAATCAGCATCATCTTTGGAATCTTGCGATTAGCAGGAGTTCAACTGCAAGACCCTACTCTCAATATTCCTCGAGATATTCGCAGTGTTTACCAGCATGAACTGGAGCCAGAAATTGTTCGCACACCATGTTGTCCAACATGCTACAAGCCATACACTCTAGATACACTTCCAGATATATGTGATTGGAAAAAATCACCAAAATCTAGAGCCTGTGGCACTACACTCTGGAAACAGGTCCAAACTCCCAAGGGCAAAACAAAGCGGGTGCCCAAAGCATTATATGGCACACAGTCTTTTGAATCCTGGCTACGATTCTTTTTGTCTCGATCACAGGTTGAAGAACATCTGGAGAAGTCTTTCCAGCAGGACCAGGCTCGGCAGAATGCACCCCAAAAAGATGTAATGAATGATATTCAGGACAGTCCAGCCTGGCGTGGCCTCGGCAATTTTCTACGCTCACGCTATCATCTTGTTTTTGCATTCTACATTGATTGGTTCAATCCCTATACTAATAAGATTGCTGGTCAGTATCACTGCTCATGTCCATGACTGTCTTCATGATTTACAGCTCTTTGCGGTACAACAGGCGTGGTCCGTTTTTTTCTGTTTTGGCAAGTTTTCACGAGAACAGCTGCCCTGAGCTCAATTCTCAACTGTTTCCCCTGAAAATAGGCTCATTCTATTCGCATTGAAAGTCCGCAGCGAATGGAATACCGGTATTTTTGATCCTTTTACATAATAGAATTTCTTCCGGAAAACCTTGGTTTTGAGTAGGACACCTGTAGCACTCGGAATACTGCCCTGATGGGCCTAATTTTTGGATATGCTATACATCTGATGTGACCCTATCAATGTGTACAGTATATAAGGAGGACAGGTTGGAGCGGTACAGTACTGAATTGGGAGTCCCTGCTGGAGCCAGTGCCTAAACAGCATCTGCCTCGTCTCAGGTCGTCCGGTTCAGGACTTGTCACATAAAACCAATACTCTCAGAGTTTGTGTTTAAAGTCTCAAGTTTATAAAGAGTTATTGTTGCCTTTGGATTACAGCTATTGGCAGTACCGAAGGCGCGGATCGAAAATTTCCGTTTTCGGCTGTTTTTGATCCTCTGCAAAGAATTGTGTCTAGCTCACTCAGTTCTGCACCGTTTGCCTTGAAACCAGGCTATAATTTTTGGAATAATTCAACCGCAATTAATGATAGAGCCAGATCCGGCATAATATTCTATTTAGGAATACCCTCAAAATCCACCTTCCCGCGCGAGATTTTTATCTACAGGCCTCAAATCATTTCCAATGGGTCTGGAATTTTTTGAGAAGCAGGTATGATACATTAGGAGTGTTGTCATAGAGCCATAACTAATTATATTTGTCACAAAGGATGTCTATTGTGCTTTAGAACAATTTGAACAGCAAATATATATTTGGCTCCAGTTCTTCGAGTTCCCACCTAAATGTTGTGACAAATATAATTAGTTATGGCTCTATGACAACACTCCTAATGTATCATACCTGCTTCTCAAAAAATTCCAGACCCATTGGAAATGATTTGAGGCCTGTAGATAAAAATCTCGCGCGGGAAGGTGGATTTTGAGGGTATTCCTAAATAGAATATTATGCCGGATCTGGCTCTATCATTAATTGCGGTTGAATTATTCCAAAAATTATAGCCTGGTTTCAAGGCAAACGGTGCAGAACTGAGTGAGCTAGACACAATTCTTTGCAGAGGATCAAAAACAGCCGAAAACGGAAATTTTCGATCCGCGCCTTCGGTACTGCCAATAGCTGTAACGTCACTGTTGGATTTGAGTTTGGGATCGTCGGAATATTGGTCTTGTCAGAGCTATTGGTCTTGTCAGAGTTATTGGTCTCGTCAGAGTCATTGGGATTGTTGGATTATTGGCTACCAGAACCAGTGTTGTTCTGTGTGCAAAGCTGAGAAGCTTGTATCTAAAAAAACCACTTGTAGAAAAGAGCACTCTTACCCAAGAGTCTTAATTCTGCTAGTTTGCGCACTTTGGGGAAAAGCTCGGTTTAGAGTAATCCACAAAGCAACCAGCAACAGGAAAACTTAAACAGTGTTCCTTGGACCTTTCTAAAAGTGTCCTAAAGACTTGTAACTTGTCGGACATCATCTAGACGTTCAACAAGGAGAAAAGGAGACGTACTCAGTTGATAGTTGTGGTCTAATACATTATTCTAAGGAATAAGTGTATTACTGCATTCTGTCCATTGGGTCTGAGCTTGCTAGTATACCTGTCGTAGATACCGAGCAACCCTTTCAATGATTTCATGAGTCTGGTTGTAAAGAGTATCAGGTGGACTCAAAACGTCGGGGCACCACGATTCCAAGCCAGCCATGAGGACTCCCAAAAAGATTTTGAGCAGAAATGCCTCCTCAACACGCAATATATTACCCGCGATGATGCTCCCATTGTTACGATCTTCTTCGGCTTGGGTTCGAAGCAATTTGACCATTTTTGCAGCTCCGACATGGGCAGTGGTTGCTGAACGGAGTGTCTGCTTCAAAGTCGCAAGGAAGCCAGGCTCCCTTCGCCTTTCATACGCAGCCATAAAGCTAGTAGACAGGCACATAGGTGCAGTATCCGACCTCGTGATTCCCCAGAGGATGTATCCATGAAGGTAACCAGAGTCCTGGACCACCATACATGTGTTAGGCTACTGCAGTACAACAAAGAAAAGGAATGGCCACACACCTTTGTGCCCTTAAACTGGGGTGGAATCTGAACCTTTGCAAGCCCATACTGATTTTTCTTGGCTCTGACCCCAGCGCGACGCGCTTTCTTCGTAGTGGCCTCCGAGTCGTCGTCTAGCGGCGAGTCCCGATCATCTGCCCCTCTTTTTTCCCCAGTCTTGGCCCCAGATGCAGCTGAGCCCCGTTGGCCCGATGATGGACCAGGTGTTGCATTATTGTCAGATGAAGGAGGCATTGAGAAATACGAGGTGGAAGAGACAAAGAGAAAGGAAAATGCACCTGATCAAACGCGTTCTCACATAAGCAGCGCACCGTGGCCCGAATAAATGGCTGGGTGCAAGTCTGCTTGAGGTTTGCTGCCTGGTAAGCTAGGTCCATGCCCAAAAAGTTATTTTTGTTACCACTGAACACAGATTTGCATTACAGTTGAAGACTACGTTGACTGTAGTATATTCGACAACTCGGTGATTTATTTACCAGGTGACCGCGACTCTGATCTGAAGTATTATCTTATCGCTAGTTACTGGATTCCTTATCAGCAAGATAATCATAAGCAGCACATAAGCGGCTCATAAGTGCTTGCCGCTTATGGATTCATAAGCGCTGTTACATGCCTCCTGTGATTGGCAGAGTAGCGGTACTTGCTGGCTGGATTGATGCCAGCCAACGGCGGATGGTGAATGGCAAACAGCGGCTGGCATACGGGATTGATGTCGCAGCCATGCTGGTTTGCTGGCTGGCGTGCTGCCAGGGTTGCTGGCGAGCATGCTGACGGCGGTTGCTGGCAGACGCGTTTGCTGGCTGCATGCTGGCAGCGGTAGCGGAGGGCCGGAGGGAACAGCGGGCCTACTGACATGATGCCAGCAGACATGCTGGCTTGTGGGGTGTCTTTCTGGCGGGGTTGCTGGCAAGGACGTGCTAGCCAGCGAGTGGCCAAGTAGAGGGAGAGACGAGAAAAGAATGACGTGATCAAACACGGCATGCCGGCCTCGCTGTTGTCCAAAAACGGAAGTCGCACTAGAAAATCACTGCGAAAATAGACTGAACGCTATCAGAAAAATCTCAAATAATTTCAGCGGGTCCCTAAGATACCCAGAGAGCTCCCTGGCCGGTCATCCGGACCGGGGAACATTTTCAAGGGCCTACTGGCTAGGTGTTAGTCTGAAGTTTTGTAAGTTCACTACAATTTAGAAGAATGGCGTGTAGGGCAGTGAGAAGACGGCACACAGGGCTGAATTTTCGTCACAATCAAGCTATATATATACTAACACAGGCAACCAACACCGAGGCATTAATACAACAAAGGGGGAGAGATATCAGCGCGCTGGCTGGAAATGGTCACAAATATCAAGTTGGAAACCACCTGTTGCTGGCTGGGTCCGGCTCGCGGCCCGGGCATTCATGACCTCCCGATAGTATATACATAAGCCTACACCTGTGAAAGAATTTCGTATTTTCGTATAGTAGTTGTCGAGATATAAATATTTGGGGTTTGCTCTAGATCGATCGGCACTATAGGTCCTTTTCCCGGGCTCCTCAAGGTTTCTATTCATTCTGGCCTCCGTGATCAATGTCTGAGATGAAAATGGAAGCCCCAAAGATAGGGTGGTTGTCCGGCATTCAAGGGCCGAGCCAGAACGGTTTCAAGCGACAGAGTGACGGCGTGTACAGTTTTTTCTGGTCTCTCCGTCGCACGCTTGTTCGTGATAGTTCGCGATGCATACTCTGCTTGCTTGCACACAATCACACTGATCCTGGGTCGCTCGGAGATGCCTACGCGTTAACTCTTCCGCGCTATTATTTAATTTATCTACGTAGCATGATCCAACTTCTACTATGGTCCATTCTACAGCTTCGAGGAGGGCGAAGGAGCCATCTTAATATGCACTCTGGATGCGACGAGACGGTGCTTCGTGGCATTCCATATCTGAGCGTTGTTCAGACATTTATCAAGACAGCCCGAAGCACAAGCACCACGCACCTCCGTTCTAGCAGTCATGGTGCGCCTGCCAATGGTCATCGTGGTATTGATTATGCGCAGCTTTTCTCCGCTGATACAGCAGGCCCGGGGTCGCTTGAAAAAAAGGCTCTTTTATATGAAGAGAGATGAAACGTACAGCGTGGCCGGCGAATGATACACGATATTAAGCGATTGAGAGACGTGCACGTACTGACCGCAGGCCATCAAGACCAACGTAGAGCACCTAGAAAACGCGAGTCAGCAAATTCAGCTTGCTTCATTGCGAAAACGCGGGGTGGCGCACATACATGTCTATTAGGTATGCCGAACATCCTGTTCTGGGTTATTGACTCGGAACACCGTGACTTTGCCGCGATGATAGCAGCACGCACCGCCATGGACAGTCCCTCCGCCGTTCAGCATATCTACATACGCAGAGTTCAACCATCCATGATGAACGCTGTGATGTGTACCTGTACCCACCCTCTGTCACCACGAGCTCGCAAATAACCTTTCCCTACATCTTCAGCGGTTCATCCGCGTTCTTCTCAACCAACGCGTGAGTGACCACCAAGCCCTGGATTATCGAATCCCCAAACCGGGATCTGCCAGTTCCGTCAATGAACTTTTGGAGATCCAACATGGACTGTTTGAAGCTTGCATCCGCGTTTCCAGTTATCTTCATTTTTTTTGGATTTTGAGAGGAACGGCAACCAAAAGAAAAGTGGGGCGTTTAGTCAAAACTATCGGATCAAGTATTTATATATTTATACGTAGACGAATATCACCTTGTTAAATTGTTAAATCGCCGGCTGCCAAGGATAACCGGATACAAGTTTCAGTTTCGCGCCGAGGAACTTCGGTTAGTGTAGCGGCCGGGCCAATGCAATCGTGTTGATTACGACTACGACAAAGCTCGAACACTGACGGTATCTCCCAAATAGGTATAACTCGTGGTACGCGCTTCGCGGCAAAACCCACTATCTCCCACTCACCTAACCCACAATGTGGCATCTCTGTTCCTGGATGTCGCTTGCCTTGTCGCTCGCTAGTGGACAATATGTTATCCAATGGGGATCATCATGGGGCTGTTGGAGCAGTCAGAATCATGTGCGGGCGGAAAAGCGATATTGATGACCAACGCAGGCAAGTTCAAGATTTTTAGACCATGGAAGATATGATACGCCAGCCAGAGCCAACGAGCGGGTTCGACTAGAATAGCAAAAATAACCTGTCGCAGACAGGCGTTGACATGGTAGAGAATATTCCCAGAAGAATGTTGCAATTCAAGCAATTTCGGGTAGGGGAAAATGGGGGACCACTGCCAGTCCGAACGAGTCGATTTGGGACCTTTTATGTCTCGCAGATATTCCGCGGGCTACGTGGCTGCCTGATAAAAATCGAATTGGGCTGCGCCGTAGGCAGCAGCAACTGCGATCGAGTAGGAAAAACTGTGCACCGGTCAGCTGTTCAGCCGCATGGTGTGCTGAGATGTGAAATTGGACTGCGAAGAAGTGATTTGACGTCGAGGAAAGAGGGTGAATGAAGAGCCAGAAGGAAGGGAAAACACTGGATGGAGATGAATGCAAAGAAATACAAAGAATCACCGAGGTAATTAATTGTTCTGGGACCTTTACAGCCGATGTCAGTACCGAGGGCGCGGATCGAAAATGTTCTGTTTTGGGATGTTTCCAAAGAATTCCCTATATCTCTGTCAGTTCTTCACTGATTCACATAAAAACTGAATAGATCGACTCAGGTAATTCATGCACAATTAGTGATAGAGAGGAACTTGTGAAAATATTACGTATTAGGTAATTTCTGTTTTGGGGCTGTTTTTGCACTGAATACCGTCTAGCATGGCCAGAACATGTCCCAGTGACCTAGAATTTTGGGAGAGACAACATGCATACCTGACAAAACATGTGATAGAGCCAGAAGTGAGGATAATTTAGTTACAGTCCTTCTAGCTCCAGTGAAAACATTTGGCAATTTTTGGCTTTCAGAGATATTACCAAGATCACATTAATCTGGACATTTCATATAGTTCTGGCTCTATAACCTGTTTCATAACATATACACATTGTCCCTCCCAAAATTCTAGGTCAATGGGAAATATTCTCACCATGCTAAACGGTATTCAGTGCAAAAAACAGCCCCAAAACAGAAATTACCTAATACGTAATATTTTCGCAAGTTCCTCTCTATCACTAATTGTGCATGAATTAGCAGAGTAGATCTATTTAGTTTTTATGTGAATCGGTGAAGAACTGACAGAGATATAGGGAATTCTTTGGAAACATCCCAAAACAGAACATTTTCGATCCGCGCCCTCGGTACTGACATCGGCTGTAATTACTAACGCAAGCCATTGTCTACTTTGTCGAAACTCAAGCTTCGTGAGCTCGTCGCTGGCTCCCGGAATCCATGCTGCAGCCGAAGGTCAGGGTATTTTCACCCATCGTTATTTTGGAGATGTCGGTATTAGTACCTGTGCACGCACTATCCTGTGTGTGCCAGATCTTTTTCATTCAGTGCATCGATGGTAAATGGCGTAGAAGGTTGCCTCGCGGAAGTCGAAAATCACTGCATTCAGACCCCCCCATAGGCACAGATGTGCCCACCTTCACCGATCCCCGCCTACGGACTGCCCACCCAAGCCGACGTTGGTCTACCCTAATAGGCATCGGCTGACGTTAGTCTAGCATCCCTACCAAGGCAAAGCCTGCCCACCTTGGTAGATCTTCGTCGACAGTGGTGTGTCTATCTTGGCCAACCTTGGTCAACCTTGGCCGACCTGGGTCTAGGTTGGTGTTGGTTGGAATGGCTGGACGGGTACAAACCATGTCAGATTTTGAATTTGGCTAACTAGGCTTAGCTAGGCTCATCGGCCCACGTGAGTCTATGTGTGCCTAATCCAGTGGGAATACCTAGACCAACCTCGGCAGGGATGGGCAGATGGATGGGCAAGGGTTGGCACACTGGTCTGCCTACACATCTGCCTATCAGGATCTGGCAGACCTGTGCCTACAGGGGGGTCTGAACGCAGTGAATAACTAACTGTACTGATTTGTTGTTCAGTTTGCTAGGCCGGTATGCAAATGTTTACAGGATATTCGTTCATTTACGTTCTCGCCAAAATGAGTGACAGGCTACAATACACTACTGTAAGTACTCGGGACGTATTTCTGTAAAAATGCGCCACGGGTTGATGCCCGATCACTGAAGAAAGTGTAAGCGATGCCAGCAAGAGCAGACTTGTGTTGCCCGGCGGCGAGCGAAACATGGTTACAATTACGACAACTTACGGCTAAACGACAGGAGACATATTTTTGCATATTTTAGTCCAGGGGATATCCATGAGGGACTACGAAAATCCGGGCCCGTTCGGAAGGAGGGACTCGACGAGGGACTTGTAACAAGTGCTCTTAGGAAATATCAATGAGCAAGTATTACTTTCCATTGTAAATTGAACCCTCAGACATGTATGAGAACTCAAGGGATGTTAAGAATCGGACACACAAAAAATAGGGGCAACTTCGGCCTGGCATCTTCGTCGTTCCAATCATAGTGACATACATGGTGCCTGACAACTACATAAAGATACTGTTGCGTTTCGTTCAATTCGTAAGGCGGTTTGGGGTGTGACATCGCAATTGACCTGTGCGGTCCCCATTTGGCAATTTGATCTGTCGGCATCTCTCGGCTACGCTCGGCTAAGCCAAAAATGCCTTTGTGACGCAGTGACTTACGAAAATTTTCGTAGATTTTTGGGCGTGTGACATGTGACCATACGAATTGAACGAAATACTACAGTATGCCGCTTTTCCCCTCCTCCGTGCCCTCCACCATGTCATCCTTCGCGCAAACCAGGCATGCACACCTCGTTGGACACTGTACACTTCAGCACATTGACGGCGCGTAAGCACACGGCTCTGCTTAGGATTAATCCTTCCAGGCGCTGGTCTTACGGTCGTTCTTCTCGCGCTATACGCATACACAACGTGGTATCCTGTATCCCGGAGACACCTAAACCGGGTCAGCTTTCGTCTTCTCGTGTACGCTCTGCTCGCAAAGTACCCTTACACTTGCCCACTAAACCCATCAACACATCGTTTCGCAGTCGCGCCTTCGGCATCGTATTTCTTATCATTACGCTGGATAATCCGCCCGGTTGGGAATGCGGTTTTCTTATGTTCTTGGGGAATGTAAGTAGACTTGGCCGCTCCGCGTCAAACGTGCATCGCATCTCACCGCTAACCACCGGCAGCTAAGTCTTATGTTTTCTGCGGGAATGGCCTTCTGCATAGGCCTTAATCTACTGTGAGCACCACCCGGCCAACTCCTGAGTAACTGCACAGTGACACTCCCCAGATTGGTACTTGCGTTCAGCCTCAATGGCCAACGAATGGAAAAATATTACATCACGGGAACGGCCCTCATCATTAGTGTATGCAACATTGTGCCATACGCGTTTGGCCAGTTTGGGTTTGTCCCTTGACCACGGATGCGTGGAATGCCCAATTGATTCCCAGAATCGCGCAGATGGAATACCGACGCCGAGATGTGCTGGTATCGCAGTACCGACCCGGCGTCGAGGCTCCGCTGGTTCATCGGAACGCAGACGGTCTGGCTGCTCCTCGCGTCATTTGGAGAAGTCGTCGCTTTCCTGATCACTGTAAGGCATCTATTTGCATACGAAGTCGGTCTCTTCACATTATGCCTCCGCAGTGTGCTGACATTTACAACAGAGGCTCGCGAGGGACCCTCAATTTCGTGCGGAAGCCAAATTAAACCGCAGCATTATTCTCCGAATTGGTAAGCTACCACCCGGCTTTTCAGGCTCTTAAAATTGACACAAGAATCATTGACAGGCCTGTACCCCTTCTTTTCATGTCTACTGACCATATCTACGTCGATCTTGGATCTGCATGGGCAGATCTCCACAGAACTCGTACGTCGATATCTGAATATAATTGACCGCAAAAAAAGGCCTCATCTCATCATAGAATTTGAGCTTAAGCCTCGCCGGTGCGTTGCTCTTGTGCGCTTGTTGCCATATGTATTCAAGTCCTTAGATATCACACTCTTTTCCGCGCGCCCCCCCATCTATGGCCTGCTCGCTGCCACGGATCCAGTGCGTATCAGTTGTTTCTGAGGCAAATCCCGGCGCTGATTAACACATAGTCCTTCCTCCGGGCCATGCGTGAGCTACACCCTGGCTCAAAAACTTGGAGCGATTCGAATTCGAGTACTCAAGGCGCGGCGCCTTGCTTTTCAACCTTCCTGGAGCTTCCCTTGACGAACGTAGAGAGCGAGAGCGGGAAAGATGACATGTTGGAATCTCTTGAACTGGGCCAGACGACGAAGGGGAACGGTGGTACCCCAGAAGTTGGCGGGGAAGAGGAATGGGCGGGGTTGCCAGTGCATCCATTGAATTCCGCCATGCACAGCCCAGATGCATTTGTGAAGAACAATATTGCTTGTCATCTTTGAGCTATCAGTATTAGCTATTAGTATTAATATGTAGGATTCCGTTGGTGTAGATAATTTAGAGCTAGTTAAACACGAGCACTACTGGCCGCCAATTTAACACGCACGCAGCTTCAAGAAAGCAGGAGCTAGTCAAGAGATCCATTAAATCGTATCTCCGCTGTGCGGTATATTCTGAAAGCGCGTTCTACCTTCAAGCGAACCAGTCTTTGTTCCTGGGACAGGCAGACTTCACTGAGGGTAGAGATTCGGTACACAATCCTCCTCACACACTTACAAATGAACCGAATACTCATCTGATTCAACCCCATGTCAATGGACGCGCCAGACCAAAGGCACCCACAGCGGTTACTGAGCGGCCAATTTGGATGCATCGTTCGTCCCTCTTCCGAAGTTTGTTGGTTGAATTTTCATTCAGGAGGTTTGGGCGAGGCTGGGTGGAAATGCCGCGGGTCCCGCGCGACTGCCGCGCACGATGGGGTTGAGGCGGTGGTGGCTGTGCAATTGGCGCAGCAGGGCAAGTGCTAGTCTCTTATCAACAGACGCTACAACAAAAAAGTGCTCGAACCTGCGCATTGTTGTAGTCTGTCGATATATCTACTTTTCTCTGGCCCTTTCTATTTCAGTTCCGCAAGGCGGCCAGCAGTGCTCGTCAGCAGGATACCGGTAACCTCAAACAGAAACTTAATTACCTCCCTTCCGTCCTCGAAACGCCTATTATCCCCGTCATCCCCGAAACAGAGTCGAAGGCGGACAGAGGCATCAACCATCCCATGCTCCAAGACGCCATCATCCCGTGGACTCTTCGCGTCCAAATAGCCGGCTGTCGGGGAGGAAGGGGAGGAACTGACGCCGGAGGCAATCGCGTACGTCCTGATAAATTGGATTGACGGTGAAGAGAGAGGAAAAATGCAACACGCTGGGTTTGGGGTTAGGGTTGATGCATCAAATCGGGCCGGGGTCGGGTGATCCGGAATCCTCCTCCCTTCTTCCTCTCATCGTCGTCTTCAATTTCTTCCCGCAGAACTCACTTGAACGCCCGGATCCACTTCCAGATTCATGGACAAACTTGAAGCCGCCGGGTCTGTCCTTCCTCTGGCGAGCTCGTCATCAGCCGGGCAAAATGAGGCGCGAGCTTTGGGACGATGTCGATGGTGGGTTGGCAGAAGGAGATGGGGTTGGTCAACGGGTGCGTGTCCATTTAGATAAGTCTTTGCTTCGATGTACATCACACCTCTTACATACAAAGACTATGTGGGCTACATGCGCCCACGCCGCTCGCCCGCTCTGTCTTTAGCGCCAACCCCTTCCCGTTTCTCGCCCGCCTGGGGCTTGTTGTCCCATCATTCCCGACTCGATTCTGGATGCGTGCCCCTCTAGAATCATTGCCTCCCAATTCCACATTGATCTAATTAGAGCCCAGGCTTGCACTGATGCTTTTGCTCCCTCCTTTCCGGCCCCACCACCACTCGAGGCTCGACGCCCACCGCCACAGCCCCACCCTAGGGACCTTGTACTAACTCCGCACTCTGCACTCCGCACTCCTCACCGGCCTTGTTCATGTACTCCACGCTCACGCTTCAAGTTCTCCCGCTGCTCATGCACTCATGCGCGATCCGCTCCTCGCGCGGCGCAGGGATACTCACGCTCTTGCATTTCCTCTCTATCTCGCACCCCTCGCTCTGTATGCGGTCCGCTATCCCGCCACCGTATCGGTCTCCATCTCGATCTCACACCCTGGACTTCTTACTCCTCGTGTGCACTGTCTGCTCCCTCAGGCTCCTGCTGCTCGCGCACTTTCGCTACTGCTTCGTTTCGCCGAGCCGGCATGTATCCCATTCCAACTCTCTCGAAATCGTGGCTCCTCCGCGGCGTCTTGGTCTTGATCTGGTCTCTGCACGGCGTTCTCACCTCGCCGGACTCAATCCGCTCCTGAAGCGTGATTAGGACCAGGACACGGACTCGCCTAGGGTTAGCGCATGCCTACCACTTGATCTCTGTCTCCTCTGCGCCGCCTCAAATTAAGAGGACGACGTGGAAACTGGGACGAGCATGGACTCGGAATCTTACGCGCGAGCGAGCGAGGGTGCGATTAAATAAGCCTTGCAGTCGATGTGAAATGGACCTTGCGGTCCAGATGGACTCCGTCCCACCTGGATCTCGCGTTCATTCTTTCGTTCTTTCTTTCTTTCGTTCTAGTTCCAGTTGTGATTCCAATTCTGATAAATTGTACACTCGCATTTGCATGGTGACTGAATATTATCCCGGGGTCACTTAACACTCTCGAAATTGAAGTTGATATTTCGTACGTTTGTCTGCCTACAGTCACAATCCACCGAGCACCAAACCACGAACCATGCTCGCTCGGTGTCCTCATAAGAAAATTTTCCTTTCAAGGGCGAAAATGAGAAAGCTTTTCTTTCCAACAGAGAATTTAAAAGACCGGCAGAGACTTGGATTGAAACTTGCCGTGCCGAATATTCAAGGTCTGTTCCTTTTTTTTGCCACATACCATCATCGACCTCTCACCAGCGATTTGGCTTTCCACCGTGCTCCGCTTCCAACAAATAGCCGTTGTTGAAGAGACAATACATACATCCCGGTGGCGCCGGCTTGAGAGGGGATCTCATTGGTTGTCTTGACTTTTCCGACTTTCAAATGGCGTGTATCCTTTACGTCGAGGGTTGGGTATCTCGGTATATTCCACGTCAACATGTCGTATGTTCAGTTGTGCATCTTGGAAGTTGGAACGCTATTTGGCTTTCATCCTTTCTTTCGTCACGGGACGCTCTATCTGCGGGGTCCCCGCATCGCAGACATCTCCTGCGCTGCGTCTCAGCGGTCAACAGATCCTAGACGCGATCAATGCTCAGCGCGGAGGTCCGCACCAGATTAATATGATCGGTGTCTCGATGGCCCAGCCACCTACTGTAAATTCAATGAAGCATGAGCCCGTTCGATTAGGGGCCGGTACAGTATGTTGGAACAGAGTCGTTTTTCACGAGCTGACGACAGACCTCATGAGTTTTCCCTCCACAATCTACAGTACCACAGTCTCATCCTCCCTGATCAAACCCTCAGTTTCAATTCAGCGGACCACCTGCGTTCTATATAGGATGTGGGTGACCGATCGCTCGGTGACTCGTCCCGATCGCTCCTGGTCACTCGGATTTCAAACTCCGCTAAGCGTGTGTCGATTCTGTTTGGCGGGCGGGTCACCGCCTCTCCCTCACCGCCTTTTTGGTGGCCGGTCGCCATCCCGGTATGGTAATTCCTATCTTTTCAAACCTCTTGCATCCCATATATGGCAATAATTATTTGCACTTGCTCGTTTCTGTTATGCGTTCTCACAATTCCTCCGTATGTCTTGGCTGTACAGACCTCTGTGGCAGAAATAATGAACCTTCCTGATGAACCTCAACCTTTCCCTTACTTCTTTAAGCTCTGTTATCCCCTCGTTACGTTCGGTGTATCTGGAAATTTGTATACCAGTCGAACAATCAAATAAACTTTGTACATTTCAGGTTTATTCACATGAGAAAGCACGAGGAGACTTGCCAATTTGCGGAGCAATACGCACTAAAATGCATGACATTACAGGAAACTGCCAATTGCAGTGATCACGCTTCATTGTCCGGAAAAATTCAGGAAACATGGGGGCTCCCACCTCGGTCCTTGGGGCCCATGATCCCGGGTAGAATCGCATTTTAACCTTGTGACTCAACGTTTTACAAGACCTCCTGCCAGTCATGAACCGTAGACATTTAGGATTTTAGCACATGTGCATTTAAATTTTATCTTCGTCCCGGTTCATGAAGTCAGGACCTTCAGCATATGGAAACTGCTCGGACGCATTGAAAGGATGGTGCGTATGCTTATTTTGAAGGATTATTAATGACCTACAGCAAGAATAAACGGAATTGAGTTCTAGAAATCAGCCGTGAGGTCTATGATTCCTTCGTGCATTAAAGTACGGTGCGCGTTTGCAAGCTCCTCCTCCTCGAAGTTCATTATGCCAATCACTTCGCTTCCCAGCTCTTCCTCCGAGCCATCAGAATCAATCGAAATTGCATCTTGCTCGGTCTTTGCAATTGCAGCCTCCTCGTCCGAGTCCACTACGTCGATCATTTCACGGCTAGTACCTCCCTCTGAGCCGTCAGAATCCGTTGAGCCTGAACCAATTGAGGTGGGAATACGAGTTAACTGCAATGAATAAATGTCACGGCGTCCTTGACAACGTATACGTAATTGACCTTGCATGGTAGCCAGATCTGCTGTACTGAAGACCAGTCTTCATCTTCTGGCTGCTTTTGAAAGCGCATTATGGCCTTAACCTGAAAATATACGTCTCTTTGATGTTTCCCGACCAAAGACGCGAAATTGAAGATGTAAACACGTGGAGAAATTTTGCCAAGATCTATTTTTGTTACAAAACATGTCCGCATCAGTGCTCGCTTGTGCTGCCGACAGCCGAACCGATTGGAATGGCTGGATCCCGTCCACCCGAGCAGGGACTATGTGGCGTGATGAAACAAATTTGACAAGTTAGGTAGCGGAAGAGTGAAAAACATGCAAATAATTAGTGGATTATTAAATGTGCACTTTGACCGCCACTGATATAATATAATACTCGGGTGCATAGGATGCCCGGAAGGCCTTATGAGGTGACCAGCGAAGTATCATATTGTACTGATTTTAGAACCCCGGGGACGCCTTTGAGACGTCATTAGACGACTCATTTCTCATTTCATTCGAGACGGTTGACAATGTGGGCATCGTTATCGCCTCTATCCCGCCGGTCCCACTCGGAGTGTCATTGGAGATCGAGAAGGAGCCGCCGCTCGAGAGCATTCCACGCAACTCCTTGCGGGTGATGAGTTGGTCCATCATTGTCTATGTCAAAACACATTAGACGAGAAATTTGGAGGGAGTGTATCTGTGAACTTACATGCGTGTAGATGCGACCTATGGGAAGGGCAAAGAGCGCAACAAGGTACGTGCTAGGAGAGAAACGGTTCGAAAGGAGAGTGCCGAGCGCAAATACCGCTGCATACGCGCGAATTTCATTGAGTTTCAGCACAGCGCTTGTCAAGATGTCTACGCACCTGTGAAGAAGCCAGATTGCACCGCTGTCCGGATTAATCGGTTTAGCACCTTCTCCGTGTCGGCGAAGTTGGTGCGCAACCGGGAGAACATGTTGGTCATTATGACTGCGCTCCTGCCATCAGGCTAGGCTTTGAATGGTAGACAAAGGCACCTCACTAGTGATGATTACGTCGATACCACATTGAAGCGAAAGATTGCCCTCGACAATGGGCTGCAGCGCAACAAGTTTTGAGAGCCTGATGGGGGTGGAATGGTGTTAATTCATAATCATTTTTCTTCTGCAGTGGCACTTACTTGGAGGAAATCCACATCTTTATGGCAACGGTGACACCGATCCCACAGCTCGCAAGGGCGGTGACCAGCAGGAGCCCGACAAAGATTTTGCTCTTGGTGAAGCGATATATACTCCAAGATTGGAAAGTGTGATTAACCAGCGCAAGAATAGACATCGCTGCAGAAGTTTGAGCACGGAGCCTTGAAGGTGTTCAGGGCAGCTTACTGAGGGCCGTGAAGGGATACGGCCATAGCATAACTAGGGCAATGTGAGTTGTGAATTGACGAGTCGTGATTGAACCTTCTCACTCGCAACCACATTGGGATCTGTGAAGTTTCTGAGGGGGAATATATGAGCTTCGGCTTGGGGGCGCAGAGGCACAGGGCCTTTGCTCACGTTACACAGTAGAACCTGGGCTGAGTAATCAGAATGGATATCCAGTCGCATCTGGGATATCTACCACGACATATAAATAACTGCTGCCGCTTGGGTCGCGTTGATGATGAAAAGAAAGGCGACCAACGATCTGTGAGAGAAATTAAACCTGGAACAGACAGCAGCACGGTACGCGCCTTATCCACAAAGGATCCTGATACTCTGGGTCGATATCAGACTCGAAGCTAGGCTATGGGGATGCACGACACACTGGAAGTCCAATATGAAAAGAATTGGGACATAATGACTCCTGTTAGGTAGGTGTTGACTGAAAATTCATTATTTTAGAAACCGTATGGCGAATTAGCAAACGCACTCGTCACTCCCATTAGAGTAAACCCTGCATTTATCAGTGGAGAAATTAATTACGATCTGGACGCAGGGATGTATCACGAACCAATAGTTTGATCGAACTCCCCCATAGATACGATAAACACGAAAAGCGGGAAGTGTTACAGTGGGAGAGACCGATGACCGCAAGCCAGAAAGAGTCGGCGGGTGCGTGGGACCGAGTGAAGCTCTTTAACGACTCGCGAAGAAAGGGTAACGTACGGCACATTCAGTTGACGGAGACAATCGTGAGAAGTGCAGGGGTCTTACATTGCAAATTTGCGATCCTGACGGCGGGGGTAAGGTGGCAAAGGACCCTGTGGTGGAAACTCAAAATAGCAGCGAGCTCTCGACGATGCTCCTTCCCAAGAGGACAGTCAGATCTGGATGATCTACTGTCCTCTTTCCCTTTCCTTTCTCTCTTACTGGGAAATACAAACGACGGGCGGAGGACCCTGTGGCGAAAACTTAGTAGCAACAAGCTTAAAATATAAACGACAGGCGGAGATCAGGATCCTCGTCGCTTCGCAGTTTGCCGGCTGGCCCTGCGGCCTACGTATTTGAGGAGTCCGTAGTGGATTGGTAGAACTCCGTAGATCTCGGAATGACCAAATCCAGTGCTATAAGACAGGTGGGCGTCTATTGAGAGCCGGATAGCTTGCAGGACCTCGAGCACCGCTCACCACGTTGTTTGGCTGCACCGTGTGCGACAACACCTGTGAAAGGTTAAGACGTAGTACAATACAACCTAGAATTGCATGAAGTAATCTAGAACTTATATGTTGCCCTCCTAAACCGCCCACCGACAGTTGACAAACATCTGCACGCGTTTTGTTGACGCGTCTGCGAAGTTATGCATGATCCCCGGACTCAAACAAGTGCAAACACAGCTGGTCACTCTTTAGCGATGCACATATTGAAACCTAGGACAGGAACGAGTATCACTTCGGAAGAAATTCTAGTCGTACAACGCAAAGTTCCAGAATTTCCTTTTTTGTAATAAAAAAAAAGATTTGAGCTGCAGGACATGACATTGTGTTCCATGGGGCCAGTTCTTTCGCAGCTGCATATTCCCGTGGCTTATTTGTGTTCCGCTGGGTATGTACTACTTCCGGAACGCGTTGTAGCGGCCAGTTAATTCATTTCCTCCGCATGTTTTCTATGTTTTCTGACATTTCTGAGTCTGGTACTATACGCATTCCAAACCTAACGGTGCACTAATAAATGGCACTGCACCTGCACTTCTTGAGCGGTCCCCCGGGTCCCTACACAGGCTGCGTACTTCAAAGCGATTGGGAGCCGAAATGGGGATAAGTCCAAACGGGGAAAGATTCTGATGGGAGATCTACCACTCCACTCAAGACTGGTATTTGAGACGGGGTTATGCCAGTGCAAGATTCAGTCGTGTTGCCGCGAGAGTTACGTACAGTCACTTCGGTGGCACAGGCAGCCAGCTGGCAGTATGCTTGACAACGAGTCATCACTATTTCGGCGAACTCCGGAGCTAGAGACTCCATATCAACTATAACAAATCCCATTCACGGCAATTCTGTCAGTTTCGTCCAATTCGGGGTCGATACCAGGGCCGATGATAGAATGGTTAAAATGCCTCTCTGACAGGATTCGGTACATTTTCTGTCTGGACGGCCACTACGCACCCGAATTCAGATCTCTCCTCGGTATTTTGACAGGGGGGATCCTTGTTCCCCCCACTTCACTTGTGGAACCTGCTAATGTCCGACTTCATCCTTGTGCATCACCCAGAGGATATTCGGTTGAATGGTGTACCTGCAAACCGGATCGAACATGCGGACGATGTAATCCCTGCTCTAGTGCGCTTCGTCGGTGTGGGACTTGCAGAGGGACACAAATGGGCATATTTTTCATGACATGGTTCTGCAATTGTTGAAACCCTTGGGAAACAGACGTCAAAACCAAACCTGAAAAATATTTGCAAGGAGCATGCCCTCGACCGTGTTCAAACCGCCACCTTCTCGATGTCGATGCATGCCGGCCAGGGGAGGTCCAAATGAGTGTGAGAGTAGCCTTGATCCGAGAGCGCGGTTCTGGGGGGACAGCCAAATGCTTGAAACAGCTTGGGACTGTGAATTGCAGGAACGTACCAAAACCAGACAAGCAAGCAATGAGAGTGAAGCAATTTTCAAAATAAAGGTCATAGAAAAGAGCGCTGGGCTTCAATCAATTTATGGGGGGTTATCTTCCGTTCGGTCAACGAGGCGTGCAATCAGTTCTACGGGATGTATAAAGAGGGGAATGAAGTGCGCAAGATACCATAAAACTGAGCCGGTGCTCGATAATTAGCCGATGGGGGGATGCGGGATGAACTGCATGATCATGACCACAGCACAGGATAGAAATCGGAATATCGATGGAACAAGACTCGGAAAACCTTTGCGTGGTGCATGCCCTGGGACGGGTGCGATGTAATCCTGGAAGAGTAGTCGACCATAATGAAAATGAAGCTATTTCAAAAATAAAGAGCATGGCAAACTCGGGCCGACTCGAACCGCCAGCTCTCCAAGAGGGTGTGGATCAAGGCAACGGCCGTTTGGTCAACGTGGAGATGTAGGCGATGTACGTACCCATTTTCAGCAGTGATATCCGTCGACTTCCCGCTGGGCGAATGCAGCTGACCCTAGAGGAAGAGGAATTGAATCGCACCCCACCATAATACTGCGCTCAGCGCTAAGTGCTCGCGGAAAATCGTGATCGAAATTCAAAGGCAGTAAATCGGGAGTGTGATTGACATAGAAGCAGCCGCAGCGGGCGTGGTCGACTGCGTGGGGCAAGTACGGGACAGCACACTGAGAACAGAAGCGGTGGCGGCGCGGAGAGAAGGAAGGAGGGAAAAGGCTGTGGCTTCTCCGGCGCGGACAGGGGCGGACGTGACCGTGACATAGACGGGAACGGAGAATGCACGAGGTGAAAAGTGAGAGTTCACGAGAGTGTGAGGGGATAAGTGAGAGGGAGGAAGGACATGACAGTGACAGGAAGAAAGTGGGGGAGAGGGAGGAAGACAAATCTGTAAAGATAAATAAAGAACCATCGCAAGACAACACTTCGAGATAAAACAAAAACAAAAGAGCGGGGGAGGCAACAAGAGGGACGATCGGGTGCCTGAGCTGGGTTGTGCGGGAAGAATGCGACGCTAGGAGGAGAGATCCTATTACGCTTGGTGCCTGAAACAGGTGAAAAAAAGCACTGGATCTCGACTTGCTATACGAGCATGCAGCGCGCGTCGCAACGTAATAAGTATGTAAAAAAACAGGCAGGACGGGGCGAAGGAAGGCCATAGACATAGGTTTAAGCGCGAGGTAGGCAGGAAGAGGGCTGACGGAATCCGATTCCAACACAGAAAACAGAGTGGGTCCGAGCAGAGCAGTAGGAGCAGAAGAATAAAGAAAGGCTGAAGGTTGACGACATGGAACTCATATGACGCAGATGAGCAGTGGGTGGTATTGAAGGGCGAGAGCAGAGTGGATAAGACAGGATAAGGTACATGGGCAGCCTCGTTCAGGAAGATCGACCAGATGCCTCACAATCAGCAGAAAAAATCCATTCATAACTGAGAACGACCAGTGTACGTAAGTTAATCGGAGTTGTACGCAGTATCGTTCGAGAAGCGCGTCAGCGTCGGTGCTGGAAACAAAGCCTGACAGAGACAAAAGAAGACGAGAGATGTTTGATTTGGCGCCGAGACTCGGAGCCAACACGAGAATGAGGCCGAATAAAAGGCAGTCTGCGTGAAAATCGAGTGATACATGGAGAGAAGACCAAGGAGATCAGAGAGGAAGTTGTTCGATGCAGATGTCAGCTCATACGCGTGCTCAGGCGCCAGTATGAACGCGTTGCATCAACCTGGGTAACTAGTACTTGAAAGGCAGATGCTAAAGGTTTCACCGGGTTTGGATCAAGGGTCCAGTGAGCTGCGATGGCGGGAGAGAAGGCGAAAGATGTATTATGTGGCAATGCGGCTCAGCGTCGCATCAAGTCGGCCCGGGTGATCCGGTGCGTTTCGTTCTCCCTTCTCCCTTCTTGAAGGCTTCTTCCTCCCATCACCGCCTTCAATTTTCTTCCCGCAGAACGCACGCGCTGACTTGGACGCCCCGGTATACCACCAGATTCATTGGCAGATCTTGAACACGCTAGGTCGGTCCCTCCTCTAGTAGAAGTTCGTTGTCGGGTGGGCGGATTCGGCGGGATGGGGTGTGAATTGGGGGCGAACCCCGTGGTGGGTTAGCAGATGGGGACGGGCTTGGTGAACAGGTACGCATCCATACAGATCTACCCACGCCTCGATTGTGCGCGAGTCTCAGCTAACAGACAGAGTCTACGACACTCGCGCGCAGTACCAAACTCTTCCCGTTCCACTCCCGTTTCTCGCTCGCCTCTTGTTGTCCCACCATCACCGAATCGATTCTCGATTTGCCCCGCCCCTCTTGATGTATCGCTATTGATTCCAACCGGATCTTCTCAGGCTCGGGCTTGGGTTCTCTGGTTTTTCTGTCTGCCCTGCTAATGCCCGAGTTCCAAGCCGCCACCGCCAGCTCCCACCCTCGGTTTCCGGTCGATGCAATCCTCGCAGCTGCCTGCGCTCCGCTCTCGCCGCGCGCATTCACACTGTTTCTACTGCACGCGTGCCCGCACTCGCACTTCGCCACACCCCCTTCTCGCTCTCCGTACAGCCGCCTTCCATCGGCCCTCCCTGGCTATCTCAGCGCTTCTGGTGCTAACTCGCCTCCCCTCGCCCGCCCCCGGACGTGTTTCGCACTTGTACATGTGCTCCACGCCACGCTTCAAGTTCTCCCACTTATGTGCAATCCGCTCATCACGCTCCTGCATATCCTCTCGATCTCGCATCTATCGCTCCGTACGCAATCCACACTGTACGACTAAACACTGCTATTCCTACGTCTGCCGAATGACCTCGGCAGCATCGCGGTCACGCTGAACGTGCTTGTCCCAGACGACCCTGTTGGCGTTGTTTGAGGCCTTCCAGACAGCACGCAGCTTTTCTACCACCTCTGCGTCCGTGAGTGCCCCAACACTAACCACGGTGCTCCGAATGTCGTCGAAATCAGTAGAGGCGAAGTCCGGGCATATTCAGAGGTACGATCATCCTTGACTCCCATATTCGAGTCCAGCGGGAATCGAGAGGTCGGCGCGTAGGGCTCGTGGTTTCGAATCGTTAGGTTGTGGTAATCCTCGAGGTTTACGTCACCGCCGACATTGTAGAAGTTGCCGTTATGTATCTGGTATCCATTGCCTCCCTCGAACGCGGACTGCAGAGATGAGGCGATGCAGGGCGAGAGAATAAGTAGAATGAAACGAGGTCCATCGTACACGTTGCGGTTAGACCCAAGGCTGTGTGACAGCAGGTGGCGGAGAGTGGCAGCAGTCAGTGGTGGCAGCTGGGGCAATGAATCAATATATCGGAGATGAGATGCTGAGCGTAATCAAGGACCTCCACAAGTTGTAGACGAGTCCGAAACGCAGCACAAATCTGCTTGGCCCTCGTACGCCGTAAATAAAAACTTCGCCCCATCCATCTATCCATCTTGTATTGCGGGAGCTTGAATTTATCAACAAAAGTTGCGCAGCAGTCCAAAAGTAGGGCTGCGGACCGTACCGTATACGGGGACAGCCTTACATTTGACGGCCGTATTTTGGCCTACCCGTACCGTATGCCGTCCCGTCGGCACAAATTCCAGGGACTCGGCGGTACGGGAGGGCACAAAAACGGCCGTATACGGGAGGACGGCACGTAAAATTATACAAACGACCTCTACAGGTTAACCAATGTGTGCCAAGTGTCCCGCTTATCACCCTAGCTCCGAATTTAGCTGTGGTACGTCTGAGATTGTCTCTGAGATGTCTCTTAGATGCACAATTGGGAGGAGCAACTCATCAGCATTCAAAATTTCCGCGTCTGAACGAGGTTATTCATCCCATCCACGTTGACTTTCATCACGGAGAAATAATCATATTTCCCAAGACAAATCCAGAGAAGCAAAATAAAGGATGCGCTCCGGATAAAAATTGCTCATACAGGAGAAGAACGTAATAATATTTGAGCCAAGAACAAACCAGAACACCGTTGTAGCAACAGTGTCTGGGAAAGCCCGAGACCATATTAATTTGCTGCATTACAGTTGAATTTTTGGAACCACTGCACTTGGATTCAGCTGGGATACAAGGGAAAAACATCAACTTGCCAAGTCTGGTAGGGCACGGCAGTGCCGGCATTGGCTAATGCCGCCCGTTGCCGAGTGTCCCATCTATCAAACGGTCCCTTTCAATTGTTTCAGCCGTCCATTCGGTGAGTTACATCAGGTTGCGTCCCAGTTCTGTTGATTTCAATTCAATTGCCGGCCATTTGGACATAACTTTGGAGGTGCCGTAAATACGGTTTCAACGCCGTATACGGCCGTAATGGCGTACGTTACGGCAAAACCCGTCCCGTCCAATGGTGGGGTGGAAGGGGCGACGCGACGGTACCGGTGTCGCATTACGGAAGCCTAACCGTCTCTTACGGTTCGGGTCAGCAGCCCTATCTAACAGTAGAGCGCGACTTCAAAAGTAGGGCGAGCGCCGAAAGTAGTCTTGCGTGGAACTTGTGTCTATCTAGGGTGGGAATCGCCAATTTCCCCCCTAGTTAACAGTGTGATTATCATTATCTATTTAGTGCAGAGGGCGTCAAATCGCGCGCAGAAACTTCGTGATCACCTATAAATCGGGGGCGGGAGTAAAAGTGCACTTAGACCGCCATACCACCAGCTCACACAACAGCTGCCTAACATTCAGGGAGCACTCTTAAAACAACAGCCTGACGTCCTCTTTAAGTCTGGTAGAGTATCGTTTATCTGACCTCCTCTGAAAAGTATTTTCCTTGGGCCGCCGAGAATCATGACGACCAACTGGTGAGTTATCATGATCGCCTTGTTCCGGCCTTTCCTCGCTTCGGTGAAAATATTCGGGCTGTCCGATACCATCCTACTCTACCTAAACCCTCGTCTCAGTCGATCATTTTCAAGTGCACGGATGGCTCACAATCCCATGCTGACGGTCTTCTGCTATTGACATGGTGTATATACTGAAAATTGCACAGTGGGCTTTAAAGAGCTCTATGACGCTGTGCCCTGAGACTATCCACTGGCGATTATCTCTCTCTGAATCCCACGAATCCGGAGGTTTGGCCAGCAGGTGTTTAATTAGCAGGGGTATCATAATTCTCCTGACCAGTTTCAACTCAATATCACCCCAGGTATACAAGCCATTAGAGCCGGCGAGTCCATTTTCTACATTGGTGCGTCCAGAAGTGGTTCTATTGTGTCGCGAACCTACCAAATTGCTGGCAAAATCCATTCGGTTCCGTATGGAAGTACACCTCGGCCAAATACAACCTCTCGGAGCGGCTGTAAGATGCACCATGAATAGACTGAGGATAAAATCACACCTGCACCAAACGTTCAATCAATACGGGTCGTTGCTTAGGCTCGTTCTGGTGGCAGTCGGTGTACTTGCAATTCAAAGAAACCTAGGTGGCCTGGAGTCAATGATATAAGCGTGCGACTCCTGCAGAACCAATGATCCTGTCGAACCTTCGCCATCCTCTTCAAACCCATCAGACTGCCATAACTTCAATTGCCTCACCTGTTCTTGCTGCTTTCTGTTATTACACTCAATGTTTCCAAATAGATTATGAGACTTTACTGAGTTTGCCGAAGGAAATTGCAAACAAAAGTTTTGGGCACAACGTCAAAAGGGGATCTCACGCCCAGGCTAGTGGACCACCTCGACTGTTTTCTGATGTTTATCGCAATTTGGATCCTCTGCGCCAATTTCAGGGGCATAAATCTGTCTTCCAATATATCCTTGCTGAGACCTTTCAGGCCAGTAACCATATAAAGTTCGATTAATCAAATGCCGTCCAAATGTATAATCCTATTTGATCATTAATTTGTTTAAACTACTTTTTGAATACAACCATTCCCTCTCACAAACTGATTGAGCGTCAGGGACACTGGTACTAATCAAATTAGATCTAGCCATCTGCGGGGGCACAACATACGCGATCCTTATCTTTCTCCGTGCACAAATTGGGGTGAACAAGCGCATCCAGGGCTGAGCAGATCGATATGGCCTCAGGTGCCTGCATTCTGTCCCATTCGCGCCAAAGAAAACCGCTGGTTCCGGCGGGTGTAACTGTAGTGACGACGTGGTGGCCCGGGATGGCACGGCATCACGGCCCACGGGAGCTGTAGATACCCTGGCTGTTTTAGTAAAATACGCGAGATGCTTGTCACTCGCATGGAGTCGCGTCTCGTTTGTGGTTATACCATGTTACGTGAATTGACGCCCGCTTTCCTATAAATGGCGGCGATTCAGCGCAGGGCCACAAATATCCCATGCGCAGAATGTTATACAAGCTCCTCTCTAGTGCTATCTTCCTTCTCGCCATAGCACAGGGCGTCGCTTCCTCTCCGTCACTCGGAGCACGCCTGGTCGAGTGTACGTCTAACAGTTTATATTGAACACCATAAATCACTCATCATGCACTTGACAAAGGCGGCCCCGGTGTATGTGTTTGCTTCCTTTAACTCTAGTGAGCTAATTGCTGTTGTTTCGATCGCAGTTGCCAGCCTGTGACTATCATTGCTCGCGGTTCTTCGTCGAGTGATATTTACTGATCCTAACCCCCTCACAGGTCCCGGTGCTGATCATTGCTGTGGATCTTGGTGAGTCCCTCACTTACATGAACAAACGGGAGCCTTGAATTGAAATTGCGACAAAGTTGCGTGGCACCGCGCTCCAAGTTGTGTTGTTAAGTGTGTTCGGCGGTCAGGGAGGGAGTGTAAGGTATGGAGGCGGTAGTACCTCACTGTGTTCCTGCCGATTCTGTTCGAAGATGCTAATCCCGAACTGTGTCTCCATGACCCATCATATCGCTTCATCTTGCCGAACCCTTGTATAATCTGGCACTCAAAGATGAAAAATGTGTTTTCAACTCATGTAACGACACTGGTTCAGATAGCCTATATTCTGATGATCCCAATAGTCTGATAGTTCGATAATTCCAGTAGTCCAATAGTTCAATAATTCCAATAGTCTGACAGTCCCAAACTCAAACAGTGAACACTTAATAGGGCTGCCGCCCGTGCCCGTGGCCACGGTTCGACGGCACCCGTCGCACGGGTGCCGTCCCCGTTCCGTCGGCAATTTTTCTGCAACTTTGCACGGCACGGGTACGGTACGGCTGTTCACCACCATGGCCCGTTGAAACACGGCCGTGACGGCCGTCGAACGGGAAGTTTCCAAATGCATCTGGAGGGTCTGATCTTGATCATTGAGGCTCGCAACTACTCCTAGATACTCACCAAATGCTTCTCCAACAGTAATTTGCCAGGTCTTTGTGGTATAACTGCAAGGTTACAGCACTGATGCCGGAATATGCCGGATATGAGAGCCGAGTTTTTGGTTTCCTCCACAATTAGTTCCGTGTTTTACTCATTCCTGACATATTGTTCAGATTTCTGATTGCACAATTGATTTCAGAGTCCTCTGAACTGAACTTTGGGGCCATTGGGAAGATCAGGAGCCGTAAAATCTGTAGTGAGTGAACAGATATTATTTGTAGCTTCGCCTGGCGGGCTGCAAAGGCTGAATAAAGTTTATACACACCTCATAGCAGTCATAGAATCATGCTCTGATGAAAAAAAACCTACAGAAAAATATTACAGGCCATGGACCCGTCACGGCTGTGCCGTTGACCGTGCCGTCCCATCAAGATTTTTCTGGACCACTCGACAGGCCATTTTGAGACAGCCCGTGCCCGTAACGGGCACGGGTGGCAGCCCTAACACTTAATCCAAAGGCAACAATATCTTTATAAAACTTGAGACTTTAAAGAAACTCCGATAGAGTAGGTTTTATGTGACAAGTCCTGAACTGAATGTCCTGCGATGAGAATAGCACTGACAGGCGCTGTGCTCTAACAGGGAGGCCAGATTCTGTACCATACTGCTCAAACTGTCCGCCCTTATATACTGTACACTAAAACTCTTACACTATGGTGATTACACTACCGGGTATACATGTGTTAGTTCTGGTAGCCAATCAGGTATGCATGTGTCTGCACTATTCTATAGGATCTACTGATCTTCCGCTTTGTTTCTGATTGCTGCCCATCAACCTTTGATCCACCACATGCTGGCTTTAGATTATTAGTTATAATGCTTCTTTGTTGTCCCCCAAACAGGACCTTTAGATTACAGCTGTTTCCTAAAAACTTGACACTTGCAATTTTTTTTGCTCTCAACCAACTTTGATGGAGGGATAAGTATTACTGCTTTGGGCCAGCCGAGATGTGCCAAGCTGAAGCCACAAATGTGAATTTGCAGCCAACTATACTATTCAAATGTTTTCTTCCCCAGGCTTCACACACCAAACATCTTCTGCAAGTGTTCTCACCGCTTTTCAGGCACCCAGAATATTTTGAGGGCAAGTTTTTTTCAGGTAGGCTGTGAATGGCAGCGAGAGCATTGCTGACGGCCACCGAAACACATGACTGATCAGACCGGATGCCCCCGGCAATCTGCTGGAATGGGAAGTTGAGGTGATTCTCAATCCCAAAGTCCAATACAAGTCACTCTGGTACATGGTCCACTCATAGTCTCATATTGTTCTGCCCTTGCAGTCCCGGTAACGCGTGCCTACTGTCTATATACAGCTGGGGTCGCTTCCATATCTGTAGTGCAGGGCTCACCAGTAGTGCTCGGCAAGAGACCTTTTCCTTAATTTAAATTCTGCCAATTTCTATCCTAACCAACTTACAGAGGTCTTTCTGGATCAGGGTTCACACCAATTGCGCTCAATTCAGCGCTAAAGTGTACGCGTGTAGGGGGATTGAGTTCTGCGCTGCGTGGTGCGCACCTTTGACCATATTCCCTGGCACCCCAACTCATTGTGTCCTGCAGTGGGGTCAGAATAGACCACCGTTCCGGTATGTCGTTGGATTATTTGTCTGGTTTTTGGTATTGATATAGATTGTTCCCAAAGCGATGACGCCGGCTCCGTCAATTGCCGGCGGTTCGGCTTCCGGTGTTGGCCTAGTGCTCCGCCCATCACGATGAAATTCCGGTGTGTGCTTTTATAGGCCCCCTCCTGTGTCGCTGACAAGTGTCCCAGCTACGATACTACAGTCCATTTGAATTGGTGTTGTGGGTGCGCATTTTGTCTGACACCGGACAACTATGGTGGCAGCTTATCCACAACTCCCCTCTTTTAATTCTTTTCTCAATGCCCTCTTGCAGCAGCAACATTTCGGCACCGTCCACATGCTCCGAAACATGTCACTTTACAGAAATCGCGTGAGCCGCCGTCGGCGACCGATAACAATATCGTGAGTTCTCTAGCATTACTGTGCCTCATCTGCTAACATGCCCATTCTTTTGGACTGTAGTAAAAGAGCGGAGTCATCTTTCTGTTGGGCTGTCGATCAAGGATTTCAGTTATTTCCTGGCTTCTTGGCGTAGTTAGCAACACTTGTCCGTAGATATGTGTGCAAATATAATGGTTTTGAGCTTATCCCGTGGGACTATCAAGTAAAGCGAGAGGAAATCTAAAGTCAAAGCCAGGAAAAAACGCTGCAAACCCAGGTAATTTGGGAGAATTTGGCACTAAATTATTCGAAAGATCGCAAAAAAAGCTGATGTTCCTAACTGAACCAGTTTGGCCGAATTAGACCTTTTTTCAGGCCAATCTGGCCTTTTTCCCAAAGGAGGTCTTTCCTGATGAAATGTTCCTTGACAGATGTTCAAGCGGAGATTGTTGGGGTATTTTTCGACTCCGTATTCCAACTAGACGAATTCCGATACGCCTTCATATCGGACCCGAGTACGTTCCTCGTCTAGATCTATCCAATGCTATTGGCTACGTACTGGACCTTCGAAGGCCGGCGACTTGATAATGGCCCAAAGAATCGAGCTGTCAGCTCAGACATCCAGTCGCTATGTGCGATCCAGATTGACCGATGCGAAACACCTCGTCACACTCGGTACCGCAGGACATAGCACTGACTTCTGGTGCCGCCTGTTATATACTCAGGGTCGTGCAAAAACGGGGACAAAACCTCGTTCCTGAGTGTCGTTCTGCTGATTCCTTTCGCGAGCCTCTACCGGCTTAACCTTCATTCACGCCATACTCTGACCATGGTATCTACTTTGTGGTATCATGTCAGTCAGCTATGGGTGGGAATTGTGATTTCAAATATATCCATCAAGTTACTGAATGCTACCCGCAGGTCGGGACTTTCTTTTATGGTTTGTTGGTTTTCGAGGCAACGACAAAGACTTATGATTTGCGGTCTCCAGGGATATATCTCGTGCTTTTCTGTATCTGCACGTACATCCTCCTTCACCGGCCCTCTAGTCGAGGAAACACTGTCCTTCTGGTCACAACAACTGTCCTTTTTACCTTTTCTACGATCCTTATGGTGCTCACTCTCGTCCTGGTAACCGCGGATATCGAGAAATTGGCAAGCATCCCGTATGACAACATCCAAAACGCGGCTTACGTTATATATGCCATTAACAAGTAAGTATATGTATTAAGCTCTCATCCAATTTGGAAGCTCAAATGGCGGCAGTTCCATCGCTGACGGCTTCGTCGTACGTGCATTTTACCAGTACCGGTTGGATGTATCAATCATCTTTCAGATTTACCGCTGTTATGTCGTCTGGAACAGCGATTGGCGCGTCATCGTCCTTCCGGTAATGCTGCTCGTCGCCAGCACCGGTCAGTACCTCTTCATATTGTGTTTCATAGATTTTCACGTTAGGCGAAGCGTGCGGCCTTGACATTTTTCTGGAAGCAATCCCGCAATTTGCAGTCATCCTGACCACTAATTTGCTTGCAACCCTCCTAACGGGCAAGTCCTTGTTGTCGTCATTGGAGCTTCGACTAAATGAAATCATGTAGCTGGCCGCATCTGGTGGATCAGCCGCCAGCCTCGTGCGTACTTGGGGGCCGCCGCGCAACGACGATATGCATCTTCAATAGCGCTCGTGTGGGGCTCCCCCGCTTGACAATCTCACTAGTTCGTGCTTACGTCTTTCCAGAGTGGAATCCGGGATGGTCTATTCCGCAACTATATTGACATTCCTCATCGTGATCTCGTTCCCGAGCGTTGCACCTACGCTCGAGGAACCACTCCTTCAGATTGTGACCCAAGTCATGGTATGCGTGTCCTTCATTCGATCCTCTCCTAGACATGCCTTAATATTCAAATCCCACAGGGCATCGCGCCCACGCTCATAATAGTGCGGGTTGGACTGGGAGTGAGCGTGGAGGACAGCATGAGCACGTTTAGAGCAGCGACAACCGCGGGCATCGCCCTGCGCCAGCAAAGACGCGCGATGCCTGGAACCACTATTGACTACGCCGATCTCAAGGAGACTGCGTCGACCGGTATTGAGCCGAACAAGGACGATTATGGTCTGCAAAAGCCTCAGTCTCTGGCTCATGCAGCCGTTTGATTCGCGGGTGCGAGATGGAAGGTGTGCGGACGTTATGTTTGTTGACTCGGGCACATATAGTATGCCAGCTAATTTCTCTTGTTTAGAGTATATTTATATAGGCGATATACTGTATAAAAATTACCTCGAGTTTACAGGGTTTTCCAACACAAGTTACAACCATTTTCCCTGCCTGGTTGACAACATGCGACGGCGGTTGACATCTTGGGATCTGGGTTACATCTGCGCCCCGCTCACAACTAGTGAATATTATACATATTTGGTGATGATGCATCATCAGTTCGGCTATCGGCAATAACCGGCAGGATTAATGTCGGTTTGAATTGAATTCCTACAACTGCGAAGAGCCTCCGGATGATATATTTGAGACTTTTATTGGCGATACCCATGATCCCGCTCTTACTCTACCATTATGTGGTTCAGCGTCATGAAAAAGCACCTGTTGAATCCATCACCATTGCAGTACTCCTCCGCTGTGAATGAGTCCGCTATTAGCTGTAGGGATAGAGCTCAGACATTGGTCGGATTAATTATAACTCGTTGCTCCTTGTTTGCTGCTAGAAATATCGAGAATCACCTGATTTCCGTTTCTGGATTTCGGCAAAGTTGAGCAATCATTGTTCTGATCAATCCCATCAGGTCTTCGCCAGTTTTTCTCGGCGAAGCCCCGCAGAAGTAAGCTGTCACAGGGCAATAGATTGCAAGTTGAGTGCAATAATGGGCATGTAATCCATCTTATCAGACGTTTTCAATGGGACAGATGTCAGCATTTTTCTGTTACAATTGTAAGTTGCTACCAAAAACCCTGTTTGCAGCTGATCGTTGGCACATATACTGTATAAAAATTATTTGCTGACAACTGTGGGCAGCACAGAGGGTTTTTGAATACAACTTACAATTGAAGCATAAAAATGCTCACATTTGTCCCAGTGGAAACATCTAGTCTGGGTTGCATGTCCTACCTTGAGTTTAGCTTGCAAATTATTGCTGCATAACAGCTTACCTGGGAAAGCTGTGAACAGGTTCTTGCTCAAGGCGACGGATGCAATTCTGCCGCAGTTTCTCGGGATGGCGTCTATTTGGCAGGAGGTGGCTTAGATGGCATAGTGCGCATTTGGACAGCGGACATCAGCCGGATGCATCGCGAGCTTGTGGGACACTTGAACGAGGTGACCTCAGTCGCTTTCTCGCCGGATGCCGGATGCATAGTGTCGTGTTCCTGGGATGCAACAATTCGAATCTGGAATGCCTCACCAGGGAGAGAGAGCACGAATTGTCGGGACATATGGGCGCAAAAATTACGGTTATTTTTCAGGGTTTTTATTGGCGACTTACAACTGCAATCTGAACTTGGGTGACAACTTCCCATACTGACTGACTTCTTTCATTGGGGTTATATCTGAGACCAGTCGGGTTTACGTCTGTTGGCGGCATCAACATTACATTTGTTTGGGATCTGATTTGGGATCAGCTCGGCTATCGGCTCAGCGCGGCGCGCTGCCTTACACTTGAGTTCACGCTCCAGAGGTCTACTAGCTGTACCAGATGATACCTATATACTTTGAAACTCTTTTTAAAATCCCACTGAAAGGTTATTCTGAAAATACCTCAAGAAACTGATGAAATTCGCATTTTCAACCCCGTCTTTTTGCATAAGCCTTGTGAACGTGTAGCACTCTCATTCCTTTCATGAATATTATACTAACTGATTCATGACATTTAGTTACATGCAAAGAGTTCTGGTTTAGGAGTGCAGTGGCGCTCAGAGGCGGAAAATTGAGTTGACTCCCAGTTATGGATTTCGGCATGACGATAGCATCATTGTTCTGACCAATCTAATCAAAAAACCTAAACCTCTTCCACAACTGAGTCCCGTAGAAGTGAACCTTTCAAAATTCTAATTTTTCAAACCAAGAGATTCACTACATTTTGATGGCCCCTCGGCCAACTTGGTCCGAGTTGGCCGAGGGGCCATCAAAATGTAGTGATTGCAAGCCGATTGGCAAAGATGGTTCCACGATCCAAGATGTGATCTTGCTGGTGGTGATGTCGAAAGATGTAATCGAAAACCCTGTTTTCAACCTGAAGTTGGAAGCAAATAATTTTTGCACACTATATATGCCATAGGGACAGTCTACTGTGGTGCGGACGGTCGCATTCTCCCTCGACAGTACTAGCATACCGTCGGGGTCTCATGACAAAACAGTTCGCATTTGGACCGTCTCGACTGAGGAGGCAGAAATGGAACTAGTGGGGCAGTTCAACAAGATCATATTGATTGCATTTTCCCCGGATGGAAAATATTCGGCTTCAGGCTCATACGCGGCAGGCGAAACAAAATCTGGCACGTCTCGACTGGTGACATAGACCCGGAACTCACGGGGCAAACAGACACCGTGGAGGCAGTTGCGTTCTCTCCCGACGGCGCCCACGTAGCGCCGGGCTCCTACGACCAGACAATTCGCATTTGGAATGCCTCAACTGAAGGAGCAGAAAACAGGCTCACAGGGTACCACGACTCGGTAGAGTCAGTTGGATTTCGCCTGACCGAACTAACATAACGTCGGGGTCTTGGGATGGCAAGGTTCGAATCTGGAAACTATCCACTGGGACGCTGGAGCGAGAACAGTTATTGCAGGGCACTCTAATCCGGTGCGATCGCTGGTTCTGGCGACAAAACGCGTTGAATATCCAATGTTTTAGGGAGATGGGGAAGGAACTTGTGGGCCACTCTGCCCGGGATAGACGAAAGGCGGCACGTACGTACATTGGGACCCCCGGCACATTCGGCCCACAGACGGCACATTCAGCGGCAATCAAAAATTGATCCCATGCTCGCACAGGAATAGTATACACCGGCAGGAAACGGCACTGTCCGGCATTGGCCAACACTGGCTGTCAGCTACCCGTGGACTCCTTGGTGGACTCAGTGCATTCCATGGCCGGTCTGTCACATGCTGATTCGTCAGTGTAAGTAATCCAACACACTTCATGTTGGGATGGGGACCCGATCGGTCTCTCGACGCCTATCTGGTTTCTTATATACCTTTTCCGATCGCACCGGATACCTCAGTCGTTCTACCTTTACCGTGACCGACTGAGGTATGCCATTTACTTATGACCCTCATTTACCTACGGACCTACTACCTGTAGATAGTTATCGTATATTTCTGTCTACAGGTTATGGGCCCTGTGTCTTGCCGCTGGAGCGGCGGCAGTGGTTGCAACGGCAGCAAGGGCAGGGGGAACAACTGTTTCGACGGCTGAGCCATCGACATCGATCCATTCAATCAATCCAGATGTCGAGCAATACACGATGCGCTCACAATGGCTTATGTCGACGATCCTCAATAATTGTGTTAACCCTCGGTTTGAAGACAAATAGGACGCCTAAGGAGCTGTGGGATTCTATCAAGATGAGTTATGGATCGCCCACTGTCGTGGGCCGCTTGGCGGCAGAAGCTCGACTCGCAGCCTGCAAATTCGTTAACTTCTTGTCCGAAGAGGATCCCACGACCGCCTATTGCCAGGCCAAAGCACTAGTCTATCAGGAAGCGCTCAATCAACGGGGAGCGGACCAATTTGTCTGTTTACTTTACCTCCCTCATTGGTGGCCTCACAGTCGAGTTCATACCGATCTTCGCGCTCGTCCTCTCCGCCCCAACGCGTATGGATGCCGAGAACCACATCCTTACATTCAAAGGTGTGGTGGACCACGTTACCGTTGGGGGTACACAGGCTGGGCCTACTAATGCCACGACTGCGACTGTCACTCCGGTTTGGTGCGGAAATTGTAAGCGCCGGGGGCATAAGCACAACGACTGTTGGGCTCCCGGAAGTGGAAAGGAAGGCCAAGCCCCTCCGTGGTGGGGCAAGCGTGGCGGAGGGCGATGGGGAGGTCGAGGCGCACAGGCGGACACCACCAGCGGGAACAATACCACCGCCAATGCAGTTTATACCGGAGTATTCGCGCTTTCCGCCGTCACATGCTTTCCCCAGCGTGTGCCCGTCGACAACCCGCTCCTGTACTTCCCTGAAGCCCATCCCATCGAATTCATTGCCGAGGACGCCAGCCCACCATGTATCATCAATGCTGCGACAGCACCACCCCTAAGGTACAAAACCGTGAGCGGTGCCATGCCGATCTCTCTCGACTCCGGGGCATCAGACAATTGCTTCGTGAGCCGGAAAGATGTTGTGTCTTACCAGCCAACGTTCCGCCAGGGCCAAGCCGCGCTTGATAAAGACGGGTACTTCAAGTGCCATCGGCTGCCATTCGGACCGATTGTCTTTGTGGCAATTGCATTCCTTGTTCCGTCCCTTGCTCTTGCCGCTCTGCCTTGTTCACACCGTCTAAATTCTGGGCTTGGGCTCTGGATACCCCTCAATTTCTTCCCGCAACGAATCCCTCCGAGCTGTATGGATATCCTTTGCTTTGGTGCATTCAATGTCTGTGCCAAGGCCGCTGCAACACATGACCACCCACACACACCGGCACGAGGATACTGCCCAGCCTCAACATCATTCATAGAAGTCAAAACGATTCTCATGGACCGCCACAGTAGGCGGGACAAGTCTCATTAACCTCACACAGCCCAGCGGAGAAGACCACGAGTGCTCGCACGGCAGTTATCGACGATAATGCTACCGCAGAACCAAAACACAAATACAGCAATCCTCGTAAGCTGTCCAGCACATGCGGGACGGTACTAATGGAACGGTCGGTCGGTCGAAGGTCATTTTTCGATATAAATACGACTTAACGCGACTTGATGGCGGTAACAGAAGACTGGGACGCACTTGGCGTTCGCACGCGAAGGCCTCGGCTGTTGGGCCGGCTCGTGTTTGACTCACAATCAAGATACTTCGGAAGCGTTTCTAGCTTCGTTAGACAACCATTACTGGCTTGTTATAGAATTGAAATCCCCAGCAAAATTGTACCCGATAGGTTCCGGAACTCGGTAACCGCCTGGCGAACACTAGGGCATTGGTAGCGCCAGACAAGGCGCCAGATGAATACTTTGCTGCACACGATGCGTTGATTGTACAATGCACATGCGGCGCTGGTGTTGAAGAGCAGATGCGCGCCCTGGAATGACGATCCATGCTTCAAACGAATTTGCCCGCTCTAATGTTAGGCCCACTTCGGTGAAAGCACCCAGAATTACCATCTGTATTGCTTTCCCACTCATTTTCGACGGAAGCTGGGAGATGAGTCTCCTTCTCACAATGACGCCCTCAAACCTCTATCCACGACCATCTTCCCATGACACTCCTATTTTTGAACCATCAAAACGCTGAAGCCCGCTCTCTCGTCTCGTCCCTCTCACCGACTTATCACCTTCGACATTCACCGGTGCCGGCACCGTTCAACAGGCTCTGCCTGTAACGTTGGAATTTCCAAATGCCTTGTCGTCCATTGGCCAATGAACGATTCAATGAACGGTTCATTATTTCGGGTCGTATTGAAGAAAGTATAAAGGTCCTCCAGAATGGATCTACCACTCAGCGAGCACCTCCGCTTCTCTACCTTCCCCATCCGCGTCTGTGAGATGGCCATCCTGTCGACTGTCCTCCTGGCTCTTGCCGCCGTCCGTGTCGCAATCGGTAAGAACATGTTCTCCATCGCACAGAGATGCTAACCTCGATATACTAGGTGTTGTCACTCCACGCGTCACTTGCTCCACTGGGCAGGTTACCGTCAACGCTGCTTGCTGTGCTCTGTTCCCCTTGCTTGACGACCTTCAAGCGAATCTCTTCGACGACGGAGAGTGTGGCGAAGAGGTTAGCTGCTCTGAGGTGAAATAAAGGTAACAGCTTATCAAAACATCAGGTGCACGAATCACTACGGCTTACGTTCCACGATGCTATCGGATTTTCTCCTTCTAAAGGTGCTGGATTCCGCTCCACACTGGATCTTCCTTCAACCTCATATACTTCACAGGGTCTGTTCGGTGAACATGACAGACGAACGATGCTGACCACGCTCACAGAGGAGGAGGAGCTGACGGCTCCATCATCACGTTCGATCCTATCGTACGCGCATCTAATTCCTGTGTCCAAGGTGGCTTATACTTCTGACAGGAAACGGCTTTCCCTGCCAACAACGGTATCGACGACATCATCGACCTGCAGGTACAGTGCTCGCTCCTATTGACATCCCCAGAATAACATATTGTCGTACAGACCCCCTTCCTCGCCCGGCACAATATCACTCCCGGGGATCTCATACAGTTTGCTGGAGCCGTTGGTGTTTCAAATTGTCCCGGAGCCCCCCGCTTGCAATTCCTCCTAGGCCGTCCCGTTGCCAAGGCCGCGTCCCCCATAGGTTTAGTCCCCGAGCCGTTTGGTAAGTCTTCAGGGTCCAGCATTCTACTTCCATCAACTGAGGTTATTATTAGATAGTATCACAACGGTCCTGGCGCGATTCGCTGAGGTTGGCTTTTCGCCCGCAGAGGTCGGTCGTGCCTACGTCAATTTCTCCTTGGCTTTCATGATATTTCTAGGTGGTGGCATTGCTTGCCTCGTATGTCCTCCCTTGATACTATTCGTGATTGGATTTTAAACTTGAACCACCAAAGCCACACTATCGCGGCTGCTGACCACGTTGACCCTACGGTGAGATCGAGTTTCCTACGCATCGAACATCCTCTGACTCATTTAAAGATTCCTGGGTAACTGAAACTCTGTGTATGGCCTTAGTATACTCATCAGACAACCAGCACACCGTTCGACTCCACTCCCGGAATCTTCGATACTCAGTACGTTTCATCTCCAAAAGATTTCCTCGCTGACCACACCCGACCAGGCTCTTCATTGAAACACAGCTTCGCGGTATCCTCGTCCCCGGGTTTGTTCTTCCTCCAATGCCTGCTGATGGTGTCAACTAATCATAAATCCCCAGCGATGGCTTCAACGGCGGTACCGCCCCCGGCCAGGTCCTCTCCCCGCTCGAGGGAATGATACGTCTCGAGACTGACTCCAACGTATGTTCCATTCCACCTTAATTGTTTTACGTTCATTGGCATCATTTTGCAGCTCGCTCGCGGTCCGTATTCCTGAGGCTGACATGCTCGACACTAATTTCTCACTCAGACTCTCGCACCGCCTGCGAATGGCAGTCCTTCGCTAGTGAGTATTCCTCTTTTCCAGAGATCATCCGTCTAAGGATTGTTCCCTAGCCAACCAGGCGAAGCTGCAGTCGTCGTTCAGAGCTGCAATGGCAAAGATGGCAGTTATCGGCCAGAACACAAAGACCATGATTGACTGTTCAGATGTAATTCCTGTCCCCAAGCCGCTCGTTGGCAAGCCCCATCTCCCCGCAGGCAAGACCATGAAGGACATCGAGCAAGCTGTGAGTATTATCGTCGCCTAGCGCATGATTTCCTCAAGTCCTTTCCCCCCGCAGTGCGCAACTGCTCCTTTCCCAACCCTGACCGCGGACCCCGGTCCTCAGACCTCCGTCCCCGCCGTGTAAGCTCCTATTCACCGTCGATCTTAGGAGTTCGACTAATTTCTCTTCAGCCCTGCGTCCTAAATTACTGACAATAGCATCGTTATGAATTCTGTCTGGTCTCTTGTGGTTGCCTCCTCGATTCGCGTCTTCTGCTACTTGCTAAATGTTGGAATTACCTCTATATATTGAATAAGATCATCCTCTTCGCCAGGTTTAGTCGGTCCAGTGAATGCCCCGTAACCACCGTTCGCGATTTTCCCCCGCACTGTGCGGTAGCGGGTTTGGCGTTGTTAGGCACAGACCTTAGGTTGTAGAGCCGGTTTCGGCAGTAGATACACAGCATTCCATCTCTTTTCAGCTCATCGCGGCCGATTCCCTCGCGGCTCCCGACAGAGCATCCGAGCGGGCTACCCCAACTGGTGATAGAGAGTGCGATTCGAACCATCGGACGAGTACGCTGGCACCGAGAACGAGACTACGAGACGCGAACGGGAGGTTTTCAAGCCCTGCGATACACGGGAATCAGTCGAGCGAGCCAGTAAACTTCACCACGCACAGAACACCGTCACCGAATCCATCATCCGAATCCACACCGAGCACACCTTCGACGTTATCATCGAGCAGCTCCAGCGGCGAAGACGAATTGCCGACCTTTGAAAAACCACCGAGCCCTATCCAGCACGCAGTTTCAGCACCCACCACTATCCCCACAACCCCCGACTACGACTCTGATACTATGCCTATGGACGCGTGGGACGGCGATACAGACAAGATGTCTGCGCAAGACTTTTTTGCGGGCCTTCCACCGTGATGTGAAAGTTTCCACGAGCAGCGCAGACAAGGCAAAAGCTTTCAAAAATTACCTTGCCGCAAACAGCGACGCCGACGACTGGTTTCAGGCGCTCCCCACGGCGACGAAGCTCGACATGGACCTCATCGACATCGCGCTCGAGGCCCAATACCCGGCTGAGCCAAAAGTACAGCCGACGGCCGCGGAATTTGCGACCGAGCTGCTCCGGTGCAAGCTCACGAAGGAGGAGCTGGGCACGAAGGTCAAAGTGGCTGACCGCGAGGTATGGGCGCACCACGCGTGGGGCACGAAGATGCAGCGTCTCGCGCTCAAGGCCGGGGTTTCAGCAACGACGACGTATATCGAGCAAGTACGGGTGGAGCTCCCGGGTCCCTTGTGCACAAAGATAGGAAAGACGCACGCGAATTGGCCCGCGTTCATCAAGGCAGTGCGGGACGTCGACACGGTGGAACTAGAGCTCGACATGAAGGAGGAGAAAGAGAGGCAAGAGGAGTTCCAGAAGATGCGCCAAGCGCTGCAAGTGTCGCCCACGGCAGGCATACGTGCCCAACTCACCAACGCGAGACTCGGCCCGCCCGAGCAAGTGGCCGCACGCTGGCCCACAACTGCACCAGGAGCGAATCTGTTCCAGAGCACGAGAGGAGGAGGCCAAGGCAACCTCTTCACGACTCCACGAGCGCCGCAGCAGCAGCAAGCGCCACGCACCCCGTATCAGCCCCAAGCGCCACGTGCCCCGTACCAGCCCGCAATGCAACAGCAACCCTTGGACGAGGCGCAGCACCGCATCTTGATCGACGCGATAGCGCGCATCATGCACCACCCTGACATGGAGGCTGGCAGACGCGCGCATGCAGACCAGCAGCAGGAGTGGTACCGCACACACGGGAATGTCAACGTGACTGTGAACACGCCTTTCCCACTGCGCCCAGGACGTGCCCCCGCGAACTCAGGTGAATGCTTCCGATGCGGGATGATGGGCCATACAAACTACCAGTGCAGGTGCGAGGCGACGATGGAGCAATGTGCGAGGCGACGATGGAGCAATGTGCGAGGCGACGATGGAGCAATGCGTCAGCGCTCAAGAGCAGCAGTGGCGGAGGATCGCGGCGCAAGCTTTGAAGGAGGCGCCAGCGGCAGTGCGGACGGTAGGATATTCATCGTGGGATGTGGACGACTATGGGCAGCCGTTTGGGGACAACACAGCCCGTTTCGAGGAAGTAGACGACCAGGGAAACGCTTAGGGGCTGTCCAAAGAAAGGCTCGGACAGCCCCCGAAGAGCAAGGGAAGGCAAAGCGGGTCCTCAGGCGTGAGGAGCCATCGCCCGAGGACTCGTCGCCCGGCCCCCAAGTCCATAGTAATATGTCGACCCCAATGTACGCACCTTCCGAATCCCACATCGTTGACCTGTACACGGTGGGCATTGAGCGAGGGCCGAGACGCACAAGCGTGCTGTTCATATGCGGAATTGAGCTAGAAGGACCGAGGGGCGAATTGGTGCGGGTACGGGCGCTGGAAGACGATGGCGCGATGGTGAATGCGATGTGCACAGCGCTATACGAGAGAGAGCGGCATCGCATCGGGGAGCTGAAACACTCAGGAAAGACGCTGCGGATGGCAAACGGGACGCTCATACCTTCGGTGGGATTCTGGGAAGGATACATCCGGTTCGGTGGAGCGCGGGCGTGGGGGTGCTTTGAGGTATTCCCCAGCAGCGGTTCATGGTCGTTCCTGTTCGGGAAGCCGTTGCTGGAAGAGTTCGGAGCGGTCCACGACTACAAAGTGGATTCAATCACAGTGCAAGGGGAGAATGGACCCACGGTAGTGGCAAATCAAATAGGCCGACTAGGCCAGTGGGACGAGGCAAGGGGCAGAGTGCACGCCGTGTTTTGGACCCCAAATCGCGCGCAACATCAGCAGGAGGAAGTAGCGCACCTCCTGTTAGGCGAGTCCTTTTTTCTGACCATCGTACACCGAAAAACGTTGACGGGCAATGGCGCGAGACTAAATCAGCAATGCGCGAAGACAAGCCACAACCGGAGTACCTCAAGTGGCACAAGGGAACTCGACGGGGGATTTGCCATCCCCCTCGAGGGAAGTACAAGGCGTGGAAGAATGTCAATGAAGGAGGTCATCCCCATACCTGGCGCCGAGCACACTATGAACATCCCCGCGGAGGCGACTTTTAATACAAAGGTGCACCAGCGACCGACAACCCCAGCGCAGAAACTGTGGTATAACGGCATCATCAACGAAATGCTAGAGGCAGGAATAATAGAGGGTATTGATCCTAAGGAGGTCAAGTGCATATCACCCACGACGTTGGCACAGAAAGCTCACCAAAATGGCAAAACTCGGACAATACTAGAGCTGCAGCATCAGATTAATGACCAGTGCACTGCAGCCGGACTACCGCCAAGCTTTGATTTACCCCAGCGACCAGCAGCTACGCACGAGACGGACGACCCAGCGAAACCGTCGTGGCGCGTCTGCCATGACTACCGTGAACTCAACGGGAAAACCAAGGTGGCCGCAATGCCACAAGGTGACATTCAGCGCAAACAAGGCCTGCTCTCGGGTCACCGTTGGATCAGCGTATTCGACTTTGCCAAGGGATTTTACGCTTGCGCGACTGCGGAGGAGATTCGCCCGTACCTGTGCTTTTACGTGGAAGGCCGTGGCTATTTCACGTATTGCAAAATGCCGATGGGTCTAACGGGCGCGCCTTCTACGTTTTCAAAGACTACAGGCGGAGCACTAGGGGATTTGGTGGGGACGAAGGTGCAGTTGTTCGTGGATGATGGTGGGATGGCCGGCGATGATTTCGAAGTAGAAATGGCCGACATGCGCACAGTTTTCCTGCGCGTGCGAAAGCACAAGCTGTCGCTCTCGGCAACGAAGATGCAATTTTTCATGACTGAAGCAACATTTGCAGGGAATCGCGTCGGACCGGACGGAATCAAGCCAGACCTCACAAAGCTCACAGCCATCGTCGATTGGGACACGCCGCACGATTTGCTCAATCTCAAGTCGTTCTTGGGCCTTTGTGGGCATTTCCGTGGATTGATAAAAAACTACGCACGGGTCGCGCAGCTGCTGACAGATCTCGAACGGATAGCAAAAGTAGGAGGAGCAGGATCGAAAGGGGAGTGGAGGAGAAGAATGCGGGCGGTGGACTTGCGGAGACATTGGGGCACGAAGGAGAGGACAGTGTTTGTGGCGCTGAAGGCGGCGTTAACGTCGGAGCCGGTGCTGAAAGGGCCGATGTTTGACGGACGACCGTTTATCGTGACGACGGATGGGTCAAAGGAGGGCTTCGGGGGAATGCTATGTCAACGATTCGACACGGTATTGCCGGATGGAAAGGCTGTGAGCCGCTTACATCCCATAGGATTTGCGTCAAAGCGAACCTCACTTGCGGAGGAACGCTACAAGCCTTACCTGCCCGAGTTTGCGGCGCTCAAATACTCGCTCGACAAATTCTCGGACACGACATATG
Organism: Mycena leptocephala; assembly: GCA_029378395.1. Classification (NCBI taxonomy): domain Eukaryota; kingdom Fungi; phylum Basidiomycota; class Agaricomycetes; order Agaricales; family Mycenaceae; genus Mycena; species Mycena leptocephala. The sequence goes on from JARJLF010000176.1 coordinate 229,350, forward strand.
GCTTCCCGATCGAAATCGAGACGGATTGTCAAGCCCTCCGAGACACGGTGATGAACACTAACCTGTCGACAACACACGCGCGATGGCTAGAGGCGGTCATGGGGCACGACATCCGAGAGATTCGCCATCTTCCAGGGGCGATCAACTTCGTGGGGGACGCATTGAGTCGGAAATACACAAATGTGCCGCGGACAGAAGAGGACGGCAGCGGGTGGTCAGTTGAATGTGACTGGTTCGCTGAAAGCGGGCTGGTATTCGACCTGTACATGGTGGAAGACGCAGGGGATGTTCCAGCATTGAAGAGCCGATTTGCTGGTGTACCGGTCTTTTTGCAGGCCGTCGAAGCGCTGGAAACAATTGCGAAGGGGGGGGATGAGAAGGCAGTACACCGCGCGAGAGAATACATGATAGAAGGAGGGAAGTTGTGGCACGTGGGTGGTGGAAAGTCGCGAAGGGCGCGCGCACGGGTGGAATGCTTAACGCCAACCGAGATGCGGGCAGAGGCGGAGAGAGAGCATCGCGAAGGAGGACACCTTGGCCGCGATTCCATGAAACTGAAACTAACGGACAGATTCAAAACGCCTGCTATCGACAAAATCATAATGGATGCCATACAGAACTGTGGGGAATGCCTGAATTTCGGTTCCGCACACCTGCACGCATTGCTCCAGCCTATCACACGCAGGCACCTGTTTGAACTGCTGGTAGGAGACTACTTGGCGATGCCGAAGGGGAAAGGCGGCTACAAAGAGGTCGGCCTGTATCTGGATACAGCGTCACAGCGAGTATTCGGATTCAAGTACAAAACTCACGGATCGGCGGTAACGACGAAGAGCGCGCTCAACACCCTATTCCACGGGTATGCGCCATGGGAAATGTTCCAGACCGACGGAGGAAGCCACTTTGACAACGAGGAAGTCCGGCGCATTTGTAAAGCGTTCGGTGTCAAAACACACGTGGTGGCGAAGTATTCGCCGTGGGTTAACGGGTTGATGGAGGGTACGAACAAAATCTTGCTCGGGATATTGAAGCGGTTGTGCGCGCCGGACCTGGGGGAAGAGGGTGGAAGAAAATCGAAAAATGGGAGCACCTCCCCGCGAATTGGCCAGATCATTTGATAACGCGATCTTTATACTGAACAACCGTATCCTCAGAGCCCTGGACCACACGCCAAACGAACTGTTCTTTGCCATGGTCATAAACACCGCGGAGACCGGCGTGGAAACAGCATCGGCCGAGATCACGCTGGATGACATCGACACACAACAGACATATGCTGGTCAGCAGCGATTTGACGGTTACGCACGCGCGGTGAAGCACGGCGTGGAGCGGAAGGCAGCGTTCGATCGCCGCGTTCTGGGCTCAAAGGCCGGCGAGGTGGTATTTGTGCCCGGAGATTTGGTCCAAGTCCTCGATCCGAAGTACAAGAAAACTTTCCTCAATTCAAAGAAAATCCTACCGGAGTGGTCGGGCGCTTTCAGAGTCAAGGAGCGTCTATTGAACTCTTATATCATTGAGACTATTTACGGACAGGAGCTGGATGGCGAGTATAGCTCGAGACGTCTGCGCCTGCTGAAGGCGCCAAAGGGATCATCGCTGGAGGCGCATGAAGCATCCAGGAAGGCAGGGGAAGCGGCGGAGAGGTCATCAGAGGAAGAGCCATTGGTGGCCGAAGAGCCAGAGCCGAGCCGTGAAGAAGAGGGCGCCGCACGCGACGCAGAGGCACGAAGCTTGAAGAGCAGAAGCACCGAAAAAGCCGAAGAAGATTGGATAGACAAAGAAGAGACCGATGAAGAGGAGGCAGTAGGGGAGTCGATTGGGGAGCGATTGAGGTCAAGGAAGGCGGCGCAACAGGCAACGAGGACGTTGCCTAGAGGAGGGGGGCAGATGCGGTAGCGGGTTTGGCGTTGTTAGGCACAGACATTAGGTTGTAGAGCTGGTTTCGGCAGTAGATACACAGCATTCCATCTCTTTTCAGCTCATCGCGGCCGATTCCCTCGCGGCTCCCGACAGAGCATCCGAGCGGGCTACCCCAACTGCGATAAAGATCTCGTTTGATGCTCTCCCCATCTCACCTAGTCTCTCATAGACAGACACTTCAACAAGGTCCGACCTCGTACCTCGGTTTGTTGAAGTCTGTTATTTAGCGTGGGGGTCCGACCAGAGTAAAATCTTTATATAATCATCAGTCTAGTGGAGGCTCACGATTGGTGGTCATCTGCGGTAATGAGCCTCCTAGGAATTTCCTGAAACATGCTTGAATTGGGTTTGTAGTACATCTCACCGTCAGGTAGTCTCATGATCAACACGAGGGCATCCGGTAAAGCGGCCATCGGCTCAGCAGGTCAGTGGTTAAAGAGTTGCAGAGACACCGTGCGAGCGAAAACCAATTTCACGTCCGTAGCCATTACGCAGATGCGACGTTCCATCACGCATGATATCGAAGTTTTCTTTGTCAAATTTTCGGTTCCAGCTGTTCACGCGGCGTGTCCAATGTGGACACGTGACCGTAATCGTGACGTGTCGCTTCGATCTGATGTTGTCCTCGAAGTTGTTGCGTTTCCCCTCATCCCCGTCTTCAAGTTTCTTCGCACAGAACGCGCGCGCCAAATTGGATGCCCCACCACTGCGAGAGGGAGCCAGATGGGCAGAAGGAACATGGCTGTTATCTCTGGGTTGCCTTCAAGTGCGAGCTCGTCGTGCGGCGGTTGTGGGCGGGTGGAAAGGGCAAGCTTAGGGACGATGCCGGTGGGTTGGCAGCTGGGGATGTGTACAACAAAGCGAAGGATGAGCTCAAATTTTTGTTGTACTGTCTGTTTATAAGAGACTAGGGGATGTGGTTGGTCAACGTATGAGTATCCATTCAGATTAGGAGGGACTATGCGCCACATGCACACCACCGCTCGCCCCGCCCCGCACCCGGCCTGACTCCATTCTGACTGTGTCTGCATCTCGTTAGTGCCGTCAACTTGGTCTTATTCTCCCTACACCCGATCGCCCACCCTTAATTTATCTCTACTGATTCCAAACGGATCTACTCAGGCTCGGTCTCGGGTTGTGCAGTGTTCTTGTTTTTCTCTTCTGCCCCGCCAACGCCCGACGCTCAAGCTGCCATCGCTAACTCCCAACCTCGCGATCTGGTCCTACCTCTACACTCCTCTGGATCTGTACTCTCTCACTGGCTTGTCAGTAGGATGAGCGTCACCCCCATGCCGACGACAATTGCTTACGTTGTAACTCCCAGCTCGATCGCATGGCCACGCGTCGTCTCTCTCAGTTCCATCCACTTCGATCTCCCTCGATCCAGCACCAGATACTCGGCGTCGCACGTCTTCCGCGCTCTATCCCCGCCCCTGTCCTAGTATCATCTCCGTTGTCGCTCGCTGTTCACTCCACCCCGCATCGGCAAGGCTCTAGCTCCATCCGGATACCATCGCAATTCCAATCGCACCTGCCCTCCACATCGCGCCCTTTCCTAACCTTCATCCGGCTTGCCCCGTCGGCCTGTCCCCTGGCGCCCTGCGTCGGACTGGAATCATGGATGGAGAAAACTTTCGCTCTTGGCGTGTTGATATCCATCGGCCCAACACCGCAAGCGGGAGTCTCGTCTTATTTACGAGACCCGTATTTTCAAGCACTCAGAGCGGCCTCTTGCAGAAATTTATGACGCCTTAGACGATCGCACAGACGGGATTCGCAGCTGGGTGAACCTATCCGCTGGGGAGAAAAATCGTCTCGCTGCGGCATATTACGGTGATCTGTAAGTACCCTCGGCAAGTTAGGGGCTAGATTTGTATTTTTTATATGGACGGCGACTTGGCGCAGTCGATATGGAATTTAAACACAGCCTCGACTCTCGAAACTTCATCCGCCCACCGATGCCGATGCAATATAATTACTGCCGATGCCTTCGGACACCGACGGGTCCCAGAGGTATAAAGGGGAAAGGTCTGCCTGGTAAAGAATCTATATTGCAACCATGCACTTCACCCGTTCCCTCATTGCCCTCGCCGCTTTCGCTGCTACCGCTGTCGTGCAAGCGGCCCCAGGCCTCAACACCAGCCTTAAAAGAAATTGTCAGTGCACTCACATCCAACCCCGTCCCAGCCACCAACTCTGATCTCGTTTTCCTTGTGTTTTTCAGGGTGCGGATACGAAGCTACGTGCGACTGCCATGAAGATGTAGCGACCGGATGTGTGCTCCAGCTCGACGACTGTTCGAAGGAGCACTTCTGGCCGCCGCAGTGCACCGGATGCGGCAGCTGTTCGCAGCTCTGCGTCGACTGTAAGCGCTCTTTCATTGAACCTATGGGCGGCTCGCGTTGAGAACTGACTGCTTCCCCGCCCAGTCTTCACATGCGTCCCGCCTTGAATAAATCGGGCAAGTGCGGATACATGAACGGAACCTGGCTTTCATTCATTCGATGTATCGTTGTAAATTTCGATTGATAACACTGTTGTGAGACTCGGACATAGTGAATAATGACTTTGATTGATGGTTACGGCGAGCGAGACACAGACGATTTTGGACGCCCGAACAAAACTGGAGACAATAGGCGCCGGTAATATAAGATCATAATTGGTTGTCTGCGATCTTTCACTCATCTGAGCTCCGCTTCTCCGGGATCCCTGTCAGCAACCACAGGATATAGGGATATTTTCCCTAGTATCCAAAGTCAGTGATTGTCACTGGGGACAGGCACGACTAACAAAATGGGACGTTCGGTGGCTCCTTGGTGGATCCATTTTCTCCTCCAGGATTGAGGCTGGTAAGAGCGGGGAACAGATCAAGTGGAGTGTAAGAAATATTGTAACACTCCTTTAGTTCAATTATAATAATTCAACCATAGGTCCCGCGTCCAGAGTCGCAACCGAGTCGGTCTCGGTTACGTAAAAGGAAGTATGAAATCGAAATAGAACCTGAGAACTTGAGCGCCTTAGCTTGTATATTGCCGGCGTGCTGTCTGCCTGCGTCTCCATTGCAGACGCTTCCGTCTTCCCTTGCGCCGATGCGCAATTAAATTATACGCTCACCGAGTTTTCAAAATGGAATGGTTTTCATTGTCGAATTTCTTTGACCAAAACAAATTCAAGCGTTGAGAATTACAATAAGATGATTCAACATCCTCATACTCATACTCATACTCATACTCATACTACACACATGAGCCGGTACAGAAAATATCAATTGTGTTGCTACGGCAATATCCCACCCAGCAGTGGCGGCGCTGCACGGGTGAAGGGTGATGTATGCGCCAGGGTTAAGCAGGCGACGAAACTGTATGCGCCAGGGCCGAGTAGGCGACGAAACACCCGGCGCTGAACTTGGGAGGGTGGCGAATCGAATTGGGACCGACGCATGCGCAGTGCTGAGGTGAGTGGACCCGCAAGTGCACAGTCAAATTCGCCGCAGCGACGCAGCAGGCATCGTGCCCGTCTACTTGAAGCGCACTACGCGGCAGCGGTAGACATCACGAGGGTCGGTCGAAATGCCGGCTGGCGCCAGAGAGGGAAAAGGACAACTCAGTGTGGGCATAGCCATAAATGGAGAAACGCAGCAGCAGGGGAGGTGAATGCTCGGAGATAAAAGGGGAGGAAATCAGAGGAAATGAAAAGTAAAAGCAAATGAGAGGCGGAACACGGACAGAAGAAGCGGAAACGGAATGTAATAGACCAAAACAAAAGGAGAGGAGGATTTGGAGAAGCGTTTACCCTCAAAAGAAGCCGGAGGACGAACCTTCGACCAGTAGTCCCATCCCTTGCTCCGGTTCCTCGTCCATTCGCGTACTTTGTCGTGCGATGTGACGCCGATGTTTTGCACGCGAGGAAGTCGGGAGCCGGCGAGCCGTGTAGGTAGCGGGGTCTCGAGACGTGGATGGGGTGGAATCAGAGGCTAAAAAGAAAAGAGAGAGGGAAAGGAAAGAAGTCGGAAGACGAACGATGAGAAAAGAGAGACAGACGGAGGACACTTACCAGCCAAGAATGCCGGCAATTTTTCCCCTTCCAAACGACCTTGTGAGCGGAGACGGCGAGTACGGGAGGGCTTCTGCGTGTCCCCCCGAAGGCCACATCGCGCTTTCGAGTGGTCTCGGAGGGTGGGAGAGCGCGGTGGCGTCGTTGTGGTGAGAGCAAAAGGTGAGTCACTTTTCGTATGTCCTTGTTAGACATTGCCGTTGGCAGCGACGAGGATGAAAATGGCGGCGGCGGCCAGAGGATGGGGAACGTGAGGGGTATGGTATGTAGTACCTGTAGATAAATATTAGATAAATTAAGAAGAGGTGGAAAAGAAAGAAACTTACCCAGTCAGAGACTGCAGCGCGAAGAGGCGTCGAATACGGGGATTTGGAGGAAGCGATGGGCGAATGGTCGGGAGGTGGTGCGCACACCTTGGAAGATGCTGGGGTGCTGGGGTGAGCCCGTGGGGAGTAGGTAAAGGCGGGGCGGGTGTGGCAATTCGCCAAATGCGACGACGCAGCGGCCATGGTTTGCAGGGAGGAGCAGAGCCCGCGCGGAGACCGGAGGCGCCTGCGTGCGTTGCGTTGCGAGCGGGTCGGTGAATGGTGGATGGGCGGGGTGGGTGCGGCAAAAGGCGGCGCACGTCATCGCAAGGGTACGGCGCAGATGATGGATGACAGCGCGGGTATGGAGGGAGTAGTGCAGGACACGCAGGGGACTTCGGAAAGATGCCAGGGTAAGCTGGTGGGTGGTGGGCCGTCGGCGGGTGAGGGCGGGGGGTGTGCGCCGAGGTCGATGCGCAGCACCCGAGCTCACCGGCGCGACGGCTAACGAATGACGCGGAGGTGTGGAGAGAGGTCTTGGGGAGGGGACAGGGAGGCCGCAACCGGCTGGAGCTCGTGGTTGAAGACCGGCAGTGCGACGCGTAGGGACGGGGTGGTGTGCCCAAGACAGCGCGCGTTGCCGGAGCGAGACGGCGGGGACAGCAGTGGGGCAGTGAGGAGCGATGGAGGGTTATGTGATGACAGCTGGGGCGCGCGGCACGGTGCTGGAGGGCGCTGGATGGCGCAGTGGGGAGGTGGCGGATGAGGACGGGTTGGGTGCGGCAAGAACGGCGCGCGCCTTGGAAACGCGGCGACGCAGATGACAGCTGGGGCGCGCTCAGGGATGCGGTGGGACTGGTGCGCGTTGAAACGGCGGGCGGGGTCGCATTGGCGGAGTAGCGGGACTTGCTGGCTGGCTGGCTGGACTCATGCCAGCTGACGGCAGACGGCGAGTGACAAACAGCGATTGGCATACGGGATTGATGCCAGCTGACGGCAGACGGCGAGTGACAAACAGCGGTTGGCATACGGGATTGATGTCGCAGCCGTGCTGACTTGCTAGCTGGCGTGCTGGCGGGGTTGCTGGCGAGCGTGCTGCTGCTGACGGCGGTTGCTGGCGGACGCGTTTGCTGGCTGCATGCGGGCAGCGGAGGGCCGGAGGAACGGCGTGCTTACTGGCATGATACCAGCAGACGTGCTGGCTTGCGGGTGTTTTTCTGGCCGGGTTGCTGGCGGGGACGTGCTGGACAGCGAGTGGACGAGAAGAAAATGACGTCATCAAACACGGCATCGTATTACGCCGGTGTCCAAAAACAGAAGTCGCGTTAGAAAATCGCCGCGAAAATAGACTGAACGCTATCAGAAAAATCTGCAATAATTTCAGCCAGTTCCTAAGATACCCATAGAACCCCTTGGGTAGTCATCTGGACCCTGGAACATTTTAAAGGGCCCGCTGGCTAGGTGTTAGTCTGAAGTTTTGTACATGTGAATTCACTACGATTTAGAAGAATGGCGTGTAGGGGAGTGAGAAGACGGCACACTGGCAGGGCTGAATTTTTGTCACAGTCAAGCTATATATGTACTGACACAGGCAACCAAGACCGAGGCATAATACAAAAAAGAGGGGGAAAGATACCCACTACATTTTAAGGCCGTCTCGGCCAAGGGGTTGGCCGAGGCCCTCGACCAACCTCGGCCAACCCCTTGGCTCGTCCTAGCCGGCCGAGGTTGATCAAAGGTTGTGGTCGACTTCAATTTTAAGCCTCTGCTCACTAACCGTTGCGAACGAGCAATCTATGTACTGATCCGGCGCATAGAGGCCGAAGGGCTCTCCAAATTGGGACATAACGCCGAAAGCGTCCCTCACTGTTTGTAACTTGGCATAATCCAATCCACTTCTGTAAGGGTTCATGAGTATCATCTACTAATATTTGAAACCCCATAATTCTAGGTATTCCCTCATGCTCTTTTTCTTCCCAGTCCACCAGCGAGACATCTCGGATTTATGGCCTGATTTGGCCATGCCACGCGACATCAGTTACACACACCCCGTCGGCAAACTAAAATTGGCTCCCACACAACCCCACACTCACATGGGCTGTGGGAAGGCCGGCTGACAGCGCCAGGGATGCTGGAAGCGCTGGGGCAGAGATCAGGGGCTCGGCCAACCTGGCCGAGATGACCTCGGCCAACCTCGGCCAACCTCAACCGACCTCGGCCAACTTCCCCTCGACCAACCCGGTCGAGCCCCCTCGGCCAACCTCGGCCAACCTCAGCCGACCTCGATCAAGGTCGGCCGAGGGGCCATCAAAATGTAGTGACCAGCATGCTGGCTAGAAATGGTCCGAAATATCAAGTTGGAAACCATCTGTTGCTGGCTGGGTCCGGCCCGCGGCCCGGGCATTTCATGACCTCCCGGTGGTATGTACATAAGCGAAAAAGCAGAATAGAAGTGTACGTATACACCGGTGAAAGAATTTCGTATTTTCGTATGGTACCGTACTTGTCGAGATATAAATATTTGGGGTTTGCTCTAGATCGATAGGCTCGCTCAATATAGGTCCTTTTCCCGGGCTACTCAAGGTTTCTATCCACTCTGGCCTCTGATCAATGTTTGAGATAAAAATAGAAGCCCCAAAGATAGGTTGGTTGTCCGGCATTCAAGGGCCGAGCTAGAATGGCTTCGAGCGACGGAGTGACGGCGTGAGTTTTTCTGGGCTCTTCGTCGCGCGCATGTTCGTGATGGTTCGCGATGCATACTTTGCTTGCGTGCACACAATCACATCGATCCTGGGTCGCTCGGATATGCCTACGCGGTTGTGAGTCGGGCAGTATCTATAGAACTAAGCGGGAAGAAGACGTACGAGGAACGAGATGCGGCCTATAGCCCCTACGATCACCAAGACATACCACTAATGCAGGAAATATATATAGACTCGCTGAGCTCGGATTGAATGAGATCTATAATCTAAGGGAGGTCAGCCTCGCCGCTGTATTGGCTGTAGATGACCCCGGACTTGGTGGTGAGAAGCAAGACGTGGCGCTTATGCGACTTACTTCTTACTTCCACGCCATTATTGAATGTATCTACGTAGCATGATCCAACTTCTACTTAATATGGTCCATTCTACAGTTTCGAGGAGGGCGAAGGAGCCATCTTGATATGCACTCCGGATGCGACGAGACGGTGCTTCGTGGCATTCCATATCTGAGCGTTGTTCAGACATTTATCAAGACAGCCTGAAGCACAAGCAGCACGCACCTCTGTTCGAGCAGTCATGGTGCGCCTGCCAATGGTCATCGTGGTATTGATTATGCGCAGCTTTTCTCCGCTGATACAGCAGAGTCCCTTGAAAAACCGGCTCTTTTATATGAAGAGAGATGAGACTTACAGCGTGGCCGGCGAATGATACACGATATTAAGCGATTGGGAGACGTGCACGTGCTGACCGCAGGCCATCAAGACTAACGTAGAGCACCTAAAAACCCCGAGTCGGCAAATTCAGCGTGCTTCATTGCGAAAACGCGGGGCGGCGCACATACATGTCTATTAGGTATGCCGAACATCCTGTTCAGAGTTGTTGACTCGGAACACTTTGCCGCGATGATAGCGGCACGCACCGCCATGGACAGTCTTTCCGCCGTTCAGCATATCTATACGCAGAGTTCAGCCATCCACGATGAAAGCTGCGATGTGTACCTGTACCCACCCTCTGTCACCATGAGCTCGCAAATAACCTTTCCCTCCGTCTTCAGCGGCTCATCCGCGTTCTTCTCAACCGATGCGTGAGTGACCACCAAGCCCCGGATTATCGAGTCCCCAAACCGGGATCTGCCAGTTCCATCAATGAACGTTTGGAAATCCAACATGGACTGTTTGAAGCTTTCATCCGCGTTTCCAGTTATCTTCATTTTTTGATTTTGATTTTGAGAGGAACGGCAACCAAAAGAAAGGTGGGGCGTTTAGTCAAAACTATCGGATCAAGTATTTATATATTTATATGTAGACGGATATCACATATAAATTGTTAAATCGCCGGCTGCCAAGGGCAACCGGATACAAGTTTCAGTTTCGCGCCGAGGAACTTCGGTTAGTGTAGCGACCGGGCCGATGCAATCATGTTGACTACGACTACGACAAAGCTCGAACACCGACGGTATCTCCACAAATAGTTCTCCGAAGTTGGGGGCGGCAGTTCGAAATCTGATTCTTGCACATTTTCTCCGAATTTCTTCCTGGTGTCTTCCAAATGAAGCTAGTTTTGTCTACCTAAAGAAAAATAAATTAAGTTGTAAATGAGGCATATTTATGGCAACAGGGAGTAATAAGGGTGCTCAAATCTTAGTTCAGCTCAGTTCAGTTCAGTTCACGTTTTAAAAAAGACAAACAAGAGTTCGCTCCGGAATGAAAATGCAAGAAAAGAGCCACGAATAAAAATATATTCACGTGAATTTAGAAGACAACCGATGTAAAGCGAGGAATACGGAAGAGTTCGTTTGCTCGGTCTAATTCAACAATGTTGCATCATCTCGACCTTGGACCGAGTTGATCATCAGGCGAACTGCCAGTGGTTTGCGCCGTATCAGATGCCTGAGGGTTCTGCGCACAGCAACAGAGGAATGAAGGACGGAAAGTCCCAGCAGACCCTGAAATTAGGCCTGGAGGGTGGCAGCTGAGAGTTCGAAGAGGTGTTGGAGCAGTCAGAATCATGTGCGGGCGGGAAAGCGATATTGATGACCAACGCAGGCAGGTTCAGGATTTTAGACCCATGGAAGATATGATACGCCAGTCAGAGCCAACGAGCGGGTTCGACTGGAATAACCTGTGGCAGACAGAGGCGTTGACATGTTAGAGAATATTCCCAGAAGAATGTTGCAATTCAAGTAATTTTGGGTGGGAGAAATGGGGGACCATTGCCAGTCCAAACGAGTGGATTTGGGACCTTTTATGTCTCGCAGATATTCCGTGGGCTACGTGGCTGCCTGATAAAAATCGAATTGGGTTGCGCCGTAGGCAGCAGCAGCTGCGATCAAGTAGGAAAAACTGTGCACCGGTCAGCTGTTCAGCCGCATGGTGTGCTGAGGTGTGAAATTAGACTGCGAAGAAGTGATTTGACGTCGAGGAAAGAGGGTGAAGGGAGAGCCAGAAGGATGAGAAAACACTGGACGGAGATGAATGCAAAGAATCGCCGAGGTAATTAACCGTTCTGGGACCTTTAATTACTAACGCAAGCCATTGGCTACTGTGTCGAAACTCAAGCTTGGTGAGCTCGTCGCTGGCTCCCAGAATCCATGCTGCAGCCGAAGGTCAGGGTATTTTCACCCGCCGTTATTTTGGAGATGTCGATACTAGTACATGTGCGCGCACTATCCTGTGTGTACCAGATCTTTTTCATTCGGTGCATCGATGGTAAATCGCATGGAAGCTTGCCTCGCGGAAGTCGAAAATAACTTACTGTACTGATTTGTTGTTCAGTTTGCTGCGCCGGCATGCAAATGTTTACAGGATATTCGTTCATTTACGTTCTCGCCAAAATGGGTGACGGGCTACAATACACTACTGTAAGTAATATAAAATAAGAGAGCGTAAACACGCTTAAAGGTATTGTTCAACGAGTGGCAATGAGGGCATTAAGTAGCGTAGGCGAAAGTGTCCCAGTAGCAAGAGCGTCCGATGAAAGCCGAATTCTGGATTAGACGATCTTCCACACCTGGTTAGTGTTGCCAGCCGAGCAATCCCACATCTGGATCTGCAGGACAGAAAGGAGACGCGATCAGACACACACGGACGGTGGACGGAGTATGGAAGCGGTATACCTGGTTGCCACTGGCGAGGCTCCCGCCACTGAGGTCGAGGCATTTGTTCATGTTGGTCCACTGCATACGGTTGTCCGCAGTGACGGTGAAATGCTGGGCTGCGTCGCCTGCGCCTGGGGTGCACGACCAGATCTGCATCTTCACGCCGTTGGTTGTGCTCCCGCCAGTAACATCTGAAATTTCACCATATGCCAGTCAGCGCTGAAGAGATGGAAAATGTCCAGGATGGGAAAATACGCACCGAGACACATAGTCCCATATGCAACCAGCGTCTGGCCGTTTTGCGTCCACGCCTGGCCAGCGGAGCCGTCGCACGGCGCGACCGTAACCGTCCCGCCATTTGTGTTGGTAGCTGCTGTAAGGCACGTGGTGCTGCTCGCCCCTGGGTTGATTTTATGTCCAGGCGTGGGAGGAGGCAGGGTGCCAGGACCAGTCGTCCGCGTCCATTGTTGGTCGATGCCGCCGGTGCAGGTCCAGATTTGCATCTGCATCGCCAGTATTTGAACACGCAATAGGAGGAAAATATATAAACGAATACGCACGATGTTCCCGTTCGTGACGTTCCCGCCCGTGAGATCCAAGCAGCTCGAATGGGCACTCCACTGGATCGTGCTCCCCGTCAGGGACCACGCCTGGTTCGTGTCGCCGCCGGTGCACGTCCAGATTTGCATCTTCGTCCCGTCGGCTGCCGAACCCCCGGTTACGTCCAGGCATTTGTTGTCGAAGATCTGCAGCGCCGCCCCGGCGACGGTCCAGCTCTGCCCAGTTGAGCCTCCGACGACACAGTCCGCGATCTCCACAGCGGCGCCGTCCGCGTTGGAGGCGGCGGTGAGGCATTTCCCAGCATTGAGGTTGGGGTGGATGTACTGGTTCGGCGTAGGAGTGGGGGTGGGACCAGATGACACAGTCGTCGTCGTCGAAGTGAAGACAGGGGTGCCGGTTTCGCATAGGATGGAGCCGCCACAGGCTGCGCCAGGGATAGGTGTGCCGTCGCAAGTCCAGGAAGCCTATGCAAGGCTATCAGGGAAAGAAACCGGTTGAGTGTGATGCGTTAGGCTTACGTCCTGCTGCTGGGGAAGTCCGATGGCCTGATACGGGTCGACGCCGAGACATTGAGCCATGGTCACAAGCTGAAAAATTCGTTAAAAGAGCGTCTCAGTCGACGAATGGAAAATTACGTTGTATCCTTTGCTCTTGAAAAGATTGAGCGCGTAACCAACGAGGACGGTAGCGGTATTCTCTTCTCGTGAAATAGGATGAGAAAGGAACAGCGCGGAATAGAAGTTAGACCGCGTACCTTCGGTTTCATGGTTCAAAATCAGGGCATTCTTGACTTTCGCGTTCGCGACATCGTCGTACAACGCCTCGGACTGGGCCGTGGTGTTCCCATCTGCATCACCGGTATCCCAGTCCCACAGCGCGATACTCTGCCCGCGCGCAGCAGCAATTGCCTGAATATTCGCAAGATTGCTGTCAGCGTTGCCGAACGGCGGGCGCATGAATGCGGGCTTGATGCCGAGGATGCGCGAAAACGCCTCCTCCATGCGGAACATCCCGTCCTGGATCTGCACCGTCGAGATGGTGGTGAGGTCGACGTGCGACCACGTATGTGAGCCGATCATGTGCCCGGCGGCGTACACATATTGGACGTCGCTAATGCGGTCGGGGTTGTAGATACAGTCCCAGTTGTTGCCGTTCATGAAGAAGGTCGCTTTCGCGCCAGCGGCGGTGAATTGGTCGGAGATGCTGCGAAGGTAGATGTATGGACCTGATACGGCGTGAAAATCGAGGCAGAATGTGCGAAGGGGAAAGAGTACCGTCATCCTGCGTAAATATGAGCGAAAATCGAGGAATGTGAGAGGCAGTAACGTACAAAGGTAATAGCAATGTCGTTCGCGTTGATACAAGCACCATAGACTTGAGGAGTAGCGCGGTGTTTCTGGATAGGGACGCCGTTATTTGGGTCAAGGATCTGCATTTAAGAAACTTACCAGATGCGGGTGGCCCCAGACAACTGAGGCGGTCAAAAGAGTGGAGAGTACGAGAGCAATGGACATAATCGCAGATGAGGGGTAAAGGAGGGGAATGTCTCAAGTGCGGGGGAGCACAAGGACTGAGGGAACGACTGCTGGCGAGGTGCATTTAAAGTCGACTCAACATAGCCTTTGAGCGTCAAAATCAGAGCCGGACATGCTTGGCCCTGAATACAGATGCGCGAGATGCATTTGAAGTTGAGTCAACAGAATGCAGATGCCCGTCATCACAGTATATCACCCGTGCAGACAGCGTGCGATTTTTCAACGGTTTAGGATCACCAGAAAGCCTCCCCGTTATTTCCCAACCCACGCGGATCTTGGTACTTCGGAGGGAGTTTGGATGATATTTGGGCACGAGATGTGAGTCCACTGAACGGCGCTGAAGGACAGAGGGAAGATTAAAAAAAATAAGGTTCGCAGCATCATACGTTATGCGGGCTGGCATGACCGTCGGGCGCTCCGCGGCAACAAAAAGGAAATTGTGTACAGTAGCCGCTTTGGGGAGGCTTTGACAGATGTAAGTGTTTCATGAACCCAGGTAAGGGTGTAAAAGTTGCGCGCTGTCCTCTAGATCTTCAGCGCGACCGAGCCTCGGCTAAAAGATAATATATGGACGGGAGAAGCATGTTGGAAGGAGACTGACATTTTCGGCTCATGCACGGTGGCAGGGGAGACTTAAGTGCATTAAGCCCCCTCGTGATTGATCTGTCTGATGGGACCGATCGTGTAGGTGATCCGGACGTGTGCGTTATGGCATTTACGGCTATTCACGGAATGATATCATAAGTAGTTATCCGCGAGGTTATCTGTACACTCAGTGTACAGTGGAACCACTGAGATCCAATTTATTCCCAAAAAATGCAAACAGCAGCCCACAAAACACTCTACAGCCACGGACAATATTAATGGACCTCGCGCCTGTGAATTCACGAGCATTGCAATCAATCATGTTGTGATGAACCGCCGGCGCAGGTATCTGAAAGTATTTTGTGGGGGAGATGAGGTAGGGGGGTATCTTAAGCATAGTACAATTAGTTTATGAAGCTTGGACGAGATTTGCAGAAATGGAGGTCGCTGAATCGCAAAATGCGCATTTTGTACTATTTCGATGGAAATGCGCGACTGTGGAGGATGATTTGGGCTGCGTCAGTTTCAATGACGAGTGGAACATATTCGCTGCCTATACATAATTTCATATTAGCGAATTTGAACGAGATTTAGGGGAGTTGGACTCACTGGAGTCCAAATATCGCATTCTTGTACCATTTTGATGGAAATGCAGGCAATGTCAGGGCGACTTTTATTGTCACATAAAGTGTCATTTAAAAGAATTTGGCCCTCATTTTCAGGTGCCGAACTCACTTGAAGCCCAAAATCCGCATTTTTTGTCCTATTTTGATGGAATAGGGACTATGGCAGATGATGGCGGAAGTGTGGATGTCATCAGCTCTCATGCCGAGGTCTAGGCAGCCGTACCCATTGCATAGAACATTATCTCACAGAATTTGGACAAAATTTGGAATATACTGTATATATATGGGAGTCACTGGAGGTTAAATTCGCATTTTTGCTCTATTTCGATGGAAATAGGTGACCCAGACCTTGATGGTGCTCATTGAAAAAAATGAGGAGACCCTAATCGTTACAAAGGATGTCATATCAGCAAATTTAAACCAAATCTAAGGGATTTGGACTCACTGCAGTCCAAATATTCGTATTTTGCACCATTTTTGATGGGAATGCGGGACTGTGGCGGGCGATGGTGGTAATCTTAGCCATATCAGTGCCCAGTAAACAACAGATAGACATATATAGAGCCTTATAAGCGTGGTCTATGGAAATTTTGGTAACTCGGACTCACCTGAGTCTAAAATAACCAAATTGTCCCTACCAGTCACAAATAAATTCGTTCCCGGCCCTAGATTATGAATGACCATTGTTCGCGAGGACATCAGCAAAATCGCGAAGTACGTGCAACGCTGGACAACGACGATCGCGAAAGAGGCGCGCGCTTGAACGAATTCGGACAATGCCGCAACGATGCCGTGCCACACGTGCAGTGACTCTTGATTTTGATTGGCTGGGGACTTAATGCATTCGGGCCGGACGACTTAGTGCATGAAATCACGGATCACCTCAGGATCACTTCGGAATTCAAGTGGGACTTAAGTTTTCGAGTTTGCTCCCAGCACACTGTGGACCTTTGCGGCCTGATCTTTCGGGCCAACGGGAGCTCTTTTATTTTCAGATACTCTCCCTTTTTTCTCTCCTTTTCTCCCTTTTTTGCAACTTGAAAAACTTGAAATCCTCGCTTTCTCCCCGGACATAATGCATAAGCCACATTTTCAGCTTGAAACGGGCTTGCGCCCGCGCAAACGGGCTTTTTCGGGCTTGGGCTTGGATTTTGGTGTAGGGCCAAGCCCAAGCCCGGCAGATCGGCTTGCAAGCGTTTGTTTGTTCGCTTAGCCGAGAAACGGGCTTGCGCATATTTCTCGTCCCCCAAGGCCTATTTTATCAATCTGAGTAGATATCACTGCATTCAGCGCCCTGACAGCCGAGGCGCCGGCTAGCTTCTGCGAGTCGGTAGCTAGACCACCTAGCCAGGGCTCGGGTAGCCGGCCGTTGGGCTCTAGTCTCGGACCAAACTCTCATGGCATCCCAAAGGGGACCCTCATGGCAGGGTTCCCTTTGGAATGCCATGAGAGTTAGGACACGATGTTCAGCCTGCAGGTTCCTGGGTCAGACCCTCCGATCTACGAGAAGCGCTCGGACAAAATGGCGGACTTAGCGGAAACATACCATGAGAACTTCCAGTCAGGAGGCCCAGCGAGTCCTGAAGAACAGGAGGAAGCTGAAAAAGCCGCCCTGAATGACGTCAAGAAACTGAGCCAACAGAACAAGGCCAAACTATCTCAATACCTTACGAGAGGTGAAATAGCACGAGTTCTAAAGAGACTCCCCAACGGTAAAGCCCCAGGAATCGAAGGGCTGGTCCAGGAGCTGTGGAAGTCAATTAATGGTTCTTTGCTTGTGTAGGAGCATTGTGGTCGATCTATTGGATCCTCGACCATGTTCCAGTCGCCGAGGCAGATATCAGGTTCTGGAAATTCCTTGTCTTTTCCTCTAGGCTGTTCAAGAACTGAGTGTTATCCACCGGGTCAGTTGGAGCATATGCCGCAAGCACTGTCATCTTCTTGTCGGTGTGCCATGGGATTGTCAGGTGTAGTGCTCTCCCAGGTACAATTACTTTTTCCGTGATACCTACAATGTTTGACCGATTTTGTTGACTATTGCCACCCCCTTGGACTTGGGGCTTGCCGGATCAATTGTTGCAAAGACTTGGAGGTATTTTCCGAAAAGCCTATGGACATCGTCAACATCATTAGGGGAGAGGTGTGTCTCTTTTCTCGTCAAATGGAGGTAGGAGGTACCTTGCGTTGTGGATTAAACACAACCAGTAAGTCTCTAGGAAATGAGATTTGACCGCGTTTGACTTTGCTGTTTTCAGCGTTACCACCGCCACATTCTCCGCCGCAATTGCCATTTCTGCGATCGCCATATTCTTTGCGATGCGATGGCCAAGGCTGGAGATTTATTGGAGGGGAAACACGCGTTTCCTTGAGGGTTGCGATGCGGAAGGGTGCGCGCGCCTGCGGATCCCAGGTCAAGGGTTCTTCGGTCCTGTGCGTAGGTTCTTATTTGTTGGACTGACCATGAAGCTGATCGCTGTCTCCTAGGAGAGTTCTATTAGAGTGCCGAGATCCATCCCAACCCCAAAAATATTTCTGCCAATTGGCAATGTAATACGAGTTCGTTTCCAAAGTATACCGTTGGCTACGTATTTATGGCCAATGTTCGATCTACTACCTAATATATCGATCTCACAACCATCCATGATCAGAACGAGCAATTGTGCCTTGGGAATTGGACGGGAGTTTCATGCGAGAATTCGTGTATCCATGTTGTACATTGCCGATGGGTATATCATCTACACTAATCAAACCAAAATAGCGCCTGACATCGCTGTCTGTTTCCCGCTATCCGAAGAATTTGAATTATGGTGCATGTATCCCAGAACAATCACTGTTCATTGTGGTCAGAGTGAGCTGCGTCATCGTCTTTCCTTCTACCCTCCAGAACATCCAAACGTGGACGATATCCTATACCGAGATTGAACGTAAAATCTTTCCAGAGAGAAGCAAACGTACTGTTTGAGATCCGAATAGAACAGCGGCAGTGGTAGGCACTTGTGGGTGTAACCCTAAGTAACGGATGGGCAATGCGTAGAAAATGAACACACATGAGGCCAAAAGCAGATTATACGGCGGAAAGATCTTTTGCACGAGATGCGGGACATAAGTCGTGAAACTGAGTCTAAGAAACAGGTCGGAATGTCTATAATCATTATGGATTATGAAGGAAAATGACTTACCCGAGTCCAATCAATGGCAAGAAAGCAAAAACGGAAACACGGATGATAATACTCAGAGAAACGGTGTGCTCGTCATGTATCTGAAGCCCGCGGAAAGCGCGCCAATTCTGGGACAACAGGAACATAATCATGGCTACTCTCAGGTCATGTCACATGGGTTCCTGGTAAACACTGCAACTCACCTTCAATGACAACGCACGCAACAGCTGCGAACAGCACAAAGCAGGCAATGATAACGGCTCTGTCTCACCATAAGAAGGGATAACTTTAAGAGTAAAAGAACACACGGCAAGGAGTGGGCAACTCCAACATGGCAGTAGAATCCTCCTGATTCCAGCTTCACTTGAGTCGGTTTGACAATTCCGAGCTAGTTTCCGTCAGACAGAGAAAAACGAAATAATCTGAACTCGCACAAGCAGAGTCGCAAAAAAGGTGATGAAATACAGTATTGGAGGTATCACAAGCAGCTACATTCGAGGGTTCAACGGATGACCTCGCTGCTAGTGTTTTCAACTCACCACAAATACAGATCCCTGGCGAACTTCTCTGTGTCTCAATCGGGCGGAGACGTTAAGATACAGCTTGTGGGAAGCATGGGTCAAACAGCGGCATAATCGGGCTGCAATTAGACCCACTTGTAAAATGAGAGATAGGGTGCCGAACGCTGCACTGAAAATCGTTTCAAACGATGGACCACTATCACGGACAAAATGTACTTGCAACGGGCGCGAGGCATACATCAGGGCAGAGTTGACGACACATGGAGCGAACGAAGGTGGTGGGTCCGCATGCGTTTGGTGGCCGATAACAGGAAAAGGAGTAATGCAAAAAGCCATCCATGCCATCATGTAGCAGTACCATGTAGATACTCTTTTGACCCTCGAGGAAAGCAGGGCGGTGAAGAATACAACAGCAAGCAGAATAAACCCGAGGCCCGATAGAATATTGAACGCCAAGACCCAGGCATGCAAAGAAGGTGAATCTGAGACACGGTGGATGGACATTCACAAAGCGAAAATACTGGCCAACTGTCGTGCCCACCTCGCCGTGCTTGCTTGAAGAGTACCCAAAAGGCGGCCATCGGGGCTGGCGATATCGCTAGTACGGGGAGAAGGGAAGGGAAGGGCAAGACCTTGAGAGACCATCCTGATGAAAGGGCCTCAACCCCGCCCAAAGGCTATTCAATCAAAACCCGGGATTAGTCTATGTTACCAACTCAATCGTCTGTTGCCGCCTTGGCCGCTGTTATAAGTGGACACAATCAAAGCGCGGTTAATTGACGTGGCAACCACCGCAGCTATGCCTTTTTTGCTGTCTTAGCATGGATACCATCGCGAAGCGTTGATCCCTGATCATGGCATCGACGATCCAAGGAACGCGTTGGAGTGCGTGCGTCAATCTGTCATTCTTGTGATCACGAAAGAGGAGTGGAATTCTCCGACGGCAATATAGACGTTGCGGATTGGGTAGCAGGCGTACGAAATCCCGAAGTACGTACTGAACTTGACGTTGTGCGGGGCACTTCTGCGCAGAGTATACCATAGCTCGTCGACGAATGGCAGACATGCCGAGGGCCATTTTCTCTCGGCTGCGCGGTGTCAGAAGGTACGGCCACAGCGGCAAAAGTATGGGAAGATATAATTGATGAGGGTGCAAGAAAAGAACAGACTGAATATATTGAACAGACAGCTCGGTATAAATGCAAGTCTCTCATCTATGAGTCAGACTGGCAATGATACCAAGGCTGTGTGAAATACAATAAAGCATACGGTGAAACGATGGTAGTCGGGCAAAAAGCAGGCTAAACCTAAACTGAACATACCAACGGTGAAAAGACAATAAAAGAAGTACAATTATGCAGTGGTCCATGTGCATTCCGCATGCATTCCACATGGTTAAAATGACCACGGGTTGTATTTCCAACACTCCCCTCAAACCGTGGATAATCCAAGAGCGCGAGCGAAATGTTTAGCTTTAGCATTATATATCTAATCCAAGAATGTGGGTCCTCATTCCGCGTCTAAGTTTCTTTTTCTGGCTCTGGGGCATACCATCTGAAATTCGGTTGTTGGAGGTCTGTCCCCATTTGGACGAAAAACAGGGGGGGTCGCCTCAGGATTATATAGGTAGGGGTTGGGCTGGGGTCATACCCGAGCTGCCCGAAATGTCTCGGCTGTCCAGTGTAGAAGTATGGTTGTGTCCAGAGGTGGATGCTGGTCGTGCTGGAGAAGTGAGTGCAAGTGTGCCGTAGGAAGCCGATAGCCAGCGGGGATCAATCTGAAATAAGAGTAGGGTAGATGGTGGTGGGAAGCAAGAGGCAAACCCCTGTACATGACAGCGGTAACGAGTGTAAATACGATCGGTCCAAGAATAGGTAAAGAGTCCATGGTATATATATATACCCCAAGTGAGGTTACCCTCGGGTTGTCTCTCGGTTACCCCACACGTGACCTTTTTTGGCAGGAGAAAGGAGTGCTGGGTTACCTCGCCCCACGTGTCACGTATTAAGCAGAATGAACATGTCCTCTTCCATCAAATGGACAGATTGAACACAATTTGTGCCCTTAATCGAACATACCATGATTGAACATGCTTTAATCTCTGATTGAACACTGCTCAAAAAATGTTTTATTATGCATGTCTAGTGCAATGTTCAATAGAGCCTTGGTTTGGGAGTTAAATCAAACACATTTAACTTGGTGTTCAATTGAACATTCGGTTCAGTGTGCAATAAACATGATTTGGTTTGGTTGAAACATGTTCAAACACCTTGATTGTACATGTTCGATTATGCACAATTAATTTGGCTGGCACCATTGTTATCATAGAGGACATCCAAGGACCTTCCTTAAAACCGATATGACCTCTCTACCATGTTCAAAACCTCCTCAATACATCCATTCTAGTCAGAAACAAGACTACTGAGCTCGGAAGTCTCACCTAGAGAGTGAGCTGAAAGGAAGCTTCAGGCGAATAAAGAATTACTCAGATCTAGTGGAAATTATTCATTTCCTCTTGATCTCCTTCGAGTCCCCCGAAATCGTGTCTAACCATCCAGGCGATGGCCAAAAGGAAGGGTTCAGATCTATGCATTACCTGGCCAAAAACTCATCCAATTGCTGCGAGGAAAATTTCCCAAGAGTTTTTCCTTCCATTGAAGGGCTCGGAAAGTCGCGTTTACACGGTTTCCGCCTTTTCAAGGCCCCAGAACCACTTGATTCGGCAAAATGTTGCAGAATTGCATCTTTTTGCACAGTTTTGATGCTTTTCTCACGTCTCACGGCGTCTACGTAGCTGCAAACTTATCCCAAAGCATCTCATTTGACATTTAAATTTTTTAGTATCTTTCTGTGGCCGGGAATCATACCCAATTGCATCAAACGACGAGGAACGCGTCGACGCGTCGTGACCACGTGCTTCGATCGCTCCGCTTGGTATCGGCCATCGCTCCGATCGTCCCGGGTGATCCGCATCACTTGGGCGTATTTCGTATATTTGGGCTGGTTACCTCGGCTAGCTTACGCGAAGGTAACCAGCGAGGTAACCCAGGGGCGCGGTTACCCCGGCGTATACTCTATGTCTCTGCTAGAGCAAAGCCCTCGCTGTCGAACCAACCAGGAGCTACGCAAAGACGAAATAGGGAGACACTGCATTCAGTGGGGTCGTCTGCACAAGCGATGTGCGACCCCCGTCCGCAGACTTGGACGTCGGCACACCATGCCGACCCACCCCAAAGTCTGTAGACGTAAGTAGGCCATCCATTCCTCGTCTCAACGCCTATCTGGGGGCCCTGGGGCATGCGGAAGGCACCATTAATTGACATGGCGATCTCGTTGCGGACCCACAAATCCAAAGATACAGCATTTCTTTCCAAATCAGGAGAAAACTCCGAAATGCACAGCGCAAAAACGTGGTGCAACGTTGAGAAATAATGTAGCTTAGTTCTAGAGCTAATACACATTCTATTTTTTTCTGCGGTATCCTGGGTGAAGTTGAGTGTGCGAAACACAGAGACAACGCGGAGACGTGCCCAAATCTGGACCCACATCACCACGTTCCAGGCCATGTACGACAATGTACGTTACCGTTGTCAGGGAGCCTTCAGGGACGGTATGCGGTAAATGGGGAAGAAACGGGAGTAGCGTACGACGGGTCTGACGACCTGTGCGGACGGGGGTCGGCACGCCTCTGTCGGCAGGGCGTCGACCCATGTCTGGCAGATTCTGCCGATCAGGCGTCGGCAGGCCGTGTTTCCCAGGGTCTGCACGGGTCAGCCCATGTCTCGCAGGCTGTGGAGACGGGGTCCCTGAATGCAGTGAGAGCACGTTGTGCCGCTCAACGATGACTCGTGGGTTCCCAGACCACAGTCGGCCCAATCCCCGGCCTAGTCCGAGAAGGCCGAAGACTCGAGTCTTCACCGGAGATGTCGAAGATAGGCGCTGCGAGGATCAAGTCTCCGAACTCGAATTTTCACACATAGAAGCCGAAGACCACAGTGAACGCAAACTGAATATATCTGAGCTGAGTCATTCACATTCCTTTGATTTCTCCTCAGAATCTGACGCCGATTCCATCACTTATTTATATCTCGAGATCTTTTGAACCCAAGAAACATCCAATGAACTCGAATCCGCGATGTCCCTGACGGAGAAAGAGTTCGAATTTTGGAAGCTGATGGAGCATATTCGTTCGACGATCGACACTGTGAGAGACATTAGCGTGTTTGTGCATCAGCCATTGGAGCCACCTCGCGGCCGTTTTCCAGTGCGCAAAAATAGCAGGCGAATGGCTCCACAAAGCCATTCACCAGCCTCTCACGCTATATTTTGGTGGTTGCACACGGCATTGAAGCCACATAGTGGCTCCAATGGCTGATGCACAAACACTCTATTGAGGCTGCTGTTCGAGAGCTGGACCGTGTTAACGAGCTATTGCACATGCTGGACCCTGAAGAGCCAAGTCGAAGTTCCTCCCTCGTTTCACATGCTCAGGATCTGCTAAATTTGGTCAACATTTCCAACGAGGTCGATGATCAGCGTCACGAGAAGGATCAAGTCTCCGAACTCGAAGTTCCGCACGCAGAAGCTACGACGACGGTGAACACGACATGCATATACTGGAGCTGAGTCCTTTAATATCTGCTTATATTCCTGCACTCTACCCCTTCATTCCGTTACATACTCTACGACGGCCGACGTTACACTGAGTAATTCCGAACCAGGCGCAGAAATTGGCGATTCACTGAGTTCCACAGACAGTAGCAACATGGTGCAAGCGATGAAACTGTTTGACGATTCTTTCGACGATGAGATGTGCGCAATTTACAACCTTTATACTGAGAGTACAGAGCCACCGAGCCACACCGAGTTTGATTTGCGAGCCGAGTTTATTTCTTCGGAACCTTGCGCACTTTCCATTCAGAAAATCGTTTCAGACACGGCGGATCCGCGAGCCGATTGTTCGCTGTCCTTCGAACCCGAGGATGATCCACCGAGCTATCAAGAATCAATCGCTGTGGCAGAACGGAGCTATTCATATGTGCGATCAAGAATTCGAGCTGAGTTCCTATATGTATTGTTCCTCCCTTTCCTTTTCCTCGCACTTCGCTTTGCTGCCTTTGCATCGGCTTCTTGTGTCTATTGTTGCAATATTGTATCAAGTTTATGCTTCGCGTTCAAAGCTGATCACAATTTCGAGAATATAGAGCCTCACATGCATGACAAATCACACCAAATCGGCCATAAGATCCCTCCCTTGACCCCCGCATTTTCTGCAAACGCGACGCGAGCTGCGTTTCACGCGATGTCCATGCCGGCAAAGCCTTTAGCACCAGATAAGCACTACATTTCCATCCTGATGACAAGTTTGACTGTTCTTCTACTCACATTTTGTGTACTTCAGCGGGATTCCGAGGGCGAAAACCGAAGTTCCTCCCTCTGTGGAAGTGCCATATAGCTCCCACATCGCCATAGGTCCCTCCGGACACTCTGCGACTCCAGCAATCTTTGCACAGCAATGTCTTCTTCGCGAGCAGCAGGCGCTTCAGCGGATCCCTAGTAATAATGCGTAGACGAATGCACATGGGAGAGGCATAGGCTTTAGGTGCGATGAAGACATAGGCGGAGGCGGGCCGCAGCCCAGAACGCGGATCTGGACGTAGGTGGGACTGTCATGGTGCTGCTGTATTAATCGAGTAATGTGTGTAGGTCTGGCAAGCTGAGTGTAGGTGGCTCCGCAGGCTTCTAGACACACCTAGACACGCCCAGACTCGGCTACACAGAGCCTGTGTAGCCACCTACGCTTACCTTGCTAGACCTACACACAGCTTGACAAACTGAGTCTAGGAGCCCCTTGAACGCAGTGAGGCCTATCGGAGATATTAGGGGGTGATTGTTCCCGAGATTTCCAAGATAAACAAAAGTACAAGGAATCAGGATGATGCGACATTGTAGCATTATGCTTTATACTTGGGACTGGAAATACAATCAACTTGAAGTGACGAACCGGCTCGTTAAATGTTTTCACCGAGTTCGAATTGCCGATGCGCTGTCAAGGACAAAACCAAGCGGGATCTGGCCTAATCCCGCCAGCCATGTTGTACGCAATACGGAACATGCCCGACGACGCTCCCAGTCTCCAGTGAAATTTGATGCTACAGTGGATTCAACCACACCTTCGTGAAACTTTACGAAATATTCGATAGTTGTGTCATTATGTGGCACATGGGGTAGAAATCATGGCAGACTGAGTAGAGGTTAGTTCCTTATGGGCGACTTCGCACAAATTTCATCTTGTGTGCGGAGACTGAAGACAACGTTCCTGAGATGAATAGATATAATCAAACCGGTTGTCTTTTGTTGAACAAGACCCAAAGTATCGACCAACGCAATGTCCTAGGAACAGCATTCCGAGACGAATAACGCAACGGACGGTCCCCAACCGAATGGTAGTACTAGTTTAATGCCCAATGTCCATCTCTACACGCACGATACACCGGCCGCATTCACGCGCCCGTACAAAGTGCCGTCGGCGGCGGCGATGTCAGCGCGCTCCACGCATTAGGGTATGTGCATCCTGCCACCGCCGTCACCGCCGCCTGCGTGTCCCCCGCATCGAACCACCCATTCCCTACACTCACCGGAGGCGTCCCCCTCGACGCTGCCACGTTCCCACTTGGGCTCGGCGTAACATACATGAGCGTCGGCGCGCTCGCCGTCGCAGTGTACGTCGCCAGCAGCGTCAGCGCCGCGGCGTCCACATTCGCGATCGACGCCGGCGGCCAGGCCCCGACCTGTGTGCGGGCACCGGGTGCGATTGTCCCTGCGCCCACGCCACCTGTTTGCCAGGCGCTGAATATCCCGTCGAACGCGGGCCCCGAGATGCCGAGCGAGGCGCACTTGCCGACGGACGCGCGTGGGTCGGCGGGTATCCAGCCACCCTCGAGGCCGAGTTGGTAGGACCACAGCGGCGAACGCACGACGCCGTCCGCCGCGTTACCGATCTGCGGGGCGCGGATTCACATGAGCACCGTGAGACGACCTTGCAGCGGAGGCAAACACACTTTCCACGTCCAGAAGAACCAGTCCCGCATGGCATCCATTTGTGCGAGCGCAAGCTCCAGCAAACCAGCCTTCAGCGTCTCGTTCCAATTGCTGGAATCCTCCCATAGTGTGCAATCACGGGGGAGATACGTCGACATGTTCACGCCCGTGAGATACAGCCCGCAGTCATTGTAACCGACGCTGAACTCGCCTGCGATTGTGACCCCGAACGTGAACAGGCTGTATTAGGAAAGAACCATGTCGATACCGTTTTGAGAACGAGGAGGTGAAAGGAGAGGGGGGGCAGGAAGGAGAAGAGGAAGGTTCATCACACCTTGTATTAAACGATGGCCCCCACGTATTGCACGCCTGGCGCGGCCACACGCCGCCCGCTAGTACGGGGTCCGTACTCGTCGCAATGGGCGCGTCGTTCGGCTGCTGATCGAACGCGAAATACGGGTGCGTGTCCAGGATGACGCGGTCCGCGCCTGGGAGGAAGCCCGCCCAAGTCGCGATGGGGTCGAACCCGTCGTGGATGCTGATGAAGGGCCCGTTGCCAGCGCCGTACCCCGTGATACTGCGGATCATATCGTGGGCTTCGAGATAGCTGTGGGTATTGGGCTCAGTGTGCCGTTAGGATGAGGGGGGGCGGAGACGAGAGACAGACAAGGATGAGAGCTGATTGCGGCCGATTGTGGTTAGTAGGGCTATAATGCCGCCGGAAATTAGCCTCCTCCTTATGAACCTAAGAAAGACGCACCCTCATTAAGGATGCCGAAGACGGGGACCACGTCGCGGTATTGCGGCTGCGAGATGAACTCGACGATGATGCGGATGTAATCGAGCGCGCGTTGCGCGTTGGCCACACCCATGATGCCGTTGAGGAAGTTGACTTGCCCGAACTTACCCGAGTGGTTGTAGCCTGCGCACATGTGTGAGTGAAAATGTTGATGTACTTCATGGCACAACGTCAGAGAAGATAGTAAGGAGGGAAACACACCGTTCTGCGAGCCAGGGACGCTATGAAGATCGAGCTTCACGCGTATGCCGTACTTGCGCGCCCAGCCAAGCATTCGCACGATATATCTAGCAGCATCGATGAGTGTGGCTAACAACCAGGAGCGAAACTCGCAGACACGCCAACTGAGCTCGGCAACAGACACCTGAAGACTCACTTCCAACACACCCCTTCAAGGAAAGGTTCCGCGACAGTGCCGTCGGTGCCGTCAGTGCCCACGTCCGACCAGGTGCTGGGGATTTACTGTCAGGATTCGGTTAAAGACGACGAGATATCGATCCAGGGAGGGGATTTGTTGGGACAACAGGTTCGCAAAAGGCGATGGAATGCCCGTCCTGGGGCAACAAACTGAGAAAACGCGGAAGGACGAAAGGAATCACCTAATTGCCCAAAACGGGATGGGGACGCGCACCCAGTTGAGCCCGGACCCCGCGATCTCCGCGATATCTTGCTCTGTCTGCGTGAATCAGGGAAAGAGCCGTCAGTGCTGGGGTCGCCGGGTCGGACGAGGCAGAAAATAGAAGCAAGCAGCCAAGGTTAATAATACGTGTAACGCGGCGCGGTCGGGCGATGACGTTGAAACATGGAGTATGAAAACGTTAACACTTACGATGAACTCATCATAGTGCTTCTTCATCGTGGCTTGCAGCGTGCCGTCAGCGCCCATCAAAGAGGTGAGGGTCCATTCGTCTGGCGCAGAAGGATAGGCTTGGAAGAGCGCGGGGGAGATGACTGCCAGCGAGTCTTTGTTAGTTCGTCCGAGAAAAGGGGGGTATAGAAAAGGGATGGCTGTGGAGCGGAAGACGCCCAGATGAAAGAGAAAGCAGAGGGGGCAAAGAAGCGAATCGGGAAAATTGGATATAAAATAAAGCTGGAGAAGCACACCAGGTGCCAACCGATGTTCACGACAGTCACGGAATAGAAAAGATGAGAGAGGAAACATAACGAAGAACCCCCAAAGAACCGAAGCAATGATGAGCCGACACGCACACGGCTCGAGGATGAACCAGCCTCCCAGGTTGACGCCGAAAATGCGGTCTGTGCCCCACGTCCAGCTTTCATTGAGCGCAGGCGTCCAGGAGTTGGCGCGTGCACCATTGGCGAAGGGGTCAGCTGGATCAGACAGCCCTGCGCGAAATATTAACGAGTTGGGCGTACAATGGTGATAGAAGCAAGAAAGACCCACAGTATCCCCCGAACGGATTCCGGTACACGAAGGTCGCGCCGCCGTCTGTCACCACCGTGCTCCCGTCCCCGCCTGTTACGGGTCCAGCCGCTCCCTGGTGTTTGTGCTTCTTGATGACCAGGAAATACACGGGGAGCACCACGGCGACGATGATGCCCGCAATGACGCCCAGACCAATCCATCGCTTTTTTTTGGATGACGCGCCCGAGCTCGGCGTGTAGTGCCCGTACAAGTGCGCAGCAAGGGCGCCCGCAGCGGCGGAAGTGAGCGGATGAGCTGCATAGTTATCCTGTGGGGCCGGGTAAGCGCTCGTCGGCCGATGCCCGTATGAGGTGTGTGGGTGCGTGGCGTAGTACGCCCCTTGTAGATTGGGGTAGGGGTACAATTGCGAATTTGCCTGTGGTTGAGAGTGCGAGGGATGCCTGGAGTATGTTGCGTACGAGCCCTGTGAAGGCTGGCCATAGGTAAAGGCAGCATTGCGCTCTTGCATCGCCGTGGAGGGAAGAGAAGAGACACCTTGGCATACCGCAGTCCACCCACGTGACAACGCCACTCGTTCCCGAAGCCCGGCGTTGATATGCCGTTTTCGGTCTTTTTTTTGCGTCAGCCTCTGGTGGCATCTCGTCACTCGGACACTCGCCACGAGATAATGATAAATATATAATTTTTTACCGAGATCTGAGGAACAAAACTCTCGCGACAGAAACGGCTCACAAAAACCTGATCCCAACTTGCATCTTGCGGGGCCGCCGGGCGTCATAAGTCTACGGCAGCCCTGACACCCTGTGCATCCTGACGTGAGCTCGTAAGACTGCTTCAATTTTCCACGCAGTGTATTGTGATCCATCGTTGATATACTTCAGCCTCTTCAACTCAAGATCCCATCAATCCTACTCTAGGTCATCTCACTCTAATCTTCAATTCGACATTGACTGGCCTTAGATTCTAGCCGGATCATGCCTACAACACCCACGCTCCGAAACTGAGAGGCACGACTCCGGGCGACGCTTCCTGAAGGTTCGCGTAAACTGTAAAAGACCAAAGTTCAACGTCATTCGGGGTCTTGACTGACTCACCTTGAATCCTCACCCGAGCAACGCGTCTCGCACCACGATGATCTGAAGGCCAAACCTCCGCCGTACACACTGAGTTAGCTCGGTTTACTTACCGGTCACAATGTCTTGGCTGAGATTCAAGGTTCATTAGACTCGACGTTTGATTCACCATGAAGCTCTCGCTGCTCAGTTTCCTTAGCCTTGTAAACCTTATAAAACACTTGCAACATTTTTGTTCTCCTACTAATCTCCTACTCGCAAATTGGGCGGGAGGTGGTTTCAAAGTTGCCCATTTTGAGCTCCTACTAATCATCAAATTCAAACCCCCTACTCATGGCCATGCAATAATGGCTTGAAATATATGGCTCAACATTTACTGGGGGATGCAGAATAACATTTCGGATAGACTAGATTTTACCCACAAAAAAAAGTTGCATTTTTGACCGAGAAATAACAAGTAGGAGCTGAAGTAGGAAGATGAGTAGGAGCGCGAGTAGGGCCAATTTTGAATGGTACTAATGACAGTTACGTTTCAAATGACCTTAGACAGGCTCAGTAGCAGCGGTCTGCCTCTGCCAAGTGTGGAATGTCTCCCGCAGTGCAGGAGACATTATACTCGGGTTCGAGCCATACCTTGGGTGCGATACCTTTTGCTCTGTTGTTTCTCTGACAATCAACTGAACATTAATTCGTGTTGGCGCCTACGAAAGCTTCATTTACATAGCGATTTCAAAAAAAACCGCGGTCCGCGCTGCCTGTGATTCCGACCGTACTCGTGGTCGCCCGATTTGTAGTATTACTTTGTGAAATGTGACTCGAATTCAGCCAAAACGTCACTATGCAATCACATTGGCCAACTAAGCAACATTTGTCTGACAGCCAGTACTTCATCTACGGCAGATTCGCGCCAATATGAACGGAGCTGCAGCCCGAGTTCGACACATCGGCATCCTTGCAAATTTGATCGTTTGCATAATGGATACAGACATTAGCGCTGTTGCCTCCATTGGTCGGTGTACCACTCCAGCAGATAATTCCTCCGGAGTCGCAGTGCAACGACCCATCAAACCCAGCCTCGAAGGGCGAGCCATGCGTCACAAGTTCGGCACTGTCGGCGTTTCCAGTTTGCGCGAGCGCAGTAAGGGAGATGGAGATAGTGCCAAGGTTGCATGAGGTACTGCTTCCACATCAGTTGGGAGTGTAGTCGTAATCGAATGTCGCGGAAGCGAGGGTGCGAACGGATAAAGTGGGATCTGAAATTGAACCAAAAGAAATACTGAGTTGCCTTACACATACGGAACAAATGGGAAACATACTGCCAGTAGCTTCCCCAGCGCTTGGCGCTGCGACGACGTTATCCAAGTCGCTCGTCATGAGACCACACATGGTGAAGATGGCAGAAGCAGCGTTGAAACGCATGTTGGGTTTCGAGGAAGTTCTGTGATTGAGAGCAAGGATAACGATTGCTGTGTGAAGCCTCGGGTGCCCATGAATTGCACAATAACCCCCCTCTTTATAGGGCTCCCTCCCCACAAACCAGTGTTCTACCGGCAGGTCCAAACTCCAGCGGACCCAGGGTCAGCAATGTTAACCCTCCTTCTCCACAGCCTGCCTGGACTCAAACATACAAAGGGGACGCGCTGTGGCGCCAAAGAATATGAGCGGAGGTCATGGCTGTACCATGAGTCGATTTTACAAATCCCATTCACTCTGGTCCGCGCCTTCGCGATGCCGCGGTAACAGCCCCGCATTAGCGTGTTTGTGCATCAGCCATTGGAGCCACCTCGTGGCCGTTTTGCAGTGCGCAAAAATAGCAGGCGAATGGCTCCACCAAGCCATTCACCGGCCTCTCACGCTATATTTTGGTGGTGTAGCCATCAGTTTGCACACGGCATTGAAGCCACATAGTGGCTCCCATGGCTCATGCACAAACACTCTATTTCAACCTGGGTCCCTGATTTTCCTTAAGATGACGTAGGCGGCGGACGGCTGCTACTTGAACAGAACACTTGTAAGGTCCCGTAATTGTCGGGTCAACGACATTGTGGAGTCGGACTAAGTTCCCAAGGTATGGTATACATAGATCTAGGTCTTCCACACTAGGCTCCGAGACAACTGCTAGTAGTATGATGATGATCAACCATAATGAGAAATGGCGCAGCTCTCGGGTGAAGTGAATGCAGCTGCGGCGAAGTGGTTGTCCTGTACATAAAACCTGTCCAGGGATTGAAAGTTAAACTTGAACTGGCGCTGGCTGGGAAAGGATATTCGGGTAGTGCGGAGCTTACTAAGGAGCCCGGCAATAACGAGATGAAACCGCGGTAAAATTCAATAGTTGTCGAGGCTCCAACCTGAGCTCCACTGCGGTGCATCATGGAACTCGTAGTCGAGCACCGAGATCAGTGGAGGTCTATATATGAACGCAACCCTGTCGAAGACACCGACAGTTTACTGGTGGTATGACAGGCGGGATTGAAGGCCATCGAACACCACCTCTGGAAACCCGACAATTATGGGAGATTCGAGGCCCTTTTCAAAACAGAAAATCTCGTTATTACAATTCACTTGTACGTGGTATAAATATTGCTATCGAGGGGAGTCGTATAGTACTTCGTCACTACGTAGGATGAGGATTTCGTCATTTGATGGGGCAAGTTCGTCGGATGTCTGTGCAAGTTCGTAAGATCAAAACTGAGCGAACAAACCTCGTAAGAAGCGTGGCGTGGTCCAGAAACTGCGTACGTTTGTCAGGACGATGTGCAAGTTCGCCGCAAGCCCAATTCGCCCAGCCATCTGATCGGTTCACGGTCGAGTGATGCACCTACCATCATCTTGTCCCGCCCCCCTACGCGCGCTCTGACCAGTTTTTCAGCGCGTACCCAACCGTTGCTTGACACTGCCACCCTATTAATGTGTTTCTCATTCTCACAGGCGCGATGGACGGGTTGCAATTTTCGCCGCTTTTTTGGGATGGCTGCAGCGAGGCACAGCGGCGGTATGCTCACTCATTTCACCGGCTCAATGATCTAACCCTCCTGCTCAGACAACTGGTGCACGGCAGTTCGGCTCCAGCTGAGGGTCGTGACTCTAAGTTATCTAGGGCGCCTCTGACCTTCGAGCAGTTGTAGTAGATCTAGTTCCTGGGACAAAATACTCAATCATCTTACTCGCTAATAATTTGCCACATGCTTTCAGGCGGTATGTTCAGTTACACACTTTGTCGTCGGGTTACTGACCTTCCCTTACGCAGGCGCGCCTCGAGTTATGGCGATTGCCAAGCCTGATGCAGGTGTACGTTGATTCTCGAGCGGTTATGGCTCACAAGTACAAGCCATGGGGGCATCTAATAAGTCGGCTTCTTTCCCCTCAAGCATTTCAGTCTCTCACTTATTTATTTATTTATGTTATTTTATTTTACAAGCGTGGACAAAATATAAGAGGGCGGAAATTCACAAGACAATCTTTCCTAGTGTGCCTAGTTCAATGCAGAGGATATTAATCTAAATCCAATAGTCCTCTGTGGTTACGTTTCAATCACCCGGTCTTTATAGGGTTTCTTTGATTCGACGCCTGGTTGAATTTACCAAAAAATCGCGGGTAAGTCGCTCCACAAACTTCCCTTTGTGCTTTGGGACTCGTTTATCTCACGCCAAACCAAGTCTTACGATCAACACCTTGCACTGCGAAGGCTTGAGGGTAAAATATAATGAGAAGAATGTCAGCATGAGATCCGACGCGGTTGTTGCTGCGGCTCGAGGTGTGCTACGACGGATTAGCAATGCGGTAGCTGCGTTCGTACATTGAGGAGAGTAAGGATTTCAAAAGGAGTATGGTCGCGATGTACAATATTAATAGTGCAACCAAAGGCTACAGCATTTGCCGTTGAAAGCGGGTGCACTCAAATTCAGGTGTTACTTCGTCGTAGTGGAAGGACGCGATTGATGTGCATAGCAAGGACGGTACGAGTACTCAAATGAGAATGATGGGATCTGAGATGCGAAGCGCAGAGGACATGCATCGAATAAGACTCGTTGATACAGATCGGAAACCATCCGCAGTGCATGCCAGACACCGTTGTTTTCAGCCCACCGGATAATATGAGGCGCAAAGGAGCGTGCGGATGGCCCCGACCTAGTGCCCGAAGTTGGATAAATGGCGAAAGAAATAAGTCGGGTCTCCGTTTGGAACTGCGTTGAAGCCCTTGGTAGGGTTTATCAAGCGATGCGAGATGGGGCAGCCAAAAGACAGGCGAGTGACGAAAGCAGAGTCTGGATATCGAAATGAGGGCTTGCGGATAGGAAGTGAGAGCAGAGGAAGCGGAATGGGCGAGGTGGATGGGAGGCGGATGAAGGAAAGCTCAAGGCCCAGAGAACGAAAGAAAAACAGAGAAGAAAGACGACCGACTCGCGCTGAAGTCTTGCTCGCTCGTAGAGCCCTCTCTAAGTCAGCAGAGGAGAGAATGCCCGAAGGGCGGAGAATCGAAGCCAAGAATGAATGGACACGCCTCTCGGGATCCTCTCGGGGTGCCATAAATGGCGGTGGGAATACGATACATGCACGAAATGCGATACTGGCTATACGAAACGAAAGCAAAGGAGCAGATCCGCAGGAGCCCAAGGGAGGAGGCTGGCGGTCTGGCATCACACCGGGCGCAGAATGGTTACAGAGAGCTGGATGGGATCGACTCGAATGGAAGGACAGAAGAGGGGAGGTGGGGGCGGCGGGCGGCGGCGGCGAGGTGTACGGTGCAAGGAACAAGATCGAGATCGAGATTAATCGATGGCGTGCAGACGAAATGCGCAAGAGTGTGGGTAGGTGTACCGGGCCAGTTGGAACATCCAATGGAAAGGGAGGACGGATGTGAGCGGTGTCGGGCATCGGACGTCAGTGGCGTCGGGCTTAGTTGGGGAAGGACGCGAAGCTAGGAAGCAAGGAAACGGGCGATAGGCGATGGCATGGGCGATCGGGGACTTCGGGGATCCAGAGAGTCCGGTCAAAAGAACAAGGTTCGTGAGGCAAGGTGCGAGCGAGGCGATTCGTCATGTTAGAGCTGGAATACGTGTACACTCGAAGAGAGCCAAAGCTAACAGGTTACGCACCAGTACACCAAACCCACCATCGGCATCATCCCCAAGCTTGCCCCTCTTTTCACCCGCCCACAACCGCCCCACGACGCCCCACGCAGCCCCACGACGAGCTCGCAATGGGGGGCCGCCCGGAGACAACACCAATCTACCTTCTGTCCTTTTGGCTGTCGCTCTAGCGGCGGTGGGGCTTCCAAGTCGGCGCATGCGTTCTACGGGAAGAAAACTGAAGACGCCGATGAGAGGAAAAAGGGAGAGGGCGCTCATCGGATCACACGGCCCCGGCCGAGGGCTGCATCGCCACCTGATGCAGCTTCTTCTCTCCTGCCATCGCAGCTCGCTCGACCCTCGATCCAATCCATGTAAAAGCCATTAACAACTTCGCCTTCTGCCTTTTGCATCTGTCTTGCAAACCCCATACAACGCGTTCACGATGCGGCCTGCGCATGGGATGGCTTGATATCAGATGTCTACACTGTCCAACATGTCCTCTCTCTTCATCTGCTCGGGCTCCTCTCTTCAATCTTGTTGCACAATCCTCTTTATTATTCCTGATGCTACCTCTCAGCCCATATCAGCTGTGGGCCGAATCCAACATCTCCCGTCTCTATCTGTCTCCCTCCAGGCTTTGTTTCCAACTTTCCAGCGCCAACGTCGAAAGACGGATACAGGATACGACTCCCATTACAGCCTACACTAGCCCACAATGAATCTCGTACCTCGTATCTCCCGTGCCTCTCTGCGCATCTGTGGCCTGATCCTGTGGATCTTTTCCTCCATTGCGTTTCACCACCACCCCGGCCCGACTCTTGATACGTCAGCATGCCGCATTACCTTTTGCATCTTCCTCTTCTCTCCTGCCATCGCACCTCACTAGACCCTCGATGCGATCCATGAGCCTATCTCTCCTGGCTGGTTTGGTCTATCTTTGTTGCGAATTATAATAAAACCGTTGAATGCCAGTTCATGCAACGCTGTCACGAGCGCCCCTTTCAGCCCGCCTCAAGGTTGCTCTGAAATCTATCCCATACTCAATTGAATCCGGCAGCACAGTCCCACCCACATCCAGATCCGCGTTCTGGGCTATGGCCTGCTTCCAGCTTTGTCTTTGTCGCTATACCTCTCCCATGCATTCGTCTCCGCGTCATTATTACATGCCGCAGCACTCTTGCATGCGTATTATCTCCTCATCCCTCATCCTCCGTCTGAAATCTTCCCTTCCTGTCACTTACATTCATCCCCCTTTTTTCTCTAGAGCGCACACATCGGCCATCCGCTATAAACCATCGCCCAATGCTGCAAGTGTCCGGGGTCGGGGTGGCAGTACATGCAGTACGCGCAGGTTTTAAATAAAGTTTTGGTGTTGCTTTCTGTTGGCGCTGTGGTGGTTCTTTCTCTCTCGCTTCCTCCTCCCAGATTTCATCTCATCGCTCTCGCGTCTCCTGCATATATAGCGTCCCCGTCCTCTTGCGCTCCGTCTCCAGATCCCTCCACTCCCGCACTCTCCAGTTCCGTCCCCGTTGCCGACCCTCTCGCTACCAACCTCCGAGTGTTCTCTCGTCAACTCCACCCGCCACGACTGCTGTTTTAAATTTACAATCCCGGTTTTGCTAGCGCTGTGGGCGCTGAGCTTGAGGTACAATTTGATTCCACTTCCTCCAGAATTGGCCGCATTCACTGACAGGCAGATTCCCAGATTTCATTGCATACTTGCCCTGCAAGCCCTCGTGGACCAAATGGAAGACAAAACCGTCGTGTTGATCCACCCTGCGCAATTTTCTGGAGAGCGGGCGGGCGGCTGGACTCGGGCTCCGAGTCCTTGTCATCACCTTTATCTTGAAGATCGCTTCGCTTTCCTTGTGGTGCACGGCACTTCCAGGATCACCCGAGCACATGTGCTCCTGGCGGATTCGTTTGAGTTGAGCTGCGGCTGAATTCAGGATGGGGTCATATATTGCTACGTGTTGCGCTATACGATTGTTGTTGGTTTCTTGTTCGTATTCCCAAGGGCATTGATCTTGATTCGATGTGTGCGAGTGTCTTAGGACTGTCGAAACTGTGCTTAAAAATCAATTGGGTAGAATGGTAACCCTACCTTACGAATTTGACTCGCAACCGAATTGCCTTTACAGCCGATTCAAGGTACAGATCCCATCCTGCCTCGGGGACCGGGTGGTTCAGCTGCGCCGAAGGGTATTAGCTGTTGACTTTGAGATTTGTGGCTATGCTGGACATTTAGAGTCAAAATGAACACTAAGGAAATAAATTCGATTCAGGCCTTGGGACGACTCGCTATTCCCTGAAATAAAGTGCTTTACTGGACCTAGGTTCCGCTCCAGTAACTTGGGCATCTTGAAGGTGACTGCGACGCATCTTTTAAGCAAGGTCAATGATAATAGCGGGAGCGACAGCGTGTTAGGATAGAGGGAGGGAAGGAAAGAACGGAGACCTCCATATATGCCGCATGCGTGACGGCCAAAATTCAAGTGAAATTCACCGACTAATTCGGAGGGTCTCGATCAATAAATGGAGCTTCGAGTAACATTTTCTAGGTTATTACATTGGATTATTAACAAACGGAGAGTGTCTGCCGCCGAAACCGCGTTGGGAGACATGGAGCCTGAAATCGGTTTTGGCGCTAGAAATGTGCGGTTCCACAGTGTCACAGGGGGCAAAAGCCCAGGCATGTCAAAGTGAAGTGCCGTAAGGGCACCTACCAGGGCACTTGCACAAAAGGTGCTGGGCACCTCACATGGCACGTCATTTTGCTCTTTGTTCATGTCGTGTGAACAATGATGTCAGGCTGTACACATACTGCCCAAGTTCTCATAAGTTCTTCAGGACAGTTGGAAGATTTTTCCGACTATTTATTCCTGAAACATAGTAAAATAAAGTACAGAGGGGGCCCTGAGGTGTCTGAGCTCGGCCTGGGCAGGAACTCTCAACGCGACCGCCAAATTGAGGTGAATGATGGTGTCATTGATGTGGGAGACCAGTTATTCACATGACCGTGTCTCTTTTTTTTCTTCTTTTTTTGGAGCGTTTGGGATAATGAAACTTTGTCTGCAGAAGCATTCGAAGCTCATCCGCTGGGTTGCTGGGTATTAGCCAGTCGGTGCCGGTGAATTTTGTCCAGGAGGAAATGCCTGTCGCAAAAGGGCCTGGAGGGTTATAAGGGATTACGAAAGGTTACAGGCTTATAGCCCAGTTATAAGCTAGTTATACCTACCTTACAGCCTGCATATAAGTCCTTATAAGTCCTTATAACTTTCGTTCTTCTCCAGTGATTTTTTTGTGACGTTTAAGGCTTCAGAGGATGCCAGATACGACATTTTTTGAACAATTCCGTGATTTGTTAATTACCAGCGCGCAACAGCCAGTCAAAATCTACAACATCATCTAAATAGAACGTGCGATCCTCCTTGTTACACCCCAAACAATTGACCATGTGAGCTCCCCGGATAAAGTATCGAGGTAAGATGAACATTGTGCGCCCGTCTTCAAAAATTCTGCAATTCTTCCACACGGTCTTCGGCCGCCAGCCGGATTTCTTGAATAATCGGACAAGTACAATATCCTCGGTCCGACCGGAAGGAAGGCGGCACTTGAATAAGAACAACATGCGACCAAAAGTCAACGGGTCATCGTCCATGTTGATGGCCACACAGTCGAACCTTTCCTCGTGATTCACCTGAAACGAAGGATTACATCGCAGTAAGTCGCATTGGTCTGTCCAGTCTTCAAGTGACGTGTAGTGAACGTAGATGCATTGGAATGGCCGAATCTATGCAGACTCAGTTTAAAGTTGAAAAGATAATGCGATGGATGCGAGCACACCATGATTGTTTCCTCTCCGTCCTCCCTGAGCGGCTCGTCTGGGAAACTATTCCGAATAAAAGTACACAGGTCAGAATGAAAGCTGCGGCGTGTCACATCGTTAATCCAGACAGCGTCTTTCATCGCAAATCTGGAGTTAACCAGATTTTGCGGGGCACCAAGTTGCCAATGGTCGTCATTCGGAGCGTCCGGGACTTCTTGGATGTCATGGGGGCTCACGTTGGTGCGCTCTGCCAACTCCGCAATCCGTTGCAAAATCTGGGTATCATATTGATTAACAGTCATTCGGATGAGGGCCATCGCCTCCCTGATTGCGTCGAGGTCGGTCATCTGAAGGAACATTTCAGTCCCTCGTCGCACATTAATTATATTTACTAGCCTGTTTGTCGAGATTCCTTTTGTTGAGGCGCGCATAGATCTCTCGGGACTCTTGATGAAATCCCTCGTTGACACGCGTGCAATATATGGAATGAGGGCCTTTGTTCCGTATGTCGGGTGAGGAGTGATACAGTGCATGTTGCTTTGGGAAGTCGAATGATTTGTCGTATTCTTCAGTCAATTTCTTGAAAACCATTAGAACTTCCGTAGAAATTTGAGAGCAGTTAAACGTTACCTCGCAGTACTTTCCGTACTCCTCCTGATAAGTGTCCTTGCGTTTGATTTGTTCCTCGGAGATGCAATGCAGACCCATCATCATCCGCGTCAGGAGGTGCGCCCGGATGGCGTGTACAAACGGCGAGTTTTTTGGTAGCAATTGCACCACACACGGCAAAATACACTGAATGAAAACCGCATTATATATTAGCTGTCTCGGATACCCAGTACGTGACTCTTACCTTCTCAATATCCAGCCAACTCTGGCCATCGTTGATGTCTTTGGTTGTGACATTTTCGAAATGTTTGAGGCCTGGCCACCGGGGCACTCTAGCCATACTAGAAATAATGCGAATCAGCGAACGATTGCGACAGAAATAAAATACTGACTTTGCCGTGATCATACCTTTACACCCGGATCTCGACAGAACTTCTTGGAGGAGCGGCCAGAGGTGCTTCCCCCATTTTCCGCTGTCATCAGCATGCAGAGTGTCGTACGAGATCGCTTCGTACGGATCTGAGCCGCACAGTGACCAGAATGCATTCTAGGGGAATTTCAGCTCTGGGGTTGAAATATTGCATTGATCTTACCTCAGTGAGATGAAGCCCGTGCCGTTGAAGTAAATCTTCAGCATTCCCTTTGAAGCGCTCGTTTCTGGCTCGATCGTAGACGTCCTTCATGGTCACTGTTGTGCGCAAGGGAAATTCCAAATTCGTCGAAAAGAAATCGTGCAATTGGTCATGGCGCGCGAGGCAGCGTGGGCACGGAAAATCGGCCAAAGCTCCCCGAGTGGCCGTGCATGTGCAAGCTTCTTCACCATCCAGTGAGAGAACTGGGAGCCGTGGGAATAGGACCCTCTGAACGGCGTCGCCACAGGGTACACATTTACCTCCTGTTGCATGTTGTTGCAGCGTTTCCACGAAAATGATACGCAAAACACGGTGATATACGTCTCGCTTGAACTTGGCAAAGCGTATCTTTTCGGAATGAGAGCGAGCGTCCGGATCCTTCCGGTCTCGAACCTCAAAAAGACAAGATTCAGCTCGAATAAATGTTCTCTTTCAAAGATCGCACCTGGACCATAAACCCTGCTAGTTCACCGCCACCGTTGCCCGATGCATTGCGTATTTGGGACCGAAGGAATAACGGACGAAGGATCATGGGGTGCATATTCGTGTGAGAAGAGACACGACCCTTGTCAAGCCATAACAGCATCGGCAATAGGCAATGAGGGAGTCCAGCAACGGAAGGAAGCGCGCTCTGCCCAGGACTGAATCAAAAAGAATTCAGAGATGGAAAAGAACGCACCTGCATTTCCCACCATTGGTCCGAGTTGTACGGCTCATCACGGAGACGCTGTCTATTTCCATCAACGACGAGATATTTGCGAGACGGATACCAGACAATTTCGTCGACAAGGGTGGGATCGGAGACGAGATCGAGCAGCCAATCCCATGGGTCCCGGTAGAAAAATTTGAAGGGCCAGAGTTCTCCTTCAAAAGTCTCTTCAAATTCGCGTTCATGGAACTTGAAAAGACTCAAAATCTGGGTCAAAATGAAGGCCAAAGACTTACCTCAACAACGTAATGCTTCGCTCTTTCCAGATACATCTTCAGATCATCCACGGCTTTAATCGTGAGGTAGCTATTGCCACACCAGTTGGAGTGCATGCCCTTCAACTGAGCTGCAACCATTTTATTGGGCGCCATGTACATCGTCTCCGCCCATTCAAAATCGGCTCTGGAGGGAAATGGCGCCCAAGGAGGCCTCCCAGCAGGTACGAGTTGATGTTGGAGGCGAGTGGATGTGGATTCCTCGGTGTGCGTTAAATCAAGTGGGATGATGTCAACTTCCTTTCCACTGTGAGGATGATACTCGATTTCGATGTGAATCCTACTGCGCTGATTCTCTCTAGCCATTGGGGCCGGAGAGGCAGAGGAGCGAGGAGGCGATGTTTCGTCATGGGGCTGAGCGTCAACTTGCATATCAGGATTCATAACGGGTTCATTCAGGATAGGTGGCGGGATTGGAGCCACTTTAACGCCCCAGAGATCAGTTATATTAACAAGGAAGAAGTGCCCGACTCGCACCTGGGGTTCTCATCCG
Organism: Mycena leptocephala; assembly: GCA_029378395.1. Taxonomy (NCBI): domain Eukaryota; kingdom Fungi; phylum Basidiomycota; class Agaricomycetes; order Agaricales; family Mycenaceae; genus Mycena; species Mycena leptocephala. Next base: position 270,335 of record JARJLF010000176.1, read on the forward strand.
CAGGGTCCTGTGGTCGACTTTGTTGGCCATGCGAGCACGAAGCCTTGCTTGCATCAGACGGCGCTCGGCATTCTTTTTCTCACAAGATTCGACATGTTTCCAAGATCCCGCTATGAGTGGTCGCCCACAATACGGACAATTTTTGTTTAAGTTGCGTCGTTCACGGGCCATTGACTGTCGCGAGAGATCGGAGTTAAGTAGAGAGTTAAGCGCTTGAGCGTCACAGCGAGAAATGTGTGACAGCTGGTGATGTCACCGATCACGACACCGCGCAGTCAACCCCCACACACTCCACCTCTTGCTCATCCGCTTCTTCTCTCACCAAATCTTGGATCAGCGTCGCTTTCCACCAACCACGCATCATCGTCCCCTCCATTTCTCCCCCAGAGTGTCCATTGTTGTTGAAGCGACCAAGAAGACCATTGTTCCTTTCGTACGGAAATGTCCACCAACCCGGACCCGGGCCATGTTTAAGAAATTGAGGTTCTAAATGGACCGCAAAGTGAAAATATGGGACAAGGTGGCAGTGCATTCGTGCCCAGGATTGAATTGACCGTTCGAGGGTGCCACATCCGCGTTTAACTTCATTCGGACTGATAGAATTTGAGGTTAGAATTCTGACCGCCGCTGTGAACTGCACGACCGTGTCATAATGCCGACGAAGAGACCGGTCCATTTTGACGGATTTTATTTCGTCTATTTCCGCCTCTGTTGGATTAGGATTTGTCGCCATCAGATGTTCTAACATTCGGGCTCGTACGAGCTTTTCTTGAGCTGCCTGTGACGCTGCATTTTTCGTATTTGGTGGAGATGGTGGGGCCTCGATTTCTGGGATTTCACCGTCGATTTGCCAGGCCATGAATAGGCCAACAAAAAATACTGTGATTTGCGAGCGCCATTGGTCAGCTTTTATAGAACCCGCACCGCGCGCAACCTTGCATTGAATAATCAGACCTGATGCTGCAAGAAAAAAATTGCCAAAAAAACTGAAGGTGGAAGACGACTAATTGACGGTGGCCAGATGAGGTTAGAAAAGAACTCTTCAAGTTTTCTAGCTGCCTCCGTGTCGATCATGCCGTTCTTGTAAATAATGTTTTTACATAGATGCTTGATTAATGCTGCGAAGACATGTAAGAAAAGACATGCCGTTGCATTTTCACTCACCCAAAAAGATGCAGTGCATCAAATCTATTAGATTCGAAACGCTGGGGAGCCAGTTCACGAGCTCGTCCATCACGGACCAACGAACTCCGCGACGACGGGTAATTTCTTCCGCAACTTCATCAGTCGCTTCGCGCGCGCGAAAAGCATACTTGAGGTAACGCCAAGGATCTCTTGCATTCAGCTCTAGCGCATGCACCATGTTAGATTACTCGATAGGATCTAGGGAAAAGTTCAGGACATACTGGCTGAGTCAAATGTATCAGGATGGACCAGCGAGTAGAAAGGAGCATCACAGTGGTCGCACATGAAATACTTTGAGGTGTAGCTTAACAGGCCACTGGTTTTACGGCTAGCAGGAAGATCCGAGACGTCTGACCCTATTTGAACATGGAAGGGCTCTGGTTCAATCTGTCCGTGGACACGGAAGAGAACACCTGTGACGTGAAAACATGAGCATGAGTTTTGAAAAACTAGTACTGGATATACCCTGGTACAGTTTCTTGAAATGTTGAACACAGATGGTCATCACATTGTTAAACTGCTCGGACGTCGGCTCGTGGGGACCGGGGAACATCATTAGGAGCATCGTTTCCTCCCAAAGGAGACGAATACGACGGGGATTATTGCAAATGGTAGCATACAGAGCACCGGTGGAGTGACAGCCGCCCTTGACAGCCTGAAACCTGTGGTTTGTTAAATCAGGTGCGATTGAAGGGTGATTAATATTGGATGGAAATAACGAACCAGTCGATATTTATTTGGACTACGAGACCGTTGGGAAGCGCGACGAACTGCTGCTTCAATTCATGAACATCGACATCCCGTACATCCCACAAGCCATTCCTACGACGTTCCAATCCGGCTTGGATCGCTCTCCAGCCCCAGCCATCAGTGATGTCCGTCATTGGTTTATCGGGATCGGGAAAAGCTTCATATCCAGTCAGGGGAGATGGTTCTCGTTCTCCCACTGTATCACGAGGCTCACGCCATTCCTGCCATTGGGCTACCTTGCCAGGCTGAAGGCACATGCGCTGGATCGCCTTTTCGGGGGGAACAAAAGGCAGAGTGAGAGTTGGTGTTCGTTTCTCAACACCGCCAGACAGCCGTTTCACGGTGTAAAGAGTACCCGTGCAGTCTGATTGATCGCAGTCACTGTGCTGAAGTTCAGCTAATTCCTCGGGGAAATGGGGTTTCCAGCAGACATTGCAGAGGAAAAGATAAGTGATGAGAGTGTTGGTGGATACACCAAGGCGTTTCTCGACCGTCGGTAATGTGGTTGCGAAGTTTTCGAGGCCAGGATAGTCTACACCGGCAGCTGCACCGGATTGGAGAATGATACGTGAGCCATTGAGCATATTTAGAGTGGCGTTCCTCGTCATGCCATCGAATACAGAACCGACGAATGCTCGAATGTAAGCATTACGAATAGCTGGATGGTCATCAAAAGCCCAAGGTTCTTCGGCTTCTCCTGTAGTGCCAGGGTCGCTGCCGGGTTGAAAGGAGTCGAAGAGTGAGGATCGCGAAGAGAAGAGGGGATCCTCAGTGACATCTCCAAAGTCATCCTCTGTCTCAGGATCACCTTCATCGTCCGAGTCTTGTTCTCTGTCTGCTGCAAAGGGAAGAAAAACAGAGTCCGAATCCGAGCTCTCCTCCGAATCCGACGAAAAATGAAATGCCGTGGAGTCTAGAGAGTGTGAATCACTAATGGACCATCGAAATTCGTCAAAATCGGGGCTCGAGTCATGGGAAGCAGCATCAAAGTCAAATAATTCTTCGTCGCCATCTGGATCGTCAAGCTGAGGTACGGCTGAGTCTTCTGAGCTCTGGGATGATCCAGACGGGACCGAAGAGAATCCAAGTCCAGGGTTAGATTCAGGCAATAGTTTTGTACGCTTCGTCTCGGCTGCTTCATGCGCACGCTGGGTATGTCGGGTTTGCTGAATACCTTGGGGTGCTTCCAGGAGGCATGCACTACAGGTGCACCAGTGGTACTGAGACTCCTGCTTGCCCATTCTTGAGCACAAGATGGCCGACGTTGCTGGCAAGAGGAAGGACGCGGCTCTAGTTTACGTCAAGTTTACATGCAGGATCAAGCGGCCACATGGTCGCGCATTTGAATATTAATTTGATTGTGCCCCGCAGCTGCAGCGCGCGCGCGCGACTCGATGCTAAGTCAGAATATTCGAATAATGTAGGGCCAATACATCTTGTTACATTCAAATATTATCGGACCAATATTCCAACCAATATTCGCCCAATATCTGGCCAATATCTCCTGTATTGGCCGGATATTGGCCGCAGCGTATTTGCCTCAAACTCCGGTGTGGGACATGTACATCCTGTAAAAATATATTCACAATCTGTCCTGGATGGAAATTAAGGTAGCTCATCTCCAGAAAGTCTGCTAGGATAGAATCAACAAAGTAACACCAGGACGCACGATCTTGTCCCAGTTCTAGGTAGGATTTTAGGTTCCATAGGTCAATTGCTTCATTTCGGGCAGTTATGTCCAGGATTCGTTTTCCGCCATCAGAAATGTCCTGAATCATAGTTTCATGGCCAACTCTAGCTTTTTTTCCATCCCAAAGAAAGGTGTGTTCAGTCCTGATCAGAGTATCTTCGACATCTTTTGGCATCCCTTGAACTCTGGTCAAATATTGTGTTCTGCCTCCGATCACCATGTTTATAATATGTCGCTTTCCTTCTAGTGTTGGTCCTGAGGCCTTCCATCTTTCAAGGTCCTTTGCAATTTTTTCTAGCACTGATGGCCACGGTGTGGTATATGGCACATTATTTCCGATCCAAGCACCTAACATGCGGCAAGTTTGGCCATCGGGGATGATCCTCAGAGTCTCGTCTATTGCTCCGATCCGCATTTCATGGTTTATACGTCGTTCTCGTAGCACCTTAGCACGATATGCAGCCGTGCCAAAAGGTAGTAGCACAGTTTTATGTTCGTTGAATTTTGCGGTCGATGCGGCGCACCATAACCGGAGAATTTCCCAAAGCGTGTCAAGCGAATCTTCAGATGACAGGTATACAGTGGTATCATCTGCGAAGAGGGAAGTTATAAGATTTTCATTTTTACCAGGTATTTCGACTCCTTTAAGGTCTGAATTTCGTAGTAAACATGCTAGGGGTTCGATTGCCAGGTTAAATAACAGGCATGAGAGGGGATCACCTTGTCTGACCCCACGAGTTACGAAAAAAGGTTCACTCATTTCTCCATTAATCATTACAATTGTCTCGGCTTTGGTATAGAGAGATTCAACTGTGTTGCAAAATTTGGGTGGGAAACCCATGTGCTCAAGGACTCGCAGGAGGTACTTGTGGTTAATTCTGTCATATGCTTTTTCTTGATCTAGAGCTACTATTAATCCATCCTCCTCCACGGCTTCAGCGTAGTTAAGGAGGAATTTTGCCAGTTTCACCTGGTCCTCAATCTTTCGTCCTTTCATAAATCCAGCTTGGTTGGGATGCACAAGACTGGGTGCGACAATGACCGTGTCTCGTTCATTCACACGTGCTGTCACTCGGTGTGAATCCATATGCAAAGAACAAAGGCGCACAGGGAAGCAGCATGCCCTTGTGACATGCCCTGCACCTGCCGTTGCAAGTGCCCTGGTAGGTGCCCCTACGGCACTTCACTTTGACATGCCCGGGCCTTTGCCCCCGGTGTGTTCTACGCGAGTTGCACCAACCAAATCAGCGAGAGCAGAACATCAGCCCTTTGACGAACCCACACGCGCCGGAACTCCGGTCTTATTATCCCTCGGGTATCGTTATTGTCCCGAACCAGATAGAAGTAATTTCTCTCAACTAATTTCGATGTAGGCTCTCATTTATTTTGATTTATCTTCTATATTTCATTCGTCACATGAGACGTCTCAAGCTATCACTGCTACAACTCTTTTTCTGCATCCACTGGGAGGACATGGACGATCATTACAGTTCCACATAGTGTACCACAACATTTTCCACGCTCGTCGGACGTTCCAGCTGCACCTTTGGGAGAAGCGACACGCAGCGGGTATGCAACACCTGCATTCCTCTATCTCCAAAATACCTCGTGCCTTCAAAGCTCCAGCAATAGTTGGCTCGGGGCCAGTTGGCCAATTGCAAGAAATACTTTCCCAGCTCCAGATCCACTGTGCTCCCGAACGAGGGTACCTTCGGGAGACATTCAAGGAATTTATGTTGTACCTCCAGGAGGCGATTGTGGGTCCACGCTATCGCTCCCTGTAGATCGAGTTTGAGATGGTGCATAACACTCGTGAGTATGTTGAATCCGGCAAGGCCAACACATTGCTCTCTGTTGTACGACGCGATGTCCTGCGAAGAAAAAGCTGAGGCTTCGCCAATGTAAAGTATGAGACACCTACGTTATACAGAAATACTAGTTCACAGGCAGCATCTCGTAGCTCTTCAACACCAGGGTGATAAAACACTTCGTCAGGTAGATTCAGGGCCAGATCAAAGCAGGGGCGCATTCCCACATTTGCTCTTCGGCCTTGCAGGTAAATTTCAATTGTAGGGACAGTTTCCGAATGTTGGAAATTGGCCTCGTCAATGACAGATTGGAGGTAGTTGAAGAATAGATCCAAAAACTGTTTTGCCGCGCTCGGGGATGCAGATTCGAGGGACAAAGCCCAGAATCTGTGAGGAAACGCAATTGGATATTGATCGTAAGGCGGGACGCGCACTTACTGGCGGCAAATCTCACCGATGACGATCTCACCTTCCGGTCGTGGTTTATGTGGATTAACCATGGCATCAGTGATGATTTCCATCATCTCCCGCACAACAGGGGCAATTGCGCCGTCAGTATACTCGTCGATCACGAACAATACATTCATGAGGTCGCATCCATGACGCAAATGTCCTTCAAAAAATTGTCAACATGAGAAATAGGGCAGACGGCTACGATGACGTGCCCCTCGAGGAGGTTGGCCACACAAGGGCTGCGAGAAGGCCTGAATTTTGGTTGAAATAAATGTATGGCAAGTAAATATTCTGAACACATAGCATCACTCTTGTCGAATCCCTTCTGAGCCCCGGCAGTGAACGCGCCAAAACCGCGCAACCAGTTGCTGGATTCTGCCGATACCTCTTCGTAGAGAGCGTTGATAGTGCGAGGCCATGGCCAATTTGCGAAGCTCTCGGGCAGATAGATCATACCGAGGCTAGAGGCTGAAGACTGAGGGGCGGACATTATGCCAGTAATAAAGCGAACACTATTACTGGATTGGGGAGGGGGGCAGAGAGATGCTGAGCAAATATGGTCCTCCTGTGCTCCCTTTATACGAGCGAGCACTCACTATTTCAGGATGAATGGCGCGTCGCGACTGTGCCGCCTATCTGAGATGCGAGTTCTAAATTTGTTGCCGCCCCGTTCAATTATCAGCCCTCGATAGCCCCAAGTAGAACGACCCACATTTGATACAGGCCCGGACTGGAAGAGCGCCGGAGGTAAGCCCGGTTGGAATGGCGTAGGGATTGAATACAATGGATTTATTGAATATGGATGTCATGACCTAAAATAAAGAGAATTGCTTTCCTACAGGTCGGAGACTATCTCAATTTCTCCCAATTTACTCGCCTTCAATCTTGTTCAAAGCTCCATTATTGTTTCTTTCAACTGGTCTACTGTCCAAGAAGGAGGAGAACCACCGAACAGTCGAGCAAAGCTCCGAGTCTCTCGTACCTACGAGGTCTTCGGGACTGCGTCGATTGAGAGGCCCCGCCACATCACAACATTCAAATCTTCATCTCCGCATTTAACTTTCAACGGTAGCAGGTGAAATCGAAGCCCCGGCGTCGGCGTTTTACTACCGACTTGATTGATGTTAGAGACAACATTAAAACCGGGAGCGCAGAGCTCCGACTCTCCTTATATAGCTCATACGTACTGCCAGATCCTTCAAAATTCGTCATTCGTACCTACTGTAGAATGTCCGATACATGAGGCTACCAGTCCGGCCTCAACATTGTATTTCTCGGGGGTGGCCTGGTACCCCGTCTGTTACCTTCCTTGGCATGCCGGCGGAAGATATTTGTGAATTTAGCAAACACATTCAAGCCTCCCTAGGATGTACCTTCAATTTGGACCCCATCTCGCCATAATAGCTGGTTGGGCCATGCGTGAATAACCTATAAACTCTAACGTGGCCCGGTACCTAGTCGGTGGCAGTATCAGACGAATGCTGAGTTCGTCGTCGGTGGGTCTGAGGTCATGTCGGGCAGTAACTGCAGGGAAGTTTAGTTGACGGCGAAGATGCTCCGGAGTGGGAAGTAGCGAGGTAGGCAGGAAAAGGAGCGAGGCATTTAAAATTGAGTGTCATAGATTATATCACTGGGTCATCTGAGCAACGGGCGGAGTTGTCAGGTCCGGCTGCAGCGAGCGGGAATAGCGAAGAGCAAAGGTACTTGAAAAGAAAGGTGCAGCAGTTTTGGCCTCAGGGGGGCTGTTCAGATGTGTTGCATTGACCTGCGGCACTTGTTGTTCATCGATGGAAAGTAGCAAGGGTAGGCGAATCAGTATGAAGTACTGTACTATTAAAATCAATTCGTCAAAGGGTGTGACGCAACCCTGGGCTCTAAGTGCTCACCTTGACCAACCGCCACCAGGCTCGCTTTGTCCCGCCGCCAACCAGTGAAAGTCGGCGTGGGAAAGTGGGAGATGGCGGTGTAACAGATCAAGGCGCCCCTCCACATTTCATTCACAACATCCTTGCCAAAATCCTCCGACAGCAAAATTCCCCGTAGGTCACTTGCTAGCGCCGACATTTGGAAAGTCGCAGAACCGAATCGGAACGTAGCTGACATCATGCAAGTTCAACGCACTGCGTTCAGACCCCCTGTAGGCACACACTGTGCCTACCGGCGTAGACAACACGTAGACAAACTGTTTGCCTACATGTGCCTACAGCATGTAGACACTGTTGGTGTATGTAAGTCTACATTGGTCTACATGTGCTTACGTTGGTCTACTGCAGTAGACCAATGTAGACGAACATAGTGGGATGTATACACATGTAATATATCAAATTTGGAGTTGTGATGAGTGGGTGGACCAAGGTGCGTCTACGGCTGTAGACACACGTCGGCTAACGTAGCTGAACGTAGCCGAAGGTAGGCAATGTTGTGTCGATGTCCCCTTGTTTACAGCCATCGACGCACTTTGACCCACGTAGACGAGCGTAGACGAACGTAGGCAAGGGTGTGCCTACAGGGGGCCTGAACGCAGTGGCATTGAAGAATCGTCTTACAGCTCTATTCATAGCTATGCGGAAAACGTGAATTTTTTTCCGGTTTTTTGGTTAAGCTTGTCCCGGAGGCCATTTTCTGCAAGCAGAAGAGCTTTGTGCTGGGGCACTCGAGAAGCATAGGAAGCTTCTGGGTGATGATCATCCAGACACCATTCGGATGATGCACAGTCTTGCATTGTCATACCGCAACCTGGATAAAGTGCCAGAGGCAGAAGAGTTGGAAAGACTTGTTACATATCACGATGTGTAGATAACATGTATTCTGCTGTAGAAATGGACGTCATTTTGTCAAATTTTTCGTTCATGTACCGGTTGGGTTTGTTGGAATTCATGAGGTCTATCAGATTCGACTGAAAGGTTCTTCGCAGGTAATTTGATAACCTGAGAGATCTGGCAGGAAGAAAGTGAACATTCGCATAGACATATTTCATTGATTAGAAAGCGGGCCGGAGCATTCATTTAATGTGGGAAAACGGGAGAGGGAGGAAAGCCAGAGCGTTTATGATCACGGGCAAGGGCATCTAACACAGGGGGCAAACAGCGTGGCTTATTTGTAAATAAGCCAGCGTTGCTTGTAGGCGGCTTATTGGTGGCTTATTTGCCGCTTATGCCGGGCTTATCGGATTAGACAGCGATAAGATTTGATCAGTTGATAAGGGTTGATAAGGGTCCTTCCTGATTGGGAATTGATGCCCAGTGAAAATCCCTGGTCGAGTCTCGACCTCGAGACTGTGATGCAGGATGGGGGCTGCACGGTATATTTATGTACAGTGTTTTCAAGGTTTCTTTTATTCTGATTGAAATGCCTCATGGTCAGGAGCACGTCGTTCAGAGGCCCCATCGTGGCATCGTCGCGTGTAATTCCTATCAACTTACCTTCGCAATACCTCCTCCAATTGGTACATGCTTCCTGTTCTGCATTTTAAGTTACCTTGTCATATACGTCACAAGCATTGGTGATCTCTGGTGAGTCTCAGCTCATACAATTGCGCATGCACTCACATTTGCTATGCACGCATTCATCCAATTCTAGAATTGAGAGACAAGATAGCTTTTTAGTGGCCCGATCAGTGTTTTTCTGGCATCAAAACGACCAAAAAGTTATCTCCTCCCTCAATTCTCACCCAAATCGTCTAACACCTTCACTGCGTGTCCCGCAATACATTTATAAGAGTCTCTCGAGACAGAATATTTTATTTCGACATAATGCAATTGTTACAGAATTTTTACTGTTCCTATTGCTTTCTTTGTTCCCTCCGCGCATTTCAATTAAAAATTCATAATATTGTGCTAAGTACGACATAATCTAGTACTTACAATCCTGTTGACGAAGTTCTACCAGGAATCCCAGCCAGCCACCATCCATCCAGTTGCATGCAAAGGGTCGGTGGGTGAACGAGCCAGTGTGGCTCTGGGGAAGTGGATTAAATTTGACGAAACATACAATGAATCCTCGGTGCTACGGCAAGCCACTGAAAGCCCTGGGAAGAGACTCAGACCAATGGAAACAATGAATGGGCCTCAATTCCGCACCTTCTAGAACCACGACCAATTTAAACAAGGGCTCTGTGAGTGTGAGTAAGTGTATTGACATTTAATTCAGTCAAAAACTCACCAAACATCCTCGGCTTCACGATGAGTCGACAGCAAATTTAGGCAAAGGGCCGACAATGCTCTGTATTTCAGATTTAAAATGCAAGAACATATGGAAAGACAATCCCGACGTACCTGGTATATTCTACCCACCATGCGTGAATGGATCAAGGAGAACTGGGAGGAGGTGATTGAGCAAGATCAGAGCAGACGAAGGAAGCCCTTACTTAGAGCGCCGGATCCATCACTCTGGGGGATTGAGTGAATGTGTGCATAGTAAATGTGAGTGCATGCGCAATTGTATGAGCTGAGACTCGCCAGAGATCACCAATGCTTGTGACGTATATGACAAGGTAACTTAAAATGAAGAACAGGAAGCATGTACCAATTGGAAGAGGTATTACGAAGGTAAGTTGATAGGAATTACACGCGACGATGCCACGATGGGGCCTCTGAACGACGCGCTCCTGACCTTGAGGCATTTCAATCAGAATAAAAGAAACCTTGAAAACACTGTACATAAATATACCGTGCAACCCCCATCCTGCATCACAGTCTCGAGGTCGAGACTCGACCCGGGATTTTCACTGGGCATCAATTCCCAATTAGGAAGGACCCTTATCAACCCTTATCAACTGATCAAATCTTATCGCTGTCTAATCCGATAAGCCCGGCATAAGCGGCAAATAAGCCACCAATAAGCCGCCTACAAGCAACGCTGGCTTATTTACAAATAAGCCACGCTGCTTGCCCCCTGTGTAAGTGGTCAATGATTAAATTTGGTGTACTGGAGCTGTAGAAAGCCAGACATCAAGTGAAGCACACCATCTGCCAGTAAGTTTCTTCCATTCTCTGGATTCGGACCTCTCTGGCATATTGCCGCGCCGGACTCAATACATCCAGGATAGAACAGGCGGCTTGGGTGGAAGTCCGACAGTAGTGCACTAAAACAGTGCAGCATATCTCCTGCCACAGGTTGCCGCGGCACTATGTACTGCCTTACCTACCTCGGCCAGGAATCGTGTTGCACAAGATGCTAGACAAATGTATTGCGAACGGTTCCTGCATATATTGTGACTACTTAAATTTCAAGTTCGGCTTGGTCGGGCCGAGCTCAGGCATCTCGGACATGGCGGATTCCGCGCGTTGACGTGGCTGTGGGATCGGAACCTGGCTGTAGCCTTCCTTGGGCGTCCTATGCCGTGCTCTGGATGTTCAATCACCGCTCAATAAGTATTGTCGCAGAGGTGTGTGCGCAAGTTCCCCGTTATTTGTCCGGCATCTGGATGTATACCCTCAAGATATCCTACTATGACCTCACAGGGAGCAATGAATTTTTCCATGTCTGGAAGCTTTTTGTAGCTCGACCAGCCGCATTCCTGTAATTTGAATCCGGACGAAGCCAGTGGCTGACGACGAATCCGAACGTTTCATCAGCCTCTGCAAAACTGCAATGAACGGCAGCGCCCCGCGTCCCCCCGCCACATCAACGGCGCTGGATTTTCACCACAAGAAAGTGGAACAAATATGTCAAAATGACTTGACTATTAATCGCTATTAAATTCCGCGTTGGCTAGTTCCCATGATTTAAGGGAAGTTTCACTCAACCCCGGACACAAACCAGAGTGCGCAGCAGTGCCGCGGCATTGCGTCTCCGTTCACCGTAGTTTGCGCTGAGATTTCAAGTTTAGTTTTTGATTCCCCGGAATTAACTATATATCGGGCATTTTCGCCCAGGCGCTGTGGTCATCGGTTTGCTTTGAGTTTTAATTTGGGTATCTCTACCATATGAGATACTGCAAAAGTAGGAGTTAACGCGCTCAATGACCGAAAGAAAGGACCAAGAACACCATGCCCTCGAGGGGATTTGAACCCACACCTTTCCTGTCCATACACATTACCATTACGCACTATCAGCCAGGAGCGACCACCACGGTCAACGGGGGCTTTCATAGCCTTGTTTCTCCCTTCTATACGGGCGAATACTATTCAAAATTGTGCTGGCAGAGAGCCTCTTGCAGCACCATTGATTTTTCGGAATCGTCGTTCTGGGTGGAGGACTAGTCGGCCATACAAATGCCCTGACGCAAAATAAGCACACCACAAGGTAGAACTGAGAAAAGCAAAGGAAAACCAAGAGTGCGCTACCTCTATGCCGTGAAATGCAGCAGATCTATCTCTTCAATGGCATCTAAACCACAGCCGGTGACACTATCCACAAGCTGTTGGTAGAGAATGGACTTCGTGCGATTCAACCACAGCCTCGGGTATCTCGGGCATGCCGATATGGCCAGATCAATTAAGCCTCGAAATTGGATTCTCTGCTGTAGACCTGTATTTTCTCCTGGCTTCTATATATACCTATCGCTTGAATCAGTGTCAGGAATGAAGCATGGTGATCCTGTAAAATGATTCAGCCGTTAATTACCTCCAAGTCCATGCAAACCTGTGAGTCCATTTCAATCGAGTCAATCGTTTACATGTTTCATCTTCAATTCATTTCAGGTCCGGCACACCCGATAGCGCACCCTTTTCATCGCTCGCTGGTGTGCATTGCAAGGTTGACATGCACGAAATTATTGAGAGGTTATGCATTCTAGATGTATTTTTCCGGGTTGTGTGTGTGTGTGTGTGTGTGTGTGTGTGTGCACGGTTCTGATAATTAAGACATCCATTGCTGCTCCCGTGGAGCCGTGGTATGGTAGTAGACCGTGATCTATTGAGGAGAAATGGCCTGGAGTCAATGGGGTCCACTATCCGGCCTAAAACCCGGCAAATAACACGACTTTAGGCAAAGACTGGGATAGGTTTTGTGCGCACCAATTTCAGAGTGTTTTCAAGGGCTTCTGGGATCCAAATAATTTATTCAGATTGCAAAGACTCCGGACAAGTCGAATTGATTTCTAGTAAGTGGTGGAAAAGAAAAGCGAGGCTGCGCGGCACTTCTCCCCCGCGCCGCGGCAATGTGCACAGCCACTGCCGCGTCAGTGCCGCGGCAGTCGCGGCACTTTCACCCAGCTCCTGCTAAGCGTATGAATCCAGTTTCGACGTTTTGCGATACGAGCACTCCTTGAATTAATGACCCCCATTTTTCTCGACTTTTCACCTGTTTTTCGTCCCGGCAAGTTCCATTTCCCGCTCCCAAAATTTCTGCTTTGAAGCGGCAAATGCCATGCAAACGATAACTGGGGAGATTCCGGAAACACGTTGTGCAATGTTTATGAACAGGGCAGAACTACTGAATGCTTAATCCGACGTTTGATACACCAAACGAGGCATATCAAGTTGGACTCTACAAAGTCTTCCCTCCTCTGTCTCCTTCCATCGATCTCCCCCAACATTTATTGAGCCATACAGAAGTTGGTTCGGATCCCACTTGTCCTTAATTGCGAGGAGTTTATCATAGTTGGGACCCCAGAAGGCTTGCTTAAAGTCAGGATCTTGATAGTCGGCCTGGGGATTCACGGTCAGACATTTGTGCGGCGCAGGAAAAAGCACCCTAACCTCATTATTGTAGGACCCCGAACCCGGCGTTAAATTTTTTAGTTTCGGGATGAACTCTGTGGTTATTCTCTCCTGATTTTTAAGGCTTCCTCCTCGGATTGGCCATCGACCAGGGGACTGAATGACAAATGTGAGCATCTATACGTGGGGGATCAAAACAGAAACTCGCATTACAACCACAAAATGCCGCTCGGTGTTTCTCCATGCCGGAAGTACAGAATTATCAGGGTTCCCGGCAACCTCCAATGTAGGCCGTTGGATGAAATCGACCGCGGCTGTCCCTCCCTCCACGATGCTGCGAATAGTGCTCTGGAGACTCTTGAGTTGCTCAGGATCCTCCCAAAGTGATCGGGGGAGGAGTCGGGAGCCTACGAGAATATCTGCGACTGTGAAATCTTTTAGGAATGTCAGAGTATTGTAGCCGTCGAGGTATCCGCTGTACGTATTCGTCGCTGTGACATACTTGACTCCAAGAATATCAAGGGTATCGAGGAAAGGACGGATGAGAGCTGAGACTTCAGAGGAGGATTTGTTGACGCCAAACACCGGGTTGAGCATAAATGTTCCGGCAGTGTATTGTGCCATACCCCAGACTTTGGCATCTGTGAGAGCTGGTGTACTGGCTTGGTACGCATCGATGGCTAGCCAGTATGTATCTTGACTAATACCCTCCGACGTGAAGTTGATGGAGGCAATAGTAACGGGAAGGTCCTGGAAGGCTTTGACGGTGACAGACCATACAATACCGTATGTTCCTGCGCCCTGCAGCGAAATCAGTGAGTACACATACGGAAGCGATGAGACAGGATGAACATACACCGCCGCTCAGAGCCCAATAAAGGTCTTGGTTTCTTGTTGGGGAGGCATGAATGAATTCTCCTTGGGTCGTTATCACCTCAAACTCCAACGTTTGGTCGGCAGCTAATCCGTGATACGAGGTCAAGGCTGAATGACCACCGCCTTGTATGTATCCACCAGCGAAGCTTACTGTCTTCACAACGGTAAGAACAATGAATTACACTGAATCAATCCAATGACATACTGGGCATTCTCCGCCAACGACCACTAGGCCTCTCTTGTGGGCCTCTGTCTGGAAATCAAGACCAAGAACCCCCGGGTGCACCTTGAATGCCGGGCCCGTATACAAAGCAGATTCGAAGTCAGGAATGAAGGTTGTTTCCTTTAGGTTATGCATCCAGATCGACAATGCGCCAGTTCCTGTTGAACGTCCCATGTAGCTGCAAAGAGGCTTCCATCAGTACCTGTCCGTTCGGGATAGAACCTGAATACGCACTCATGTCCTGTACTCTTCACGATAAAACGGATATTGCGCTTCTTCACGAAGTGAATAGTTTTAATGACATGGTCAATCAAAGTGACGTTGACCACGTATGGCACGTATGCACCGATTTGACAAGGAGTCTCTTGAGGATCAAATGGGTCGCAACTTTTGTTGAGGAAGATGGGGTTCATGATCGTAGATGGGTCGGGTATACTGCGAAAGCCATGTTAAGACGTGACACGGAATCTTACAGGAAGTTTGACCACGAACTGGAAGTCCGGTACGTGCCAGTCTTGTCGAATGGTATTGCACTGTTCTTCGTCGTAGGTTGGGTCATGACATGGACTACCGATAGGTATGGCCTTGATGAGACGACCATCAATAGAATGATTGAAGGCGTCCCATATTTCTCGGGTTGGCCATGAATCGTCGGAGGGTAGGATTCGGCATGGTTCCTGGGGTTTTGCCACCGCAAACGAAGCAAGCACGGCTACAAGTGTGCTCCTCACGAACATCGCGTTGGTGTGAAAGGCTGGTGGGTGTTAGAGAGTTGGATTGGTGTGGCTGCTAGTGCCTCGTTTTATACCTCACAAGCGGTTGGCGGACAGCTCCGCGGTCCACCACCCTCTTTCCGAAAGCTTAAAGCTGATTTTCCGAAGTCTTGGGCCGGATGAGCCAAAAGCGGAGTTGAAAGGCTTCGGACGGACACACGTAATTTTATAGAGAGATATATTAAGCAGATGCTTCGTATCACATTGCACCTCTCAATCATTTTTAACGCCCCCGTCCAAGCTCGCCGAATTAAGCCTGCATTTTTCCCATGCTTATTTCTCAGGCAGCACGAGGTGAGCCCCATATCTCACAAATTAGCTTCGATTTGACAGTGCGCATGAATCACGCCGCCGACTTTCACGGGCTCAAGGCCTCAATTTGCCATTTTTTTTCTCATCCACTTTGTTTCCGCAAGTCTCAGCTCTGAGCTGAGCTTCGGCCGAGCTAATTGGGCCCATCTTTCTCATGTATGTATATTCACGCGTCACACCTTCGATTCCCGCGCTCCTGTGAAGCGACCAATTACGTCCGCCTCATCGTCGAGCTACGATTTTGCCTCAGCACTCTACCCTCCCTATTACCAAAGGAATGTCCCGTGAGCGAGACATTATCTCACGGCAACTTCCTCATTAGTTGTTTTATACATTCTGCGACACCGCTGACCGTCTCATTCAGCTTCCTCCCGCCCCAGACGCGTCCGCCTCCCAGCTATTTCTTTTGTTTTTGTGTTTGGGCGAACTAGAGAGGGTCAAGGACATTCCTGGTTGCTCTTTAGCGTGTTGTGCATCGCATTCGATACTAAGGTCTCTATCAGCTTCTGGTGCTTCGTGTGTACGCAACTCGTGGGCATTTCATTCAGGCCCCAACCCTCCCGCCAGCATTTCGATTGGCACGGTTCCCGACTTCCGCAGCTCACGGTATATGGCAACGAGGTGCCCATCGGCCGCACCCGCCAAGTTTCAGATTTTGTTGTGGCCCGGGGTTGGCCACCGTTGTCCAACGAAAGAGACGAACTGTCAAATTGTACCGTAACATTATCTACTGTACCGCATGTTTCATTTCATTTTTCATCAAAGTGCATGCAATAGAATCGTCAAACGCACATGTTAACAGGTTCCCAAGTCAGCGTTTGGGGAGCATCGACGTCGAACTTCATCCGAAATTTTGAGTAACGGTATCACGTTCTTTTTCACCTTCTGCGCTTCCGCCGGAGCGAAGCGACGGCAGGTCCTCTACAAGTCTATTCTGATTCGTGAATTTGAGCATCACAAAGTTTGAATGCTTTAATTTATACTTTCTAATCACTGCATTTAAGACCTCCCAACATCCAGACTATGTTTAAGTGCGTCGCCACGCTAAATTAGCCTGGTTTTTTCACACGCCTCTACGTCCACGGAGCTAGCCACGGGTCATGCGGACCTCCTGGGGCCAAGAATCTGGCCATTTTAGGAGCCGCTTGACCGCAGTGAGTCTCTCACGGCTCCATTAATTAACCGTTCTTCAAGATTTTGCTCATTCGGCGGTGCTGATCAGTTTGCACGTGTTGGTTGCTTTCTCCATTAATCATTCTTTAATGATTTGCCCGCTCGGTGGCGCGATTGCCCCATGTAGCTCTATCTCCATTGCTTTTCCCTCTCCTCTCGTCCTGCCGGTCCTGCCACTGTGACATGCCCCTTTGTGTAGTAACTCCATTCATGCAGCATTCAATCCTCAATCCTCGGCTGACCATCACGCAGACGCCGCTCGATCGTTCACCCAGACCAAACCTGACCAAGTATCACCGAGGACAATCACCGCGCCTCAACACGGGTACGGTCCCCATGCACAACGCGTTCCGTGTACGTAGATCCAGCATCAGCTGGCGAATTGCGCAGTGGGGTTGAAATACGAGGATGTTTATCAGAATTAGAAATAGAACTGGAACTAGAAAGAAAGATAGAAAGAACGAACCCGGGGCGGCGCGGGGAGCCGAACCCCTCCTATTCATATTCCGACTCCTCAACCAACTGAGGGGACACCGAGGAGCCGAGCCAAGTCGGGAGGAGACAGAGTCCGGCGAGTGAGAACACCGCGCGGAGGATGCAAGAGCATCGACCTCAAAGAAAGCCGAGAACGGGAACGAATGAGCACTCGGATCGGATGGAGCAGACGCGTGCCACAAAGGATGAGCCCGCCCTAAACGAAAGCAGTAGAGAAAGTGAGCGAGCAGCAGGAGCCCGTGCGCGCGAGAAGCGAGAAGTACCGAGTACGAGCTCAGGATTGAAATCGAGAGCGATTCGACGGGGGGAGGGCAGGAGGCATACAGTGCGGATCGCATACGGAGCGAGAGAGGTGCGAGATCGAGACAGCGTGCAACAGCATGCGTACCCGCGCACCGTGAGGAGCGGACCGCGCATGAGTGCAGCAGCACTGGGGGAACTTCATGTACAAGTGCGAAACGCGTCCAGGGGCGGGGTGAGGGGAAAGGGCTAGCACCAGAAGTGCTAAGATAGTCAGGGAGGGCCAAGGGAAGGCGGGCGCGCGTGCAGTAGAAGCAGTGCGCGTGCGGGCGGCGAGGGCGGAGGACACAGGGCAGCGACGAGAGGCGGATCGAGTATGTCTAGCGGGTAGAATCGATCGTGGGGTACATGTACAAGTAAGGAGTACGGACGGGACATCGAGGGTGGGAGCTGGCGACTGCTGCTTGGGGTGGCAGGGCAGGAGAAAGAAAGAAGAAGCCTGGGTAGATCCGGTTCTAATCGGTAGTGATAAAGGAAGAGGGGCTGGTGGTCGAGGATGCGCTGTTGAGAATACAACCAGCTCCACCGTGAAGCAGACGCCGTGGAGTGGCGTGGAGGAGTGTGCACGTGGCACATAGTCCCGGCCTGTTAGTCAAAACGAGGGCTGATCTAGATGGTTACGCGCCAGCTCACCAACTCCAACCCCAAATGCTAACGTCCTCGCCCGCACTCGCGCCTCTTTCCACCCGCCGATGACGACTCGGGGCTCGCACTTGAAGGAGGACAGAGAGCTAGCACCTTCAAATTCTACCCATTGATCTGGCATGGATTCGGGTGTCCAAGGCAGCGCGCGCATTCGGTGAAGACGGCGGTGAGAGGAAGAAGGGGGATGGGAAGACGCCGGATCAGCCGGCCCGACTTGGTACGTGACAGGTCTGCATCGCCACCTTTTGAATCTCTTCTCTCCCGCCATGGCGGCCATCGCAGCTTGTTCGACCCTCGTCCAATTCTTGTGAAACCCTCTTGCAAAATATTACCAGCAGCACCTCGGTCATGATTCCGCCTGAACACGTGTATGTTCATCTTCTTGGGGTTCCTTTCGCTCGACGTATCGCTCCTTCCTAACGCCCACTACGATCCATTTGCCTCGTTCTCTTCCCTGTCCTTCCCGCCGTCCTGAACGAGGCGGCGCACGCACCCGATTATGTCTTGTCAACTCCGCTATTGCGCTTCAATATCACCCACCCACTGCTCGTCTGCGTCATATGAGTTCCGTGCCGTCAATCTTCAACCTTTCTTTGTTCTTCTGCTTCTACTCCTCCTCTACTCGGTCCCGCTCTTTTCTTTATCTACGTATTTCCGCCGGGCTGGTGTGCACCGTTCAAACTCAAAATCCTATTCAATTTCTCGCACTGAAGCGCACCCGCGTCCCCCGGGCTTCGGGCTCCACTGCGCACCCGTGTCTGCAGTCGTCAGCTCATCTGTCCTCGATTTATCCCCCACCTCGCCTTCCGCCTTCCACCCTGTTATGTCCTCTGGGTTCTATTTGGGATTCCAGAATTCGGGCAATCCGCTAGTAGCCCACGTCCCACCGAAGTCTACACCCTGTGGCACGGCGAAGCTGTACCTGTAGCTGCATCCCTACATCCACCCCCGCTTCCGTTCTTAGTGTGGCGTTCCGTATTCTCACTCAGCGTACTGACGAAGTTGACGACACCACCTATGTCCGCATTTATGTAAATCCGCATCCCGTCGCGATTTGCTGTGTTCGAATTACACCCCCAAATTTTCCAGGTCTTTGAGCGATGAGGGCTGAGCACGGTATACTGCTTGGGTACTCGACTCATCTTCCTGCTGGCTTCGCTGCATCTCGTAGATAAATTCCCATATACCGGTGCAGTAAGTACTTGATCATGCTGCAGAAAAGTGGTATGTTCGTCACCGTGCGAGTTCTCGTCACCAAACGACAGACCCTCACCACCGCGGCGATTCGCGTTTTGGGGCTGTTTTTGCACTGAATACCGTCTAGCATGGTGAGAACATTTCCCAGTGACCTAGAATTTCGGGAGGGACAATGTGTATATGTTATGAAACAGGTTATAGAGCCAGAACTATATGAAATGTCCAGATGAATGTGTTCTTGGTAATATCTCTGAAAGCCAAAAACTGCCAAAAGTTTTCACTGGAGCTAGAAGGACCGTAACCAAATTATCCCCACTTCTGGATCTATCACATGTTTTGTCAGGCATGCATGTTGTCTCTCCCAAAATTCTAGGTCACTGGGACATGTTCTGGCCATACTAGACGGTATTCAGTGCAAAAACAGCCCCAAAACAGAAATTACCTAATGCATAATATTTCACATATTCCTCTCCATCACTAATTGTGCATGAATTAGCCGAGTAGATCTATTTAGTTTTTATGTGAATCGGTGAAGAACTGACAGAGATATAGGGAATTCTTTGGAAACATCCCAAAACAGAAATTTTCGATCCGCGCCCTCGGTACTGACATCGGCTGTAATGTGTCCAACTGAGCAAATGCTCCTACGACACTGGAGTTATAAATGCGATTTAGTCGCATGAATATTTACCCTGGCTTCCCGAGACATTTTCGCGGTTGACGGGGGAGAATCTGGGTGAAAAATAAATTGGTTGAAATTGAAATTATTGGATGCTGAAGTCACTGAGTGCGGCTTTGATGGTGCAGAGTGCAAAGCGAGTGCACAGCGCAAAAATGAGTACTGCATTATCAAGGATTGAATGTTGGCTCAATGCTGAGCGCTGAACCAGCTCATCGAGTCAAACTCCAGCTGAAGATATGTGGGGTAGCAAGGCCCACACCGAGTCCCTGTAGATCAGAGTAGATCCTCGATGCCTGTGTGAATCCACAATTGATGCATAAATTGGAGAGATGGATGTTCGATCTCCTCCTGGGACATCGAGAGTAACCGGCAGATCATTTTTTTCTTCTCCACTCCTTCCTGTTTTCAGGAGAACATGCTGGGACTGGATGATATTTCCGGTTCCAGAAGCCTGCATGCATCCCCAAAACATATCAACTCGAGCTTGAAGCATATTACTCACGGACGGAGTTCATCAACGACCGGTAATTAATTACGTTCCGAGTAGCAGTGTCCAGCTATATGGGTTCAGGCTGCAGACCTCCCTTTTTGTGTCGTTTTCTTCTTCTTTTATATATATATATATAACCCATGTACTAGGACTACGATTCCGTAATTCTATCCCGTTGAGCGATTCCATCAGGTGCTGTGACAGGCTAGATTAATGAAACGAAGGCTCAGGCAAGGGTCTGGAAAATGATTTTTAAAAAAGACCTGTCACGGTCGTTGGAGGCCTAATAAAAATAAAATAAAAAAGGAGCGGTGTTGACGGTGGCGGTGGGGATGGGAGGTCTGGGCTGTGCATTGGGTGGTGGACCGGGGGACACGTTCGGCACCTCGTCTCGCGGCTTATCTATTGGCAAGAAGCTGTATGACAAGATGTGCATGTGGGCTGTGTTCTTTAAGCGCTGGCTATTACTCCTCTTCCTCTGCTCCCACCACCATCCCACCGCCCCCCTCATCTCGAATGACTTCCACCCATATCTCTGATGCAGTTGTCCCTTGGGAACCCCATGCCAACCAAGCAGTTGTGAAGATAGAGGACACTCAGCCTGGTGGAAGATGGGCACTAATTCTTAACGGCTTGTTGTCTCCCACCCCAGGTCGCACTTTGGATCGAGTGTACACCTCCCTGGGAAAGGTGCTCGAGACACAGGCCAATCGCGCTGCATACAGTATTGGCTTGGGACCGCACATTGTAGCCCAGAAAATCAAGTCCTACTTCGGAAACGGGGAAGAACGGGTTCTCCACCTGGAATCTCTGTGCACCTCTATCCCACCAAAACTCGAGAAATGGCACAGGAGGCATGCCCCACCGCTTAAAATCTATAAGCCGCAGCCGCTTATAAGCGGCGGGTAACCCGCAGGTGTCTCGCTTATTGATCGCAAGCCTCCTGTTTGCCTCGTGTTGTTTTGTAATAGGAATTGATTAGTTGTGAGTTCGAACCTGAGTGGTAGCATCCTTTTGTGCAATGTTGTAGATATATTGTAACAACTTGAACAATGCAGAGGTAGGACTGTAAAGATCCAAAAAATCACCGAACCATAGTATGTATTCTCAGCTGTTCCTGGGTTTTTTCTTACAACAGCATGTTTGGGTGTTTTCCCAACAATTCTTGCTAATAATGCCAAAGGCACCCAATTGTACAGCAGGGCACTTGCTGCATTGTACAGTCCAAGAATCATGCTGAGAAAAAAATCCTCTGCTAGATGGGCCACACCACTGCTGCTAACTGGTGAAATATTCGTGAAAACAAAACTCTGGCGGCGCAAAAGCACCTTAAAGAATCCCAATAATGTGCACAAGAATGTGCTTATATGGCTCTGTGATCCTCGAGTACCATATAATATTTTTTGCACTTACCACGCAATTACAAAATCTAGACAGCACTGCAAAAAGAATGCTGCTAGTCGGGTTCGAACATACAGCACATCAAATGACATTATACATGAACATGAGGCAAACATGAGGTTTGCCATCAATAAGCGAGACACCTGCGGGTTACCTGCCGCTTATAAGCGGCTGCAGCTTATAGTTCTATAAGTGGTGGTGCATGCCCCCTGTGTGGTGCTACAAGTTAATGAAATAAGCTCTTCCGTGCGTGTTCTATATGATGTGAACACTGCATGTAATGATGGTTCTCAGAACCGAATCTCCTGATACGCAGTGTCAGGCCTTCAAGGACATTGTGGATATTGTGACTCTTTTTCCTGGGCTCAGGGCTCATTTGCTCCATGCAAAATATATGAGAGGCTCAATGACAACGGAGGCCATTTCGGTGTTATGGAATCGTGTCCATGGTCCACCAGATGACAAGTGGCAATTTTGGCAAATGTTGGTGGCAACCTGCTTGGCTGAGACCACAATTTTGGCAATCTTGGAGGACAGCACCCTCCCACTGCTCACCTCCTGCGATGCAGGGGGCCTCAGTGTGATTGAAAGATTATTAGTTGAACATGATTGCTCGTGAGTGACATTTCATCGATTGAATTCATTCTGATTCCAGCATTCAAGTGGATCTTCAACATTTTCCAGGGCACTCTGCATCCGAAACCTCGGGGGGATTCTTGACCTACCCAGATTTTGGTCTGACACTGGAAGTGTACACTCTGATGTTGCGAGCAAGTTATGTCGTCTAATGAGCCAAGTGCTCAAGGATATTGGGGTCTACATTCTGGCACTAGGTCCTGCAGAGGAATCAGAACCACCATTTGATTACGAGGGTGTTGACTTTCTTGCTACCACCATCCTCACTGGTCTTTCGAGCTGGTTTGACAAACTTAATCGTGAGGATTGGCCCCTACAACCTTGGTTTGATGGTTTCCTTGA
The DNA here is from genome assembly GCA_029378395.1 of Mycena leptocephala. Lineage (NCBI taxonomy): Eukaryota > Fungi > Basidiomycota > Agaricomycetes > Agaricales > Mycenaceae > Mycena > Mycena leptocephala. Next base: position 293,370 of record JARJLF010000176.1, read on the forward strand.
ATTTCTTCAGGTATTACGACGGTCAGAACATACAATCCAATTCTTTCAATATTCGTCCTAAATAAAGACTTTCCAGCCCTCGTGCTGAAGAGCACCTTCCAAACTCTTCCACATTTGCAGCTTCCACCTTTGAAGATATCCTCCCAAGTAGTTATCAAAAAGCAGAGTTGAATGTCTTCGTTGATGGGTGAGCTAGTTTTAAATTTTGTGTGGAAAATGACCTCAACAATGTGAACAGGGAACACACAACCTCAGACAATCAAGATACACCTGACAATCACTTGTCAGAATTGAACTGTGAAAACAATTCCACAAGTAGTCTCCACTCGGATCACTCGCAACTCGATGAGTCAGAAGACCCAGATTCACTACCCGAGGATGATAGTGATGCACAGAGCCAGAATTCTGGTCTGGACTCTGTTGGAGACGACATTTCATGCAATTTGGATGATGAGAGTCAGAATTTCATTGGACAAGTTGTGAGATTATTTAATCTCTTGAAAATGTGCCGGACCCCTGACTGAGCATAACGAGGATCATGATATTGATGCCGGGAATTGTACTACTCCACGCTCAAATTTATACGGAGATCCTGTGAGTGGATGAATTATTAAATATAGTTGAACTTTATCTTCATTAAATTGGGGAATTTACAGACCGGTGGAACAGTGATTTCACGACATGCAACCTCACCTCCTCTTACAGAAACACTGCTGAAGCAGCTTAAAGAGCTTAAACATACATTGCATGAAAAAGAAAGGGAGCTCGGTGACAGCCATCAAGAGACCCTTGATGCTACGGCAAATCTGGCATGGACATACCATCAAGTCGGCCAATTTAGGCAGGCCAAAGTTCGAAGGTTCGCAGTGTTGGAGAAACGAAGAAATATTCTCGGAGATGATCATCCAGACACCCTGCAGGCTATGTCTAGTCTTGCGACAACATACCACCACCTAGGCCAGTATGACAAGGCAGCAGAGCTCAAAATGTCAGCGCTGGAAAAACAGAGGAAACATCTGGGTGAAGATCATCCAGACACTCTGCTTACCATGAGCAATCTGGCAGGGACATACACAAAACTAGGCCAATTCACAGAGGCAGAGGCACTCAGGCTTAAAGTGCTCGAAAAGCGGAGGTACCTTCTGGGTGAAGATAGTCCAGACACTCTAAATTCTATGTGTCATCTGGCATCCACATATCGTGCTCAGGGCCGGTTCAAAGAGGTACAGACATTCTTGGTTTCGGTGTTGGATAGGCAGAGGAAACTTCTGGGTGAAGATCACCAAGACACTTTATGGACCATGGGTGATTTAGCATCCACATACCATGACCTAGGCCAATTGCATGAAGCAGAGGTCCTGGAGGTTGTAGTGCTGGAGAGGCAGAGAAAACTGTTGGGTGAAGACCATCTTGATACTCTATGGGTCATGAGAAATTTGGCAGCGACATATCACAATTTAGGCCATTTTCTGCCAGCAGAGAAGCTTGGGGCCGGGGTCCTCGAGAAGTATAGGAAAATTTTGGGAGAAGATCATCCAACCACCATTCAGATTATGCGCAATCTTGCATTGACATACTGCAAGCTGGATGAAGTGCCAGAGGCTGAAGAGCTGGAAAGACTTGTGGCATATCACGACATGTAGAGAACATGTATTCTTCTGCGGAGATAGATATCCTTTTGTTCAATATTTCGTTCATGTTGGTTTGTTGGACTCCATGAAGTGTATCAGATTCGACTGAAAGGTTGGTCGCGAGTAATCCAGTAACCTGAGAGACCTAGCAGGTAGCAAATAGACGCTGAACATTCACATCAACATATTTCATTTATTAGCAAGCGGGCCGGAGGAACCAATTAATGTAGGAAAACGGGAGAGGGAGAGCGGTTATGATCAAGGCGGGGGGGTTGACTATTAAACTCGGTGTACTGGAACTGTATATCAATTTCAATACCATTAGGGCTAGCGCTGATGTGAATCTTAACGAGACCATATCAGCCCGGATTCTATATAACCGGTCATCGGTACACATACAGTTTTCTTCGGGTCAGAGGGTCGGAGGCTAGATTCTAGCTAAGCAGTCTTGATACCAAAGTCAGCACCAGCATCGGCGTCTGGCAGTCGAATTGCACATGTTCACATTTGGGCAACCTCAAAGAGTAGGATTCGAACTTAGATTATAGAATTTATTACGAGTACATCTAGAAGTAGAAGTAGAAACAGAAGGAAGGGATGGATGAACAGACTCAGAACACACGAGGTGCGAGGCGCAAGAACACTAATCTCGACGACAAGAGCAAATGCAAGGAAGAGCACAACGAAATTTGGTCCCCTTTACTTCCTGCCCAGTCTCCGCACTCAATCCCACTCTATTCAATATATTGGACCCAGCCGTCTCATCCTTCCCTAGCTTCATATTGCCCTCCAACTACACCCATGTGCACGCACACACTCCGACTCCTACTCCTCCTGGTAAATATCAGTCTGAAAACAATCGCGGCGGAGTCAAGACTCAAGGACCGAAATTTGATATTGAATTCCAAGGTCCTTGCCTGTCGCTCTTTGACTGAAGCGCTCTGGCTAATTTCGTGGGTTTTACCTATACTTTAGATTTCGCATCCGAGATTTAACTGCGGTGCCAGGCTTTGGATTAGATTTCTAAGGCAAGTCGCATCACATGCTAGGCTCTCCGCGAGATCCATTGACTTGAGTTGTCAAGCTCTTCCTTCGCTCTTGCTTCCGGTTTCGTTGATGTTGCTCAAGGTACGCTCTATGCTGTATTCAACCCAATTGGCTTGCACTATGGAGCAGCGAGGCTATCCTTCAAACGCCGGAATGATCAGCCTCTAACTCTGCAGGTTTGTCTGATGGAAATCTACCAATTATGTGTGCAATATTGACTTTTTAGATTCGGCCTCCACGATCCCAGGACTCCGTCTTCACACCCTGAGCGCTGAACTTATGTTTCTGCGGACGTAGGTGCGGTTCCATTCTTATCTTTTTCGCTCGACGGTAGATTTGCCTGCACGTGAACGGGGTCCACCGCAAGCTACCGCCTAGATGCTAAGACTATGACTCCATAATATAGGGTCATCTGATTTCTTCCTCTATCTCTCAGTCAGCTCGCTAGTTCTGTAGCTCGCTAACTTCTCCGTCCTCTCAGTACACCCGGCTCCAACCCAAGCGGGGAAGAAACTCTGCGTACGTGATCTTGCGTGTGTAGAGTTGTACCAGAGAACTGACTGACTTGACTCATCCACTCGAGATTTAGTCCTCATCGCCGCAGGTAATCTGGTAACCTGAGACATCTAGCAGGAAGCAAGTAGACCCCGAACGTTCAACATTGACATATCTCATTTATGAGCAAGCGGGCCGGAGGATTTGATTAATGTAGGAAAACAGAAGATGGATGGAAATCGACAGCGGTTATGCTCATTGGTCACGGGCAAGGCTGAAGGCACCAGGGTGATGTATGATTAAGGCTAGCGTGAATGTCAACAAAAACATATCAGACCCCGGGCCCATGGATATATAACCAGTCATCCGGATGCTGCGTACGGTTTTCCTTGGCTCGGAGAGTCGGAGGCTGAATTCTAGCTTAGTGTTGATACCAGAGTCGGTGCCTGCGTGTACGGTCCAATTGCACATGTGTACAACCTCAAAGAGCAGGATTAGAACTTGAAGTATAGATTTATTAGAAGCATATCTAGAGGTAGACAGAAGGGACAGACAGACAGACTCAGAATGTACAAGGTGCGAGGCACAAGTGCACTAATCTCATCAGCTATGAGAGCGCAAGGAAATTTAAAGGTCACCCCGACTTTCATTTTCTTACTCTGAATCAAGGTTGGGTGCTTTCACAGCGCTCACAGGATCAGAGCTGTGCACTAAGCTCGCCGTAACCTCGGTACCAATACCAGACACTGCTTTTAACAGCGTCTCGTCGGCCCTTGAATCGACGCACATAGGTTGAGAATAGTGACTTTCCGAAAACGACGAACTGGCGCCAAAAGATGGTCCCCATCTGCTCAAACCTAGAACACTTCATACTTTCCCATTTCCTCGACACACCCGCATGGCCTCTGCATGCTCGTACCATAGGCAGGACCCGAGAGGCCGGATTCTACTATATACCCCCGATGCCGGACATATTTTCCGCGCTGGCGCTCTTCGATCTTTGGTGCTCCGTTATCTTTGGCTGTTTTTTTTTTCAGTCGGGTTTTGCCTCCTTGGGGGCAGACCTGAGCCTATGGCTCTCCCAAAAGTCCTTGGGTCTACTTCTTCGGAGGCAGATGGTATGCATGCTCTTGCAAAGGGAAAGCCGTATGACAGCTTTCAGTGGACTGGTGGATGCCGGGGATTTTTACCTGGGAGGAGAGAACTCCTCCCGTACACTTGCGCACTCCGCCTGTGGTCAGGTCCCACGAGGTTCTAACCGGGGATCCAGCCATTCAAATGGCCGGCCAGTCCCCTGATTTCCAGTGTCATGTACGTTCGACCCCCTGGAATAGAGTTGTGCTCAGTTGCCATCTTGTAGAATTCTGTAAGGATAACCACCCATACAGTACTACATGTTTGTCTTCCGTAAACTCGCTGTTCAGCTTGTGGACCACGCGAGTATGATATAACCCCCCCCCCCCCCCCCCCCCCCCTTCAGACGGTCGCACGATTAAGAAAGGAGTCACGAAGACACGGGAGTGAGCTGAGCAGCAGATCCTTTAATTCATACTGGGCTGAACTCATATCGACGTTGCGGACATTCATGGTGGTCATATCATCGGCATTTAAAAGAGAAATTGCTGAACATTTGCCGACTTGGACAGGTGCACAAGGGACCCTACGCTGTACAGATCAGATGGTATACTTAGTTTTTAGGTTACGCGCAAAATGTTACAACCACCGACAGTATCGTGGGCGTGACCGAAAATTTTCCCGTTCACTGCGTTCAGGGGGGTCGTCTGCACAATCGATGTGCGACCCCCGTCCGCAGAGGTCTGCAGACTTGGACGTCGGCACACCATGCCGACCCACCCCAAAGTCTGTGGACGTCAGTAGGCCTCGTCTCGCCACAATCTCCACGCCTCTCTGGGCGCCCCGGGCATGCGGAAGGCATCACTGGATGACAGGGCGATCTCGTTGCGGACCCACAAATCAAAACACACGGCATTTCTTTCCAAATCAAAACAAAACTCCGAAATGCACATTGCAAAAACGAGTTGCAGGTTGAGATATAATGAGACTTGGTTCTAGAGCTAATACACACATTCCAATATTTTTCTGAGTTATCCTGGGTGACGTTGAGTGCGCAAGACGCAGAGACAGCGCGGAGACGTGCCCAAACCTGGACCAACATCACCACGCTATTACCACGTTCCAGGCCGTGTACGTTACCGTCGCCAGGGGCTTTCAGGGACGGTGTAGAAAGGAAGGGCGGCGTAGGCCGGGTCTGACAACCTGTGCGGACGGGGGTCGGCACACCCCTGCAGACGTACGTCGGCAGGGCGTCGACCCATGTCTAGCAGATTCTGCCGATCCGGCGTCGGCAGGCCATGTTTACCAGGGTCGGCACAGGTCGGCATATGTCTCGCAGGCTGTGTAGACGGGGTCCCTGAACGCAGTGGTTTGGAGTGTTTTCCAAGAATTCCCCATAGCTCTTTGAGTTCTTAACAGATTTTTATGAAACCTTGCTAGATTTGCGGGACTAATTCATGCGGAATTAGTGATAAGGCACTTCGCTCTATTCAAATATATTTGAATACAGTTTGACCCGTATCATATTGTATCCATATCATATCGTATTCACATCGAGTTGTATTCATATTCGGCCGGAGGACTGAGGCCGTATTGTATTCGTATATATTCAAAATATATTTATCCGTATTGTATTTTTGGCCAGCACCGTCTTCTGGTTAATACGGAACTCCAATTTCAACAGCTGTACCCAACATTTATTTGTCGGCATTGGCCATGGCACTCATAATGATCTTACGTGGTCTTCACTTCAATGGGTGCTCCGTGGCCATGATCATCGGGTGACATCTGTTGCATTCTCGCCGACAGCAGGCACATCGTCTCAGGCTCCGATGACAATACAGTTCTCATCTGGAATGCAGAAATCCGGTAGCAGATCGGAGAGCCCCTCCGCAGCCACGATGACTGGGTGAGGTGACCGGAGGTCTGTTGTATTCTCGTCCCATCTCGGCCGCTGACTGTTTTTAGACCACCAGATACGCGTAAGAAATTTCGGTCGCCTGGCGTCCGGAAGGGAGAATAGTCGTACCGCGATCTCCCAATGAAACCCGATATATACGAACGAAAAATCGAAATCTTGTCTCTTAGCCCGCATCCGAGAGTGAGTTCCTAGAAACTCTCAAGTGAACTTCTGATGACTCCACTCCGTATATATTTTATATTTCGATCCCCCCTCTCTGATTTTCTTTACATGACAGTTGGAAAGCTAAACTTGAACGTCCTACGTAGTTTTCTGTCAGCATGAGCTTTGACAACCATATCAAATATGAAGCACATTACTGCACGCGCCCACTGCCCCACTGAGAACATTTTTCTTCAGTAACTTCGTAGATTGGACAGAGGTGGATTTACCTTTACAAGCAATGTTTACAACAGGTATTCAGGACGCCATTGCAGCAAGCAGAACACTGGGGAAGCCTCTTTTCCAAGAGCTCCGGGTTGGTAGGGGGTGTAGCGGTGACTGAGGCGGCCATGAGGACAACAGCAATGAGGGTTGTGAACAGAGAGAATTGCATCTTAGGTGTGAATCAACTTGCAAAACGATCGGATATTTTATACCTTTCGCTCGGCTTTAATCTCCGGATTCAGGGTTGGATAACAATTGGGCGTTGTCGTTGGGCGCCATAAAGCCCACGTAAATCGACGCCACATGATCGCCGCTCATTAGGTTTTTGGGGTGATAGCGGGGAGATTATAGTTACTCCCTGCTACCGATGTCCCCTGAGCTGTGCTTTACATGCAACGTGGTTACTGCAAGTATCACTTCGAAATTCAACCACAATTCCATGAGAAGCATGGGACGTGTACCAGAATGAAGCCCATTGATATACATTCACCGTAAGGAACCGGATGAGGCTGATGTTTCAATGATACTTTGACTGGCGAACTGCCAACGCCAACTGCCAACCTTTTCGAGACTAGTTGGTTAAAGATACCAGATTGGGCTGTATGGGCGCCATGGGCGCAAAATGAAGGATGTCAGCTGCCAGATCGCTCTTTTTTTGTTGGTGCTGGCGCTTCTTGTGTCTTGTTCGTCTGCCCCGGTGCAAGCCACTTCAACATGCGAGGTTTGAGACTTGCGGCTGGTTGACCTGTAGCAGCGCACTCACGGGACTTTCATCGCAACACTTTGACTCTTTCACAGTGCCTGTCGAAGCACTGTGTGGCCCTGAGCTTGACTTGAATTTACTATCCAATGGTGAGAGGTGCAGCGGTGAAGCGGCGGTGGCGTGCAGTGGCATTGTATTGACGCGGCACTAGCGCCCCTAACGTGGCATGACATCGCCCTGGTCTCAGCGCGACAATTCAAATTTCAACACACTTCTGATGCCTCACAGCGAGCATAAACCAAATTCAATTCATGTTGTGAATGATTTAAACATGAAACAGTTGGAAAATGAATATGGAAGCTGCTGAATGTGTTCTCCCAGTAAATATGTACCACTGGTTCGACTCGGGCTTAGTCCGCGGCGGAGAATAAATATTTTTAAGCTCATAAGCTGACGCCGATTCCACAACCAGCTGAGACAAACAACCTCTGTAGAGGGGAAGATGCTGCGGCATCAATAATTATTGAATAGATTCAGTCATGATCTGCCATCTGTCGGAGAAGATCCGCAGATTGCAGAAACACAGGGATAAGGATTATGGCGCAGCTGCGAGGCAACGCTGGAGCAGACAGACCTCCCAAAAGAATGACACCGAAGGAAAAGAATCAAAGCCAATCCGCGATTCAACTTCCAAGAGGTACGAAAGCGAAAGATATATATACATTGCCAGTCGGCACGCACCAGCACCGGTCCCCTTTCCAAACTCGTTCCTTTAGATTCAGCCTCGGCGCTCGAATTGCGCTTGAAATATGAATATATAAGGTATTAAAATTAGAATCAGAGGATCAACCAAAGAACGAAATGAAGAAATAGAACCGGAAACGCACTCGCGAGGCGCCGGGTAACGAACTCCATCTCCACTGCAAGAAAGGTGTATATATCTCAAGTCGTTCCCAAGCCATATCCACTTGCTCCCCTGCTCGCTCGCTCGTGAGATCCCGAGTCCTCCTCGTCCTAGTTCGAGTGCTCGTCGTCGTATTGACTCAGACTTAAGGCGGCGCAGAGAGACACAGATCAAGGAGAAGCAGGGTCCTAGGCAGGCTTCAGCTCCACGAGCAGACAGAGTCTGGCGAGTGGAACGCCGTGCAGAGGAGGCCAAACCCAGAGCAAGAGGAAGACTTGGAAGGAAGAGGCACGATATCGAGAGCGGTGGGATGGGAGACAGGGCGGTCCAGCGAAACGAATGCAGGAGCGGCAAAGCGCGAGGGAGCGACTGGGGCGGACGGTGTGCGCGAGGAGCCAAGTGCAGGGTGCGAGATCGATACAGGGGGAGGGCAGGAGGCGTGCGGGGCGGAGGGCAGAGGGAGCGAGAGGTACGAGATCAGGGGCGCGATGCAAGTGCATGTGCAAGAGCGTGGCATGAGCACCGGGACAACTTGAAGCGGAGTGACGAGTGCGGAGTAGAGCAGTGAGAGGTGCCGAGGACGGAGTGCGGTTGCGGAGTTGGGCCGTCCCCGAGGGTGGGGCGTTGGCATCGGGCGTCGAGTATTGGTGGATTGGCGGGGCCAGAAAGGGCAACAGCAGCACCCTGTGTAGATCGGCGTGCAATTGGAAAGTGATAACTCCAGAGGGAATCGAGTCGGTAATGTGGGGACAACAAGACCCAGGCGAGTGAGAACGGGGGAAAGGAGTGGTGCCGACGAGAAGCAGACGATGGGCGAGGCATGGACCAAGGTGACTCGGAGCGCCGTGTCCATGTGCCACACATAGTCCAGTATGGTAAGTACTCGAAGCAAAGGCAGAATTGGATGGTTACGCACTAGTTCGCCAACCCAATTCTCATCTGCTAGCCCACCACAAGCATCGGCTCACTCCACCCACCCGACGAGCTCGCACTGGAAAGAGGACAGTTGGAGGACAGGGCTTCAAGTTTTGTCCGTGCATTTGGCGGTAGGTCCGGGCGTTCAGGTGAGTGCGTGCGTTCTGCGGCAAGAAAATTGATGACGGTAATGAACCTGGCATCACCCGGTGTCATCGGGCGTCTCGCCACCTCTTACATCTCTCCCAATTCTCTCCCGTTATTCCAGGCTCGACCTTCCTTCCTCTTGATCATCTCCACGAACGCAGCATGCTACCCGCCTCATCGTCCCTCAAAGTGCCATAGTACATACTAACTGGAATCTCTCTCAAACTTGAACCTTGCTTCAACCGAAGTACACGCTGGTTTCGTCTCGGCGAATGTGCCTATACGGCCCTCTGAGTTCCGGCTCTTTTTCGTGTGTCTTTTCATTCCCTGGCCGTCCAGATTTTGTCCTCTCGATGTGACAACTCTCCCCGTTTGCATCGCCCGCCACCGGTGTTCTACCGCGAAATTTGAGGTCCTGGCTTCACTGCCAGCTCTTATACCTCCATTGTCTGCATTGCGGGGACGCACCCTGCAGTGGTATATGGCATCCCGCTGCGTATTCCCTCCCCTGCTCAGAGACACTTTGCTGGTTATCATCCACCCAGAGGCGGACGCTCGGACAAATCATGTTTCTGTTCAGTGCACAAACCACGTACCCAAACGACATCTTTCTAGGTAGTATCTTTGAATCATATTGCACATCCGCTATGTGTAAACTAAGTTTCATCCCGTCTCTTCCAATCTACGGTTCTGGTAATACGATCGTCGTGGATAGTATCCTGTCCTCTGTCGCCTGTATGACTTCCGTATTTCCTTCCATAATTCCCTCCGATCATGTGCGGTTTTAGATACATGGAAACCTCGCCACTGATGACTTCGGACACATCTGGAACCTAAAGTAACCTAAATTACCGTCTTGTGTGGTGCATGTCGGGATGGAATAAATACAACATCTCCGCGACATCTCTCCTTAATATTTTCACTTGAAATCATGACCACTAAGATCCGCTGGATGGCTTGCTTGCTTTTTATCTCTCCATAGGCTCCCTGTGACGAAGGCCGGATTCGATTCCTCAAGGGCTAGCCGCATTCACCACTGCTAAAAGAGGTGCGTACCTTGCCGTGAAAGTCCCTGTCGACCAAACGGAATGTAACCCCGCTCATAACTTGTGTTGATCCATGTGCTGCGCAATTTTCGAGAGCTGGCTCCTCGAGTCCGCCCCACTGTACTAGGTGCCATAACCTTGATTTTTGAAATCTTGCTTCATCCACTCACAGATAAATTCTCTAATTCCACTGCAGTAAAGTAATACGTAAATTCTCAAGCAGTATACATCCTCATGACCAAACGGCCGATAAACTCGTTGCGTCGATCGCCCTGCGCAATTAGGTGGAAGGCTGGGGGTTTCTTATACGTATCTTCGCAGCCGTCTCGGAACAAGGCTGCATCTTCTGTCGTCACATGGACCCTAGCGGGCAGGCATCGCCATTGAGAAAGTGGCGCTTCCAATCCGTCCAGGGGAATGGGCTCCACGCAGATATTGTTGGTTTTGGGTTTGGTTTCTTTTCCTGCGGTTTTGAACCGGGTCAGGAAATTATCCCCATTTCTGTCCATCCTCATGCATTTCATCTCACATGCCTTCTTCGCCCAATTGCGGAGCTACCAACCGGCTCAGTCTTGCTGTCTTGCACCCTTCATCTTCATTATATATCCCACAGACCTGATTGCGCACGCCTCACCTGGCCCGAACGGAATATCCGTCCGATCTCCGGCATATTGGCAGGCCACCCGTTCGACTCGGGAGCCAGTCATGACACTTTGGTGTGTATCTTTTTCAAGTTTTTGCGATTATGTTTTCTGCTGTTGGGAAGTTCAACTCTGCAATCCCGATGGTCCGTTCTTCCCCCGTGGCCATTCACTGTCCAAGTCCTTTCTTTAAAGCCATCGTTGTGATTTTGATTCATTCGCCATCACACAATAGTCGCCGCAGCGACGTGGCTCAAACCTGTCCAATTTGCGCTTAAAATTAGCGGGTAGAATTTCAAAAAGACTGTCTGTGACTCAATCGCTTTTGAGGTTTCTGCGATTAGAGCCGATTCAAGACATTGATCTTCATCCTGCCTTGAGGATTCGGGGTTCACCGGAGCCCGAGGGTATTAGCTATTGAACTTGGGATTTTTTGTGCTCCTGAATTGGACATTGACAGTCACAGTTGACCCCATCGGCCGTGATCACTTCGGCTCATCGCCCGCACAAGAAAATCAGAAGACTCGAGACGTAAAACGGAGATAATTTGAGAAGGTTTGTTTTAGAACGATGAAAATCCAACCAGCCATTCAAGTCAGCTCAAAATCTTCAGACTAGCAACAGTCCATACGTGGTCCCCGTAGATCAAACTAGATCCCTTCGGTACATGTATCGGAGAGACGGGTGTTCGATCTGCTCCGCGGATATGGGAAAATGACCAGATTTTGTGTTCTTCTTCAACCTGTTTTGACGAGCACACGGCTGGACTGGATATCCCGTTGAGCGATCCCACCCGGTTCTGAGACACATGGCAAGATTAATGAAACCAAGGCTGACGTTAAATCTCAGGCGGGGGTCTGGCGAAAGATTTACGCAAATACGTCACGGTCGTTGGTGGGGTCAAAGAAAATAAAATAAAAATAAAAAAGGAGCGGAGTCAATGATGGGAGTGAATAGAAAATCAGGGGTAGTAGAATGTACTCGGAGAACAACAGCCTGCCTCACAGCTGATACGTTCGGATCAACGAGACGAGTAAACCGGCAAGAAGCTGTATGGCGGGTAAGACAGGCTGTGCACTTAGGCTGTGTCTTTAAGCGCCGGCTCCCACTACTCTTCCTTTGATCCCACCACCAGCCCACACCCATCCTCATACTCGTGAATGGCCACAATGCATGTTTCCGATGCACTTGTCCCTTGGGAGCCCAATTCCAACAGAGCAGTCGTGAGGGCAGAAGAGAATCGTCCTGAGGGAGGAAGATGGGTGCTAATGCTTAATGGCTTGTCTCCCTCCCCCGGTCGCACTCTGGATCGGGTTTACACCTCGTTGGGCAAGGTCCTCGAGACACAGGCCAATCGCGCTGCATACAGTATTGGCTTGGGACCGCACATTGTAGCCCAGAAAATCAAGTCGTACTTCGGAAACGGGGAAGAACGGGTTCTAGAGCTGAAATCTCTGCGCACCTCTATCCCACCGAAACTCGAGAAATGGTGCTGCAAGCTAATGAAATATGCTCTTTCGTGTGTGTTTTATTTAATGTGAAAAGTGCATTTAATGATGGTTCTCAGAACGGAATCTGCCCATACCCAGTGTCAGGCCTTCAAGGACATTGTGGAAAGTGTTACTCTCTATCCTGGGCTCCGTGCTCTGTTGCTGCAGGCAAAATATATAGAAGGCATAACAACAACAGAGGCCATTTGCGAGTTGTGGAACCGTGCACATGGTCCTCCAGATGACAAATGGACATTTTGGCAAATGTTAGCTGCGGCTTGTCTGGCCGATACCACAATCTCGACGATCCTGGAGGGCAGTACCATACCACAGCTCACCTCCTGCGATGCCGCGGGACTCAGTGTGATTGAGCTTTTATTAGTTGAACATGATTGCTCGTGAGCGATATTTAATCTGTTGGATCCATTCTGATTTCGACATTGCAGTGGAGCTTCAACATTTTCGAGGGCACTCTGCATCCGATACCTCGGGGGGATTCTCGACCTACCTGGATTTTGGTCTGACGCCAGAAGTGTACACTCTGATGTTGCGAGCAAGTTATGTCATCTAATGAGCCAAGTGCTCAAGGACATTGGGGTCGACATTTTGGCACTAGGCCCAGCTGAGGCATCGGAACCACCATTCGACTATGATGGTGTTGACTCTCTTGCTGCGACAATTCTCGGTGGTCTTTTGGGCTGGTTGGGCAAACTTAATTGCGGGGATTGGCCCATACAACACTGGTTTGGCAGTTTCTGTCAATTTCTTCAGTTATTACGAAGGTTAGGATACAATTCAACTCCTTCAATATCTGTCATAAATAAAGACTTTCCAGACCTCGTGCCGAAGAGCTCCTTCCAAACTCTTCCACATTTGCAGCTTCCACCTTTCAAGATATCCTGCCAAGTAGTTATCAAAATGGAGAGTTGGATGTCATGGTCGATGGGTGAGACAGTTCAAAATGTGATGCAGGTGGGACTGATTATTGGCATGGCCTGAAATAGGGACAACAAAATCTCAGACAATGAAGATACACCTGACAATCACTTGGCGGAATTGAGCTGTGAAAACAATTCCACTAGTAGTCTCCACTCAGGCCACTTGCAACATAATGAGTCAGCAGACCCAGATTCACTTAGTGATGCACAGAGTTATAATTCTGGTCTGGACGAGCATCTGCAACTCGATGATTCAGAAGACCCAGATTCACTACGCGAGGATGATAGTGATGCACAGAGCCAGAATTCTGGTCTCGGCTCAGGGGAAGACAATATTTCATGCAACTCAGGAGATGAGAGTCCGGACCGCGTTGGACAAGTTGTAAGAGTATTTCTTCTTTTAAAAAGTGTGCCAGACCCAAGCTGAGCATAACTAGGATCCTGATCTTCATGATGCCAGCAATTTCCAGCCTGAGCGGGATGTTGGTCAAAGTTCACATTTATCTAAAGACCCAGTGAGTGCACAAATTATTCGATATTTGCCAAACGTAACAGGAATTTACAGACAAGTGGCATGGTGATAGCTGAGCTGCACACAAGTTCCCCACCCCTTAAAGCAACACTGCTAAAGTAGCTGAAGGAGCATAAAGTGGCACTACGCGAAAAAGAGAGGGACTTCGGTGAGAATCATGCGGAAACCCTAGATACTATGGAAAATCTGGCATGGACATATTATGAAGTAGGCCAATTTAGGCAGGCCAAAGTCCTAAGAGCTGCAGTGTTGGGGAAACGAAGAACCATTCTGGGAGACGATCACCCAGACACTCTGCTGACCATGGCTAATCTGGCAGCGACCTACCACCGACTCAGCCAGTTTGAGAAGGCAGCAGAAATCCAAACATCAGCATTGGAAAAGCAGAGGCACCTTCTGGGTGAAGATCATCCAGAAACTCTGCATACCATGAGCAATCTGGCAGTGACATACTCAGAGCTAGGCCAATTCACACAGGCAGAGGCACTCAACCTTGAAATGCTCGAAAAGCAAAGGCATGTTCTGGGTGAAGATAGTCCAGGGACTCTAAATGCCATGTATCATCTGGCAATAACATATCACGCCCTGGGTCGGTTGGAGGAGGCACAGACACTCCTGGTTTCAGTGTTGGATAGGCAGAGGAAACTTCTGGGTGAAGCTCACGAAGAGACTTTATGGAGCATGGGTTATTTAGCATCAACATACCATGACCGAGGCCAATTGCACAAGGCAGAGGCCCTGAAGGTTTTAGTGCTGGAGAAGCGGAGGGAACTGCTGGGTGAAGACCATCCCGAGACTCTACTAGCCATGGGCCATTTGGCAGCGACATACTATGATCTAGCCCAGTTCCTGCAGGCGGAAGAGCTTTATACAACGGCCCTCGAGAAGTATAGGAGGCTTCTGGGAGAAGATCATCCAGACACTGTTCGGACCATGCGCTATCTTGCATTGACATACTACGACCTTGATAAAGTGCCAGAGGCAGAAAAGCTGGAAAGACTTGTTGCATATCATGAAGTGTAGATAACATGTATTCCGCTGTAGAAATGGGCATCCTTTTGTTACAGATTTCGTTCATGTTCCAGTTGAAATTTGTTGGAATTCATGAAGTCTATCACATTCAACACTGAAAGGTTATTACCTGAGAGATCAAGCAAGAACCAAGTAGATGCTGAACATTCACATATCTCATTTATCCGCAAGCGGGCCAGAGTATTCGATTAATGTAGGACAACGGGAGAGGGGTGGAAAGCCAGAGCAGGGATGATCAAGGGCAAGGGCAAAGGCACCTGGGTGGTGAATGATTCTATTTGGTGTACTGGAGCTGTAGACAGCCAGATAAAAGTTTCAATAGCAAGAGCACTAGTGCCAGCCAGAATCTTAAGTAAAGAAACTATATCAGACTGTGCACCCAGATATGTAACCAGTCATCAGCACGCATACGGTTTTCCTCGGGTCGGAGAGTCGGAAGCTGGATTGTAGATGCATAGCTTGTTTCAGATTTATAATCACGTTATAACCTTAACTCGAACCAGGGCAATTCATGGACCCGGAAATGCGTAAATATTCATCTCATCGCCTGGAGCTAAATGTACATTTGGCTCGCGACTTTGTCTTGTTATCTAGGGCCCCATTGATCTTCAAGCAGATGGAGATCATCTTACTCACCAATAATTTGCCACATGCTTTTCAGGCGGTATGGTATGTTCAGTTAGGGTATATATATTACACTTTGTCCTCGGGTTCCTGACCTTCCCTTTCGCAGGGGCACCTCCAGCTATGGTCATTTGCCAACCCGGGTGCAGGTATACGTTGATTCTCAAGCCGTCACGACTCCTAAGTCATGGAACGAAACATCTAGTAAGTACACTTCCTTCCACTCAGGCATTTATGAAATAAAGCTAGCTTATCTTAAGTTCCGGCGGTAAATACCACATTCGGGACTTAAGTTTGTGCACAACTTAAGTTCTGTCTCCCTGCGGTGGGGGGGGGTGTTTCGCAGGTTGGCGCCCCTTCTTCATCCGAACTTAAGTTCAACCAAGACTTGAGTTCCCCAATACTTAAGTTCAAGCTCCATTCATAACTCAGGTCTATTTACGCCTACTCAACTTAAGTCCTGTATGGTATAACTTAAGTGCCCTGTACTCAAGTCCCTCCCACTGAAGTTCTACCGTGGCCTAAAAACCTTGTAAGTACACCCTGTGTATGCCCTAATCCACCCCCACTCTAAAACTCACTGTAAAACCTGTGTATGTATACCTCCATCCATAAGTAGTCAGGAACG
The DNA here is from genome assembly GCA_029378395.1 of Mycena leptocephala. Classification (NCBI taxonomy): domain Eukaryota; kingdom Fungi; phylum Basidiomycota; class Agaricomycetes; order Agaricales; family Mycenaceae; genus Mycena; species Mycena leptocephala. The sequence goes on from JARJLF010000176.1 coordinate 309,564, forward strand.
AATAAATGTGTTGATGTAGTTTGAACCCGTTGCCACGCACCATCTCATCTCGTGAGTCGTTGCTGAAACCCAACAAATCCTCAAACTATTGAACAGAAATATTAGATACAAGATATAAGTGACTTGTCGAGAACTCACCGCAATTGGCAACAGAGAAAAGTCAGCTTGGCAGCAGGGTGGCATCGCTGCCATCGCCTGCCATCACAATGTCTGTGGCATCCGATGCATGTTAGTATTGGAACCATCTGAATAGCCAGAAAGGTGTTACCACTTGGGCAGTGTCGAGTTGGTCCCGGTCCCTGGACTCACAGTGGTGGTTTTGCCGCGCAGTATGTTCGTGGTGGACAGAAAAGACAAGTCATGAGCAACATGTCACAATGCGTGATATTACTCAGGTGGCCGAGATTGCCAAATACGCCACGACACATCACTTCGACTTGGCTTTAACTTCGATGTTCTCTTCGCTGGAGTCTATACTTCTCAATGCTTCCAGTGCATATCCCAGAACTCGTTCAGATATATTTGTGCAGTCTCAAGTTGCGGTGTACCAAGTTACCAACCTCCGGTTTCAATGACCTTCCGGCGCATTTTGGTATGCCACCCTGTTTGTGTGCATAAACTGGAACTAATGATGCCACCTTGGGTGAATAGGCCCATAATATCAGTTACCTAGGTAAGCTTTGAGGTCCCTATATACGTCAACGCTGCTAATAAATCTTAGCTACGGTAGTACGAGTACATTCCGGTGAAGCCCCCAAGAGGCGGCGTGCGAATAGGTATGAAATTACTCACTTTTGGATATGTGATACGGCACTGAAGTCTTTTGTAGATCTGAAGTTGTTGAGTCGGTGTAAAGCTTAAGTTCGTAGATCTCAAACTCTAGAGTTTAAGTTTGCGCTGGGACTTGAGTTGCCGGAGTTGAAGTGAGTCGCCCCACTTAAGTCCTCGAAATGTTTAAAGATATATGCTTTTTTTATATGAACTGATTATCATTCCTTATTCAAGTCCTCGGTGAACTTAAGTCTTGGAGGAACTCAAGATCCGCGAGCTTAAGATCGGGGAACTTAAGTTCGAGCTGAGGGGGGGACCCCAGAAAGATATTTAGCATTATACAGCCTGTTTCGTAGAACTTAAGATCCAGTGAAACTCAAGTCCCGAATGTGGTATTTACCGACCGGAACTTAAGAGGAGCTGCTAAATTAGTTGGGCATTTCATTCTGTTTTTTTTCTCTTTTTAACACCGTGGACGAGGCAAAGAGGGCGGAAGTTCGCAAGATGATCTTTCCTGTCCAAGTTCAATGCAGCACTGACTTACATCCTCGGTGCGCCAACCACAGCGAAAGAGGAGATCTATCCAAATCCAATATTGCTCCCCAGCTACGTTTCAATCGTCCAGTTTGATATGGTCCTTTATTGAGCGCCTTATTGATTCACAGAAAAATCGCGGATATATCAGTCCATAGAACTCTGACTCGTATCTCATAGGGTAACCATGCCTTCGATCAAGGCTTGCGCTGCGGAGGCTTGAAAATAAAATATAATTACGGGAAGAATTCAGCACGACATCTGTTCGATTCGGGAGCGGGCACTGCGGTGGGTTATTTTTCCCGTTCTATGCGCATCCCTAAGCATGTATTATCCCCAACGAAGCTTTTTAGCTCCCGAGGGCCTGGAAATTGATATTATCACCGTAGATCGACGCAGACATGGAGGACTGGATCGCAGCGGCGTCCATCCGTATATATTGAATCGGTGAAGACACCAGTCACCACCGGCCTCTGCCCGTTCGCCTCGGGTTAGTCCATGCATCTCTTGATTTAAATTTGCATTTTACCAGCTGCGGCTGATTCAAATTTAATTTGTGTTCTACCGGCTTCGTATGCGGCTGTGGGCGTACTGATACGGATTGTAGCAGCTGCGTTTACATGGACTTGCGGTATTTCAATCAACCAAAACTTTAATATTGTCGCCGAAGCCGAAGCCACCACTATTTAAAGCAGGCCAAGTTCGTCGTAGCAGAACAGAGTTTTATTCAGAGGTTTATCGACGTGCAGAGCTTGGTCTCCGAGCAAGGTATCAGTGTGTAAATTTACAGCGATGACGAGTACGAGTATTCAAATGAGACTGATGGGGTCTGAGAGCATCGGACAGGACGAGAGACAGCTCGGATACCCCTGGAAGTGATCGGTGTTGTCGAGCCCACAGGATGAGATGAAAGTAACGTGCGGATCGCACTGAGTTCGAGTGCTCGAGATTGGACGAAGTCTGAAGTCGGAGGTTTGGTGGATTGCGAGAGAAAGAAGTCGGGATTCGAGTTCGGACGGCGTTGGTAGGGAGTCACCGGGCGGGGCAGAGCCGAGCAGACGAGAAAGCAACGCAAACAGAGGCTGCCATGGTCTCGCAACGAGGACTTGAGGATGGAGAGGCGTGGGCAGGGGGAGCGAGATCTCTTCTACCGCACATAAGGCGCAGAAGAGCGAAAGAAAAACAGAAAGAAAGCACCGTCGTGCGTCTAAGTCTTGCTCGGTGGCTGTGCGGGTAGGAGCCAAGTCGACAGAGGAGATGAGTCCGAACCGTGGATAATCGAAGCCAAGACATAATGGACCCGATACCGATATAGGATGAAAGCCTGTGGAGATATGATACTGAGGTGGGATACTGGATCCGCAGGAGCTCAAAGAAGGGCTGGGTGGCGGTCTCGCATCACACCATAAACAGAAGTGGAGCTGCACCCGATCGAGATCGGGATCGCTATGGGGAGGGCACGGGCGCAACTCAGGGCGTGTGCGGGCGGCGGAGCGGATGTGTCCGGTACCAGGCGCGAGATCGAGATCGAGATCCAGGGCGTGCAGACATGCGCAAGAGCACGGGCACGCACGCCCGCCCCGGGGATCGGTGGTTGGAATATCCATTGGCAGGCTTGGTGCGAACAGGGTCGGGCCTCGAGCGTCGGCGGCTTCGGGCGTTGGATGGGGCAGAACACGAGCAAGAGGCAAGGAAGCGCGCGATGAGCGCTGAGCGATGGCAGATCGGCGATCGGGGACTTCGGAGATCCAGAACAAGACGAGTCGGGCCAAGAACAAGGCGAGTGAGGTTGAATTGGAGAGGGAGTGGTTCTAACGAGAAACAGACACCCTCACCATGGAGTCGAGACGAAGCCGTGAAGCAAGGCGACTCGGTGGGCGTGTGTGCGTTTGGGGCCTGTTAGTTAGGACGGGTGTACACTGCACGCTCAAAGCGAGGGCTGGCGAAGGTGGATACGTACCCGTTCGCCAACTTCATCCCCAGCCACTAACCCATTAACCCACACCCCCACTCGCGCCTCTTTCCGCCTGCCGACGATGGCTCGCAGAACACACTAGAAGGAGGACAGAGCTAGTGTCCTCGAGTTTCGGCGCACGGATCTGGCGGTAGATCGAGAGTGCAAGGGTGGCCGTGCGTTCTTGAAGACAGCAATGAGAAGAGAGAGCAAGACACCGGATCGGATCATCCGGCCCGACTTGATGCATCACCGTGCTGCATCACCTTGGCATCACCACCTCTTCCTCTTCCTCTCTCCGCACCGCAGCTTGCCCGACCTTCTCCGTGAACTTCCGGGTCTATCTTGTGAATAGTACTGGCAATCTTTCTGGGCTGATGCGTACGATGCTGCCTGAGCGCGCACCGAACAATGTCCTCCAAATGTCCTCTCAGTTGATCTTCTCGGCCTGCTTCCCTGCGTATCATTCGATCCTAATCCCGCTTGCCTTTGTTTCGTTCTTTTCTCGGCGCTGGATCTCCCCTCAGCTGGGCACCGGAATGCAACGAATACTGATGCCGACGCGCATCTCAAAATACTGATACAGCATACAGCTCTCTGCCTGTGGACAAATCCAGCTCATTCTTTGCACTATAATATATTTTTCACCAGCTATAGTGTCCTCCCGGACCGCTGGTTTGCCCATCCATCCTGTCATCTTCTTTACTTCCTTATATTAGCTCTTCAATACCATGACCACCCGGTTTCGTTCCCGCCGTGCGGTACTACGCTCATTCAAGGCTCCGCTCCTCTCTGCCTTCGCACCTTCGCATTCGCATTCAAATCCACATCTGTGATCCTCCATGACTAGCGCTCTGCTGCTTCGACTTCCTGCCCTGCATGAACTGTAATTATTCTCGGACCTTTGTCTAACATCTAATCCCCTCGCCCCTGCGCGGAGCGGTGGGTCCATGACCATCTTTTTTTATCTATCGTTGCGCTTGTCCTGATTTTTTTTAAATCCACACATACACCTCCCCTTCATCGCACCGCACTCCTTTCCATTCTGTCTGTCCCGAACTGCGAACACTCTCCGCACAAATTCTGTCTTTTGGCCTTTGGTCTGGATACGGCTGCAGGCACCACCCTCCTCAAATCCCCATGGTTGCAGCATGCGCGTGTTCTCGCGTTTGTCATGGCGTCCTCCTCGCTGTGATGGTCCATAGTTGCGTATATCCTCAAGTCTTGCGCTCTGTTCTTGTTTTTGTTCTTGTTACACCGGCTCTGGCTGGCTGTGCTACGAGTTGATTGGGTTTGGTTTCGTTCCGAGCCTACAGCCAGACTCAGAACGAACCAATGGCGTTCCATCCGCCTCCGTGCTTGGAATTTCATTTCGATTCGATTCGATTTGATTCCTCTACAGAGATCTGGCTCCCATCTATTCCCTTCCTTCCCCAGGGCCCGATCTATGAGTATGTACGACCAGGTACTTGCATACCCTTCACTTTCACCGTTTACCCCTCAGCTGTGTACCTCAGTAGTGATGCCATGTACGCTGTACGCGTGCGCTTTGTTGCGCACGTGGGAAAGGGAGCTCGCATCTCAAAAGCGCATTGCACAACATACGTACGTATGTACCTGCACCCAAAAATTCATTCGAGTGCGCGCGATGATGCTTAATTCATCTGAGTCTGCACTCAAATACCGTCGCGCTCCCGCTCATCCGAAGGCGGGGTGGATCGGCGGGTTGATGCGAGGTCGAGGCAAGGCGATGATTTACGTATATACACAGTGCACGCAATTTTCTTGGCCCGTGAACGCCAAGCGCAGTATACAGGGTGCGCCACTGCACAATTCCTCTTTGACGGAGGAAGGTACCGCCGCTTGGTTCATCCACGCCCTGCGCAATTTTTTAGAGTGCTGGTGGTTCAATTCCGCCTGACTTGGCCATGATTTTTATTTCTGGAATCACTTCACTTTCCTTGTGTTCCACGACTCTTTTGGGATGATATCCCATGCGGAACTCATTTTGATATATTCCTGCATTTCAAATTTTCTGTCTCAAGGTTTGGCCATGTCCACAGCGAGGCTTTGAAGTACATATCCTCGAGGGCATGCGTTCCACCCCCATTTTGGGGGGTGAGCTTTGGTTCATTTTCCCCTCGAGATGACTCATTTCAATCTCCTGCCATCCTCGAGCATTTCATCTATCCTAATTGCGGAGCGCCGCCCAACCCCGAGATTACGGCCGGTTCAGTGTTGCGAACAGCCGATTCAATAGATCGACCCCATCCTGCGTTGGGTTCAACTCCACCCCAGGGGATTAGGGGTTGAATTTGAGATTTTGGTGCCCCTCCTTTTGACATGTACAGCAGTCAAAAGGGACCCCATCGGCCGTAATCACTCCGGCACACCGCGCGAAAGAAAATCGGCCAGACTCGCATGCTCGCCCAGAGACAAAAGTGAAAAACCTGCCTTTTGTTCTGCGGAACGACGGCAAAATGATCAGCTGAGGAATGGTTGGGAGGTCTGTTGAGCAGCTGTTACCCAAAACTTCACTTGGAGGCCGGAGAAATGTCGACTGAAAATTACTCTGGGTTTCCTCTGTAACTGAAATGTATTGCACAGTCCAAGCTCCAAGCGCTGTCCCCTGCAATTGTGCGGCGAAGTCGGCGCAGTGAGTTGGCATATATGAATGGAAATGCAGATGGCAATAATGCAAGTCAAGATGTGAATAGAGGTACATGACCCGAGTAGCATGGGGCAATTGTACAGCCAACGAGGCATCTGCTCAAAGAACGATTGATCGGGATGGAGGCTGTATAATTTTCTGATGAGACATGAACTGAAAAGGAGCACTGCTGGGGGTGGGTTGTGCTGCACCGTTCTAGTGTTGCCGCGACTCGGAAAGTCGAGTCGCGACTTGGTAAAATGACTCCATTCCAAGTTTGACTCAACTCAACTCGACTTGGCCCACCTCAAGTCACTCGAAGTTGCTCAAGTCGACTTGAGTCGGCCAAGTCAAACGATATTTTTGAATTCGGCTAAAACTACCACATAGTCAAATAGGAGTACTGTAGGTAGGTATATATGTTGAAGTTGGCTGGTGTTTACATGGGATCAATAAAATATCGTTTATTTCATTGTCATTCCAGGTTACCATCGCTATTATGGGGGTTTTATGCATGTGTATCCATTTATATAGCAAAAACAATTTTTTGTGATTTTTTCGGGGTCCAATGATGTGCAGAACTGGATAGAAACACAAAATACCGCATCCGTGACATGAATGTCACAAACGTGACGTTGCGTCACGCCCGTCACAATCACCCAGAAAAAAATTGGAAATTGCCTCCAATCGCGGTTATCCATGAAAAGGAACAGTTCCTAAAATACCCGGACTCAAGTCACTCAAGTTGACTTGAGTCGACTTCCAGTCTTCCACTGACTTCGAAGTCGTGGCAGAGTCATTAGAACGACTCGGCTTCACTCGACTCGAGTCGACTTCGCAGGGCCGAGTCGGAAGTCACGGCAATACTACACCGTTCCATGTGGGTTTGCGGCACAGTTTATTGCAGCAAGATAAATTAATAAGACCAAGCCTGATGTTGAATCTCAGACCTGTCAAATATTTTGAAGAAGGATGTGTTACAGTCATTGGCGGGGCCGAGGACTTTAAAAAGCAGCGGTGTTGACGACGGGAGTGCGATGCATACAGTAAAATGTGCGAAGAACACATTCAACAGCCCGGATCATCGGGCCGAGTGGAAAGCTGTATGATAATAATATGACAGGCTGTGTCTGTGCATTGTGTTCTTTAAGCGCCAATTCCCACTACCCTTCCTTTGCTCCCACTACCATCCCACCCCCCTCCTCCTACTCGTAAATGGCCTCAACACATATCTCCGATGCACTTGTCCATTGGAATCCGAATCCCAACAGAGCAGTTGCGAGGACAGAAGAGAACCATCCTGTGGGAGGAAGATGGGCACTAATGCTTAATGGATTGTCTCCCTCTCCCGGTCGCACTTTGGATCAGGTTTACACCTCCTTGGGCAAGGCCCTTGAGACACAGGCCAACCGCGCTGCATACAGTTTTGGTCTGGGACCGCACGTCGTGGCCCAGAAATCAAGTCCTACTTCGGACACGGGAAGAACGGGTTTTACAACTGGATTTTTGCACACCTCCATCCCGCCGAAACTCGAGAAATGGTGCTGCAAGTTGATGAGATATGCTCTCCCGTGCGTATTTTATATAATGTGAAAACTACATGTAATGATGCTCCTCAGAACTGAATCTACGGATACGCAGTGTCAGGCCTTCAAGGACATTGTAGAAATTGCTACTCTCTTTCCGGGGCTCAGGGCTCTGTGTCTTCATGCAAAATACGTAGAAGGTGCAACATCAACCGAAGATATTTCTTCGCTGTGGATCGGGCTAATGGTCTGCCTGATGATGAATGGACATTTCGGCAGATGTTGGCTGCAACCTGCTTGGCCGATACCACAATCTCAACAATATTGGAGGACAGTACCATCCCACTCCTCGCAACCTGTGATGCTGGGGGGCTCAGTGTGATTGAGCGGTTATTGGTTGAACATGATTGCTCGTGAGTGATATTTCATAGGTTGAATCAACTCTGATCTCAGCATTTCAGTGGAGCTTCAACATTTCCAGGCCTCTGCATGCGATACCTTGGAGGCATCCTTGACTTACCCGGATTTGGTCCGAGACAGGAGTGTACATCCGATGTTGTGAACAGGTTATGTCGTCTAATGAGTCAGGTGCTCAAGGACATTGGGGTCGACATCCTGGCACTCGGCCCTGCGGTGGAATCAGAACCACCATTCGACTATGATGGTGTTGACTTTCTTGCCACGACTATTCTCATCGGGCTTTCGAACTGGCTTGGCAAACTCAATCGTGAGGATTGGCACCTACAACCGTGGTTTGGAGGGTGCCATGATTTCGTTCAGCTATTGCGAAGGTGTGTAAATTAATTCTCTCCATGACCGTTATGGATGAATATTCTCCAGGCCCCCGTGCTGAAGAGCCCTGCCCAATTCTTTCGCATTCGTAGCTGCCAGCTTTGAAAATATCCTCCCAAGTAATAATAAAAAAGCAGAGTTGAATGTCGTGGTCGATGGGTGAGCCAGTTAATTGGTGCAGAAGGTATTGATAATGACCTAGCATGAACAGGGAACCCACAACCTCAGACAATCAAGATACACCTGAAAATCACTTGACAGAATTGAACTGGGGAAAACCCATTCCACAACCAGTCTCCACTCGGATAACTCTGAACTTGAGGAGTCAGAAGACCCAGATTCACTGCAAGAGGATGATAGTGATACAACAGAGCTATAATTGTGGTTTGGACTCTGTTGATGATGATACTTCATGTGACTTGGGAGATGAGAGTCAGGAGTGCATTGGACAACTTGTGAGAGTATTTTTTATTCTAAGAAATATGACAGACTGACCATAACTAGAATCACATATTCGCGATACCGGGAATTTTCAGCCCAGCCTAGATGCTGGTCAAAGTTATGGAGATTCAGTGAGTGCATAAAATATATTCCGAGTGGCTGAACTTTATTAATTCCACAACAATCGGGAAATTTACAGACCGGTAGAATGGTGATGCACAACATCGAAGCTCAGCTCCTCTTACAGAAACACTTCTGAAGGAGCTGAAGGAGAAAAAAGTGGTACTACGTGAAATGGAGAGGGAGCTCGGTGATAATCATGCAGACCCTGGACGCTAT